>CM074288.1:20549009-20726509 GCA_037194245.1 Opsariichthys bidens
AATAAGAATACCATTTTTTTTACAGTGATGTCAAATCTGTTAAAAAAGTTAGTATTTTTCTTTTAAATTATTTAATTTTATATAAATACTGTTCTTTTGAACCTTCTATTAATCAAAGAATCCTGCAACTAAAAGGTTTCACAAATTGTAAGCAGCACAACTGTTTTCAACATTGATAATTGTGACGAGCGGGGCGGGAGAGAGCCGTGAGGGAACGGCGCGAGGCCGGTGGCGAGAGATAATGAGCGTCAGCTGCGCGCTACACCGGTCTCGAATCTCTCACGAGGAGCGACGACAGTGAAGGACGAGAGAGGACCAGGCCTGGACTTTATGGTGTGTTTTATTTTGTTTGTGTGAGCGGCAGTCGCCGTGAGGAACTGTCGCCCTTTTACTTTCGTTTTATTCTTTGTTATTTATTATTAAAAGTTGTTGAATGTTCGCCGGTTCCCGCCTCCTCCTTCCCGTTCTTACGAACTGTGTTACATTGGTGCCGAAACCCGGCAGTTTCTTGTTTCTTGAGCAGCAAATCATCATAACAGAATGATTTCTGAAGGATCATGTGACTCTGAAGACTGGAGTAATGATGCTGAAAATTCAGCTTTGATCACTGGATATAAATTACATTTTATATTTTAAATTATAATAATATTTCACCATATTTTACTGTGTTTGTGATGGAATAAATGCAGCTTTGGTGAGCCGAGCATAAGAGACTTTTTTTTTAAAAACATAAAACAAATTTAAACTTTTGATTGGAAGTATCTAAGAATTTAATTTAAAATAAAAAGATCAAATGCGTTAATGAAAAATACTATAATTATAATCTGGGTAAGACCATGTGTTTGTCCAACCAATTGCAGATGGGATGTCCCACTGAAACTACACTTTTGGAGTGAAAATGAGTTATTTTCATGTTGTCGATTATCAAAATTCTATTAGAATCAATGTAAGTTAAATGTGTCCCATGTGAGCATTTTTATGGAGCCACTTTTGGAAAAGAACTCACTCATATATTGTAGATTATTATATTTTCCAGAAGTGCACAAAAATGCTAAGAAAACCCGTTTGATTTTGTTCAGAGACAGTGAGCACACATCAAACAGTTGCTCTCAGTGAATCTGCAGCCGAGTCTGTCGAGAACAAACCGTAAATGTGTGTGATTGTGACTTCAGTGCTCACGAAAGCGTCGAGGACAGCTCTGGGAGCGAAGCGCTCCGCTGCGGGGTAGAGCACAGAGCCCTGTGGGGGACGGTTGTGTCCCAGAAATCTCTTCCCTCTCAAACTCCTGCGGAGCGTGAGGCCGTGTGCACACTTCTCCAGGGGCCGCGGCAATCACTCTCAATCCCGCCTGCTGTGTGTGAGGTGGCGAGGTCTTTAGCACCCCTTTCCCTCGGTGCGGACAAACTCTATAAGCAGTGATGGGGAAGGACAGACATCAACCTGTGCTTGTAAAGGGCGACCCTTCCAGACTCATTGCTTTGGGTGCAGCAAAGGTGGTTTTGTCTTTACAGCATTCTCTGTAAATGGTTCTTTGGAGATTTGAAAAGCTCTCGACGTTGCATTATAGGTCAATCGGGTGCGTTTTCCAAAAGCATCATTACCAGTATACTTCCGTGTTTCCTGAAACCTGAACATTCGCAAACAGCACTGCAAAGTTGTGTGGTTGGAACTAAGCTCTTGATTGTGGTTAGAAGCATAGATTATTTTAAGAAAGACACATGGATTTAAAGGGTTAGTTCACCAAAAAAATTCCTCACCAGGGCTGGGTGGGTTAGTTTTAAAATGTATTTCACTGCAGATTACAAAATACATGCTTTAAAAAGTCATTTGTAACGTATTTCGTTCCATTACTCAAGTTTAGTAACTTCATCTAAATACTTTAGAATACTTTGGAATACTAATAAGTGTGGAACAAACACAAAAAAGGTCATTGCACGTTTTTATCTCACAATTCTGACTTTTTACCTTAGAATTGCGTGATATAAAGTTGCAATTGCGAGTTATAAAGTCAGAATTATGAGATATAATTATAAACTTGAAATATTGAGAAAAGTCAAAATTATGATAAAATCACAATATTGAAAAAAGTCCGAATTATGAGATATAAACTCACATACTAAATTAAAAAAAAAAATTTGTATTGCAAGTTCATATCTCCCAATTCTGACTTTATAACTTGCAATTGTGAGTTTAAATCTCGCAATTCTGAGAAAAAGAAGTCAAGAATTGTGAAATGCAAACTCACAATTGTGAGGGGAACAAACAAATTGTGAGAAAAAGATGCAGTGACTTTTTTTACAATTATAAAATGACTCACAAACAACTCTCACAAAACATGAAAACAGTCAAAAACATGAAACTTAACTCCGCTTTTTCAGCCGGTCAGAGTCAGAGAATCACCAATCGCTGTTTAAATGACATTAAAACTCAAAGTAATCACTTTGGTAATCTAAAACACTTTTCAGGTGTAACTGTAATCTGATTACCACCCATTTAAAATGTAACTGTAATGAAATACAGTTACTCAAATTTTGTATTTTAAATACGTAACTTTCGTTACTCCCCAAATCTGTTCCTCACCCTCATGTTTACACACCCGTAAGACCTTCGTTCATCTTCGGAACACAAATGAAGATATTTTTGATGAAATCCATGAGCTCCGACAGACTGCAAAGTTATTACCACTTTTAAGGCCCAGAAAGTTAAGAAGACTTTGTTAAAATAGTCAACGTGACTGCAGTGGTTCAACCTTAATGTTATGAAGCGTCGAGAATACTTTCAGTGCGCAAAAAACAAACAATGATGACTTTACTCAAAAATTTCTTCTCTTCCATGTCAGTCTCCTACGCTGTTGATGGAGTAAACACAGCGCAGCGCTTCCGGGTTCTACGTTGTATATTATAACTATAATTATATTATAATTAACACAAATTATATATTTTATTTGATTAGTAGGTGATGTATTTATCTAGCACAAATAAGACACCATTAAACTTAACTTTCACAATATACAACTTAAAATTGAAATATATATATATATATATAAAGACCAAAGATGTTGCACTGGGACATATTTTGAATCTATGAATCATATTTTAACCAGTTATTGACATAAACGATCCTGTTACTTGTTCCCAAATTACTAAACTAACTGTAATGTAGTTTATCTAGCAACTAATTTGCCATGTTGTATGAAATGGCAATTCCTTAATAGATTTATTTATCATTATAATATACTTATAATAATAATTATTTATTTTATTTAATTATTAGATGATTAATTAGCACAAATAATATCTCAATTAGACACAAAAAACTATCAATTAATTTTTTTTAATTATTAAAAAAATGATAAATTAACTATCAATTAATTTTTTTAAATAATTAAAAAAATGATAAATTAACTATCAATTATATAATATTTAAATATTATAAATTATTTAAAAACTATAAATTAATTTTCACAAAATAGAACTTAAAGCTGCAATATGTAAAAGTTTTGCAGTAAAATATCCAAAGACCACTAGGCCAGGGTTATATATTTTGTTCAGTTGAGTACCTCCAATATCTCAAATGTTTCCAACTCTTTGTAAATCATGAGAACATCGAAAAAGCGGAAGCGGAGCCGGCGACCGTGTCATAATAAAAGTCCCCCTGTCTCTCATTATCAATCGCTCCAGCGTCTCGTTCAGCTCCACAACACTCGCTCCTGCTCCGCTTCATACTACAGTAACGTTAATAATCGCATCCGTGAACATTTCCCATCCCGATTCCTTCCCACAGGCTGTGAGGGGAAGACCACATGTCCCAAGATTCCTCGCTCAAACTTGGAGTCATCAAGCTACGCCTTTGTTTTGACCTCAAGTGTATGAAAAACTACATAGTGCGCCTTTAAAAGTCAATCAAAAATAGTTAACATAAGGATTTCTATAACTGATTGAATGAGTTGAAGACAAACTATTTTACACTTTAAAAGAAGACCTAAAATGTGAAGTGAAGGATTTTTTGAACCAGTTTATTGACATAAACCAGCCTGTTACATGATGCCGCTGAACATTTTAAGGTTAGATGTAATTCTAAACAAACGAGTGATGCTCTAAACAGATACTAGTTAAAAAAACACATAAACTCAGAAAGAAATCCTCAAGAGAGCAGAACATTTGCCATCGCCGCCAGCAAACATGACTTTGTTTCATGGCAGTGGTACGTTGACAAGTAAATGTTTATGAATACACGTTTTTCCATGATAGATGGTTCCCTTCTGCAGTTTTTCCTTTGGTAATGTGTCACCTGCATATGACTAAAGGGTTCATCAATGTTATGTAAACTGACAGAGATAGATGATACCCCTCAGAACGCTAACGGAGGTACTTTGGCATAATCCATCAAAATTAAGTTCGCACTTCCCTTTTTAAATCGACCAAAGGGGTCTCGTGCGCTCTGCCGTCTTTGTCACCTAATTTGGAGAACGCAGAAGACTCCACTCATGCTTTAGAGCATGCATTTAACAATTTGCCTGAATAAACCCATCGAACAGTCACCTGCTTTGCATTTTGCATCTACACGCTTGATAAAATCCATACCTTATTCCTTAAACGGTCTTACAAATACATTTATGTTGAAATGAAGTGCTGCTGTCGTGCTTCGGGCAGCAGACACAAATCTGCATTTCATTTCTGGGCAACCTCCAAAAAAGTGCAACCTGCTGTCAGCCTGAAGAGAAAGACAGAAGCCAGAGGAAGATGGGATTGTGATACAGGCCTGAGGGATTCATTTCTGAAAACTAGATTTGTACTCTTTTTCTCACTAATAAACCCGTAACAGCTTCGAGTGAAATTATCGACTGTTGAAAAAACAATGTTTTGTTAAGTAAGTTGTTTCTGCTGTTTGGATTGAAATGCTAAGAGGTTTCTCTTTCATTGCTCCTATTGCTTTCATTTTCATTCAGGTTCCACCTGTCAGCCTTAGATTATACCCCTTTCACAAGACGTACTATAAGTCTCCAGAATGTGTCTGAAGTTTCAGCTCAAAATCACAGATCATTTATTATAGCGTGTCAAATTTGCCCCTATTTGGGTGTGAGCAAAAACACATTTTTGTGTGTGTCCCTTTAAATGCAAATGAGCTGCTGCTCCGGCCCCCTTTCCAGAAGAGGGCGGAGCTTTAGCAGATTTTTTGTTGTTGTTCCATTTAATCTCATTGCTGTCTGTGAGGACCAGCTGAGATATTAAGAAGGTGTCCTGTGCGATTTGTCTTTCCTACGGGCAGGGGATGGAGAACGTGTACGTGAAGAAGTGTGAGTGTGCCGAAGTGAGTAAAGCGCTGAACTCCTCCCCAGATTTTTAATCAGGAGGTTTGTTGTGGCAGATGGCCTTTGCTTTGACTGTATCCTGGCCTCCCACACACTAACACAGGCATTATTCTTACCCATCAGCCCACTCAAACTCCCAGAGTTCCACAGACCGTCAACACAGTCATGCTGAGGGAATGAGAGCTTTAGAAAGAACACAAACAAACAAAGAAATAGTTAACCCAAACAATAAAAATATTTTATTTTCTTTCTTTTCTGTGCTCATATTTTGCAAAAGTCAACAATCAAATTTCACAGATCTCAGTATGATTTCAGATATTTCTCTTCACTTGCAATATCAATAGATTTGAGCTGCTATGCACCTCTATAATCATTTTATCACTTTATACTTTTACTTGGTCATCTATTGAGTCTTTATTCCTCTCAAGGACTTTATATATTTTATATTTTCCTCTCAGCATGGCTGCATTTATTTGAAAAAAAAAAAAAAAAAATTATATATATATATATATATATATATATATATATATATATATATACACACACACACACACATATACATATATGCAACGATCGTCCGCTGAAGTGCCCGCTATAGCCACTAGAGGGCACTAAACCTTGGACTATGCAGTACACACTCATACTCTCACTCACTCATTCATGCAGACTACATTTCCCAGAATCCCCGTACCTAATCACTGATCACCTCACCAGCTGCAGCTCATTATCTGGACTATATTAGCACTCTGCACATACACACCATGGCGAGGTTTTGATATTCCCAAGTGTTGTAATTTCTGAGCGTTTGTTTCCATTTTGCCTGCCTGTTTTGAGCCTGTTTGTTTATCGCATTCCGATTGTCTTCTGCCTGCCCTTGGATTTACTGCATTGTGTTACTGGACTGTGTTAACTTGCTGCCTGCATCGACTCCTCTACCTGTTCACCGACCACGATTCTGCCATTCCTCTGACATATCTGTTTGCTGTTGTTTGACCATTGCCTGTGTGACTACTCTTGTTAAAATAAAACCTGCATTTGGATGACCCTTCATTACTATATATATATATATATATATATATATATATATATATATATATATATATATATATATAAACTTTTTTTTTCAAGTAAATGCAGCCTTGCTGAGAGGAAAACATTTATAAGTAATATTACATCCATCATGAAATTATTACATATATTAAAATAATATTACAATTTGAAATAATAGTTCTTTTATTTGAATACATTTTAAAATATAATTTATTCCTGTGATCAAAGCGGAATTTTCAGCATCATTACTCAGTGTCACATGATCCAGAAATAATTTTAACATGCTGATTTTCTGCTCGAGAATCATTTCTTCTTATTATTATGCCGCTTAATATTTTTGTGGATTTTTGTAATACATTTTTTCCAGGATTTTTGGATTAATAGAAAGTTCACATGAACAGCATTTATTAGAAATAGAATATTTATGTGTTGTATTTTCTTTTTATTTTCAAAGAAAAAAAAAATCGTACAAACTTTTGAACTGTAGTGTACATCCTCAGCATGTAATTGCTTCTTCAGCACAAACTTGCAGCTGTAGATTGATCCATAATAGCCACTTTTCAAGGCTAAGACATTTATCTGTGCGAAGAGACATAATGAATGCCTGATCTTAATGAGTCACGTAACGCCTACGACCTGTCCCACTTGAACCGCATAAGCCAGAACGCAAACTGATGCAGTTCACAAACAACACAGAAACCAGCAAATGTTGTTAGAAATTCCCTCAGTGTAAAAAAAGAGATCATCAAAGTCAAATGTCTTCAGAGATACAAATCAGCAAAGTCACTCACTATACTGACAGCTGACAAGCGAATCAAGTCGGCTTCATAACATTTTTGAAAAACCGTGGGTCTTTTGTGATTAATCTGAAAGGTTTGTGAGTCTTGTTGATGTGGAGTGGTTTAATTTAGTCTTTTTTTTACCCATTAACGTTCATTCAGGTTCAATAAATCTACATTTAGATCTATTGAATAAATCTACAAACCTCTTTTGAGAGTCTGAGTGGCCGTCCAGGGGCCTCATTAATAAAACATGCAGATTTGATCTGGTACATAGTCTAAAATTCAGATTTATAAACACGGTCCTTGATGTGGAAAAGTTCTTAGCTGCCACATCAGGTTCTAGGCAAAGCATACGCACTTTTCCTTCATCGCGTTGGAGGATTTTGCAGCAATAATACTAATAAAACCCTGTTAGTATAATTACTACTTACTACTTATTACTACTTTGGTTCCACATGTGTAAATTTTATGATGGCCGAATATTCAGAGGGATATCTGCCGATAACGAAACTGATAATTTGCTGGTTTCTGGTGTTTATACCTTCTTTTAAATTATGATAATTTCATTATAATTAATAATTATATTTTGAAAGAGATGCAAATAAAAACTTTATTCTGTCCATTTCATTAACTTGCTTTGGTAATAAACATAAACATTGCACAAATTAATATTAACACACATTAAAGGTGCACTATGTCGTTTTTCGTCCACTAGAGGTCGCCTGTTCAAATCAAAGGCGTAGCTTGATGACGCCGAGTTTGAGCGAGGAATCTTGGGACATGTGGTCTTCACCTCACAACCGGCGGGAAAGAATCGGGATGAGAAATGTTCATGGATGCGATTATTAACGTTACTGTAGTGTACTGTACTGTACTGTAATTCATTTTAAAATGTATGATGGAGAAAATTCTGTATTACTGTTAAAGTAAAGCTGGATCTGATTATGGCATGTTAGCTACTTCACAAGTGTTTTTCTCTGAAGCGTGGCAAAGCATGGACTCGCAGAAACTCAAGAAAATTAGATTTAAACAGTGAGACTAAACGTGTTGAGCTATATATAGTTTTCTGTCTATAATGTATCAAAACAGATGTTTCCTTGTCTGTGTTCCCACATGTAATACATATTAAAGCGTCTTTGGTGTTTCCATGGTTTCTACAAAATAATACGGGAAACCGAGGTTTACACGGATATGATCCCGCACACGTCCCGGATCCCTGGTTAAAATTACGATTTTCTCACGCTTTACAAAGAGTTGGAAACATTTGGTATATTGTAAGTTCTCAACTGAACAAAATATACAACACTGGCTTAGTGATTTTTGGATATTTTACTGTAAATATTTTTTACATATTGCAGCTTTAACTACATTCTGAAGATATTTCTTAACTTTCTGAATGTTATTAATTCATATAACTGCAATTAATACTGAACAAACTGGTTTCTTAGCATTTCCTTTACACAAAGCCCAAATGCAGTGCATTTTCCTGCCCTCTTTCGATTGACAGGATATATATCGGCCCTGACTGTTTATAAACCATTGCCCAAAACCGACTATTGGCCGATAAATCTGCGCATCTCTAGTTTCTATGCAAAATTTTATAAATGAAGCCCCAGAAGAGGATGCTGAATCTCTTCAAAAAACGTTCATGTATTATATGAAAACGTGATTAGAAAATAATGAATAGTACCTAAAACAATGTTCAAATTACAGGCAGGATATCACAGCTTTTATGAATATGAACAGGCATGCATATAACAATGAAAGCAATTTAATTGTAGAAAATAATTATATCTGCATCACTAACTTCCATCCAACCAGAAATAGAAAGATGCTTAATTGTTCAACTCACAACACATCCAATGACTTCTCACTTCGAATTTGACAATGTGATAAGAAAGCACTATCTTAATGATATATGACTAGTATTTATAAAAGTATATTTATCTTCTAGTGTGCACAGAATGGCAAACAGAATACATATTAACAGATTAACATCTTAATAATGCTGCTGTCATCACAAAGCACATACATCAGAGTACAGCATGAAAATAATAATAACTATAACCATAATAAACATGTCCAGTGCCACATGGTAACACACGCATACACAACATGCAATATTTAATCATTACTACCTGTGAAACACCCTAAAATATTTGGCATTTGGACCCAGACTCACTCATCTGCAATACATTATTGGTGGCACTACAGTTTTTTTATTCTATTTCTTACAAGTAGGGCACCCCGGGCAAGTTTTAACTGAGCTCCTCCCCCAGGGGGAGCCTCCGAGGTAAGATAAAATAAAATGATAAAAAAATAAATATCCTGACAGAAAAAACGAGAAGCTGTTCAGTTTGAATGGAAGTCAACGGAGGAGATGCTTTTGTGTGGAAACAGCTCGTCACTTCATAAACTAACATTTATTTTGGAGTGAGCTACATCATTTTAAATATAAAATTTTGTAAAGGTCACAATTTTGCAAGTCGTTTTACAGCACTACTTATTTAATTCTATGTTAGGCCGACCGCTGTAAAACTCACGCTGAAAAATGTGAAAGGGAGAGGAAAATAAATTTGACTCCCCATAGAAATCACTAATCATAATCATAGGTAAATCTCTCTTATGCAAAATGAAACAGTTAAGAGTCAAATATTGATGAAATCCCGATTTATTATCGGATCAAAACAAGCGGAAGACTGACCAACAATGATGGAGATAAATTTAATGAAAAAGTGAAGTTCTAGTACTTTAATATCTACATAATAGAGTCGATCTTTCTGCTGTTCATAGGCTAAAGATACATGGTGTGACTAATTATCATTAATGTGTCATTAATTATCAAGACTGAAATAAAGATGCCATCATTATTAGTTATAAAAAATAAACTACTGCAATCTTTTATTTGTTTGATAAATATTGATTTACACATCAGTCTCTCCTGAAAACTCCCTCATGAACGATCACTTCCCACATTACAATGTTCACAAAAACGTTCACTTTTTTTTTTGCACCGAAACCTCACATTTTAGATTTGTATGACCATTTTCTGACCAAGAAATCTTCTGTACAATATTTTCCTGAGGTAGCATCATTTGTATGGATGTCCATATGGAAATTATATGCAGATAAAGGTCATGCATAAGGAAAAAAAAAAAAAAGTGTGGCAAGTTTCAATTCTGGGGAAGGTGCTTTATGCACAACCCTGTGTTAACTAAAACTATGAAATCATTTTTGGCAAATGAAATAACACTGAAATGAATATATAAATATTATATGAAAAATTTAAACATAAACAACTTCCTAAAGAAAGCCATTTATTTACTGAAATACACAAGCTTAAGTTTAATAAAAAAGAATAGCTAAATAGAAATAATTAAAAAAATGAAAACTGTAGAAAAAATGAATTCAAAGTAGTAATAAATACTATAATAGTATATAAATAATACTAATGGCACATTTACATGACAATGATGTCCTAAAAATTTTTGAATTTTGAAACGCTTTGCGTACAGACAACAATGTTGTTGAAACAATTCCCGCTCTCACTGATCCACAAAAACGGCAAAAAACCCCTGCTGTTTTCTGCTGCCATGCCAGTAGGTGGCGTAAGGAAACACTATGTGCCTGTAGACTGAACACGTAATACGCATGACGTCGCCATTTTCACAAATTTGCATTTTTGTAGACCCGTTTTCAAAAGTTTGCGTTCTCAGGCCCCCAAAACGGGTGTAAATGAACGGCCAAAAGTTTTCAGTTTTTAGTTGAAAACGGTGTTGTGTAAAATAACATTGGTTCTAACACAGGATCTGGAAAGAGTACATTTTGATAATCTGACAGTTGTAGTGCACAGACAGTTTTATATGCAACCCTCCTGCCATTTAGGAATAATACTTTAACCTCCTTCCTACTCAACTGGATGGATTTCTATTAGTCTGTCACTTATGAATCCAGTGTGAGTGTGTGTTCTCATGCTCACATGTGGCCCTCTCAACACCTCCTCCGTGGACTCTTTGGATTAATCTTCAGCACCTGCTGACTTGTTCTCAGTAATGGGTGGTTATTCTCTGGTGTCGTGTCTCGTGTAATTCCCCCTCCCTGCCTCTGGGGCAGATCCAGCAGTCGCTTCACCCCTGGGATCTGGATTACCACCGTCAGGATTGCTGGAGAAACATTAGATTAATTGTGAAGCTCCAAAAAGTGGGACAGCTGCATATTTCATGTGCTGCCACGACGGCATGAAAAATATCTCACTTTTCTCTTTCTGTCTAATCCCCCCCCCCCCTTCTCTTTTCTTTTCACTCCTTAGAGCTGCAGGCATTTCTGAGGGAGGAAAAGAGTGAAGGGAAGGTTAGTGTGAATGAGAGGAAAAGGCTGGAATGGTTTGATAAAATGATAGCGCTCTCCTCGCTGTAGTAATCTCAGTGAATGGGTGCCGATCAAGTGTGGCACAGCACCTGCGGATGGGTTCTTGCTATTTCTCGTCCTACCTCTTTACTCTTTATCATTTCTGACTTGTGCAATCTATATATCTGTGTCAGACTCAAGTGTGTGCGTGACACTTCTGATCAGGGTGTTTGTGTGCAGTGTTGGGCTTTGTGTAAAGAAAATGCTAAGAAACCAGTTTGTTCAATATTAATTGCAGTTATATGAATTAATATCATTCAGAAAGTTAAGACTATGCATTTAAAAAAAAAAACAAAGAAATAAAGTGTCAAGTGTTTCCATCCAACTGTGTAAATTGGTTCTTACAACCCACAATTAGGTTGTGTCCAAAGAAACTGTAATGAGTGAGACAATGGTTCTAGGAATTTGTTAGTTATGGATTGTATATTCTGCTGAAAAATCCAGCATTGCAGGTTAGCAGAAACCAGCATGAACCAACATGGAATTCATGCTGGTTTCTGCTATATTTTTCAGCTGAGTACATGTTCTTTTTTCATTTGATTTTATATTAAACTGAAAAAAGATCGACATGTATCCATGGGAAATTTCAGGTGCTAAAAAGTTATTTCTGAATTGCTTATCTGAGTGGAAAATTGATGTACAGAACTGATACTGATTAGAGAAAATCACCTAAATGATAGATAGATAGATAGATAGATAGATAGATAGATAGATAGATAGATAGATAGATAGATGACAGCGTGACAGACAGATAGATACAGATATACAGATAGATAGACTAGATATACAGATAGAGATATATATACAGATAGATAGATAGATAGATAGATAGATAGATAGATGAGAGCATGACAGATAGATAGACAGATATACAGATAGATAGTTGGATAGATAGATTTTGATTGATAGATAGATAGACAGATAGACTGATGTACAGATAGAAAGATAGATAGATGTACTGATAGCGATATATATACAGATAGATAGATAGACAGGCAGACAGACAGACAGACAGATAGACAGATGGACAGATAGATAGATATACAGACAGACAGATAGTTAGACAGACAGACAGACAGATAAATAGATATACAGACAGTTAGACAGACAGACACATAGACAGACAGATAGATATATAGACAGACAGATAGATATACAGACAGACAGATATACAGACAGATAGATAGATAGATAGATAGATAGATAGATAGATAGATAGATAGATAGATATACAGACAGATGGATAGACAGACAGATAGGCAGACAGACAGATAGACAGACAGATAGATATACAGACAGACAGTTAGATATACAGACAGTTAGACAGACAGACAGACAGATAGATATACAGACAGATGGATAGACAGACAGATAGGCAGACAGACAGATAGACAGACAGATAGATATACAGACAGACAGTTAGATATACAGACAGATAGACAGACAGATGGATAGACAGACAGATAGACAGACAGATGGATAGACAGACAGATAGGCAGACAGATGGATAGACAGACAGATAGGCAGACAGACAGATAGACAGACAGATAGATATACAGACAGACAGTTAGATATACAGACAGTTAGACAGACAGACAGATAGATATATAGACAGATAGACAGACAGATGGATAGACAGACAGATAGACAGACAGATGGATAGACAGACAGATAGGCAGACAGATGGATAGACAGACAGTTAGACAGATAGACAGATAGATATACAGACAGTTAGACAGACAGACACATAGATAGACAGATAGATAGATATACAGACAGTTAGAGAGACAGACACATAGACAGACAGATAGATAGACAGAAAGACGGACAGATAGTTAGACAGACAGACAGACAGATAGATATACAGACAGACAGATAGATATACAGACAGTTAGACAGACAGACACATAGACAGACAGATAGATATATAGACACAGATAGATATACAGACAGACAGATATAAAGACAGATAGATAGATAGATAGATAGATAGATAGATAGATAGATAGATAGATAGATAGATAGATAGATAGATAGATAGATAGATAGATTGATTGATTGATAGACAAACAGACAGATATATAGATAGATAGACAGACAGATAGTTAGACAGACAGATAGATAGATATACAGACAGATAGATATACAGACAGTTAGACAGACAGACACATAGACAGACAGATAGATATATAGACAGACAGACAGATAGACAGACAGATGGATAGACAGACAGATAGACAGACAGATAGATAGACAGATAGACAGACAGACAGACACAGACAGATAGATATACAGACAGTTAGACAGATAGATATATAGACAGATAGACAGACAGATGGATAGACAGACAGACAGACAGTTAGACAGATAGACAGATAGTTAGACAGACAGATAGATACAGACAGATAGATAGACAGATAGATACAGATAGATAGATACATGTTTCTGTCTTTACTTCCCAACACAGTTGGTGTGCTGACATGTCAGATGGTTGTGCAGAAGCACATGTGTGTGTTCATCAGTAAATGTGTGAATGCATGTGTTAGTGGCATCACTGATCCTCAGCAGCTGCATGCGTCTTGCGCGTCCTCCCGCAGCAGGTGTGAGATTATGGCGTGCTCTTCCTCTGTCACCGAACAGATGTGAGCGGTATTAGATGCGTGTTGTCCGTGCACACATTCACTCACCTCACCGCTCTGTTCCCTCCGTCTGCACGAAGATCTTCCGCTGACCCCGGATCAGAATCCCCAGCGTCTGCTCCCTGTACAGAACATGCATCACGTCACCTTTGGCCCTCTGCTGTGAGGGCCCATACAGATCCTCTCACTCCCGCCACGCTCTGAAGACGATCACAGCTGGGTTTCATGCTCACTCGATAGGGGGCTTCATAGGTGGCCCTACCAGTTTAGGTCATGGTGTGTTCGGCATATGGAGAATATTTCTTGAAAGGCCACATTTTTTTCACATCATTTGAAAAATGTGAGACACAAGAAATGAGAAGAGAAAAAATATGCTACCTTTAGATTTTTTAGTCTCTACTGTGTTTATTTGACTAAAAATAAAATACAAACAGTAATATTGTGTAAATAATATCACAATTTAAAAGAACAGTTTCTATTGGAATGTATTTTATTAAATATAATATATTTCTGTGATCAAAGCTGAATTTTACTCCAGTCTTCAGAGTCACATGATCCTTCAGAAATCATTCTAATATGCTGCTCAAGAAATATTTCTGATTATTATCAATGTTGTGCTTCTTCATATGTTTGTGGAAACTGTGATACATGTCCTTTAGGATTATTTGATGAATAGAAAGTTACGGTGGCCGAGAAAACTCAAAACCCTGCAAATGAGAAAACACACGCAAAAAAAAACAAAAAACAAAACGGGATCATCGGTTTGACAACACATGTGCTGCAAATCCTCACAACACATGCAAACACAAAAACGCGCCGCATATACAAAAAGCGCTGCAAATTGCACAAACCACAATGGAAATGTTTCAAGGGGGACCCCAAAAAGTGACGGACCCTACTAGGACCTGCTTATTAGCTGTGTCCAAAACCAGTTCAACTCACCCGTTCACGTATTCAATAATCCCTATATAGTGTACGGCATTTGAGTGCACAATGTGTTCACAATCATTAAATACTATAAAAACTGCAAACAAAAAATAAACAAGTGTACATTATTTCATGTATTTATTATTTTTAATAAAGTGTTTTTCAGTTTGCTAGAAGCTCACGTTCACAGATGGTCGTCGAGCGCCTCAGGCGGCCGTTACCATGACGTCGCATTAGTGCGCTACAGATGATTAACGAATATTTTTAAATCATCCACTAAATGATCATCTCTTAAAGTTGAATGAGTGAACAACAATGCCACATATTAAAACACTTTTCTGTTTTTAAAACACATTACATGGAGTTAATGCCTACATAATATATTTTAATATTTTTTAGTTTGTGCTGTTGTCATGTAGGGTCTGTCACTTTTCAGGGTCCCCCTTGAAACATTTCCGTTGTGTTTTGTGCTATTTGCAGCGCGTTTTTGTATTTGGATGTGTTGTGAGGATTTGCAGCACATGTGTTGTCAAACTGATGATCACGGTTTTTTTATTTGCATGTGTTATTTTATTTGCATGTGCTTTTTTATTTGCATGTGTTTTTTTATTTGCCTGTTTTTTTTTAATTGCATGTGCTTTTTTTATTTGCATGTGCTTTTTTATTTGCATGTTTTTTTATTTGCATGTGCTTTTTTTATCTGCATGTGTTTTTTATTTGCATGTGCTTTTTTTATTTGCATGTGTTTTTTTATTTGCATGTGCTTTTTTATTTGCATGTGCTTTTTTATTTGCATGTTTTTTTATTTGCATGTGCTTTTTTATTTGCATGTTTTTTTTATTTTCATGTGTTTTATTTGCATGTGCTTTTTTTATTTGCATGTGTTTTATTTGCATGTGCTTTTTTCATTTGCAAGTGTTTTTTTCATTTGCATGGTTTTTTTTATTTGCATGTTTTTTTTATTTGCATGTGTTTTTTTATTTGCATGTGTTTTCTTATTTGCAGCGCGTTGAGCTTTCTCAGCCACCGTAGAAAATTCAAACAGCATTTATTTGAAATAGAACGCTTCTGCGTCGTTATAACTTTCTTTAGGCACGTTTGATCAATATAAAGCATTCTTATTCATTTCTTTCTTTAAAAAATAAAAACTACTGACCCCAAACCTTTGAACGGTAGAGTATATTTAACACATATTTGGACACTTCAGCTACACCAAAAATGTCAGAATGTTATACTTTTTATTTGACAAATTTCTTTTCTATCATTTAATTTTCGTACATTCAGTTGAAATTTAGTTCATCATGCCACCTCTGACCTTTAACATGAAAAAGCCCGTGTTTACTACTGTACCTTTAAGACAATATGTAAATGAGCTAACCACTTAACATATGTAATGAGTAACAATGCCTATTGGTACTGCTGCTGAATACTGAATAGCTGTTGATACTGTATATTAAAATGCCCAGATTTTTGAATCTTCTAAATAAATGTTCTCCGTGGATTAGGACAAGAATTCTGTTTTGAATTCTAAATATTATAGTATGTTTACAAAACTCATCATAACTCTTTTATTTCAAAAGATTAAAAGCAAAATCCTGTTTTCTATCATATGGCCTCATTCATCGGGGGTATATGATGCATTAGATGCAAGAACATTTACAGAGCTTTGGACTGCTGTAAAAAGATGATGGGTTTCTGCTGTGTCTCTGAACAGTGATGTGGGTCATCAGGGAAACTCTCACTTACGAGTGGAAGCAGAGATCTATTTTTCAACTTCTGTCAAAAAAAAGAAGAGAAAGGGAATAAAAAGTTGATGTTATACTGCATGTCTCAACAGCGGAAAATGAAAGTGTGTGAGCTGTCAGGGCAGCATGAAAAAAATGGCTCGCCAGCAAAAGGCAGTGATGTTGTTTTTTCTTTCTCTTGGTTTATTTACGGACCATGTATCTCCGTTTCAAAAGGTCTTAGTCTTATATGTACATCTAGATTCTCAAACACTTTCACTAAAGTTGTGCTTGACAGCTAACACGTGTGTGTCGTTAGATACTTTTTACGGAAGATGCTCTTTAAAAAGAAGGTTCCAAAAAAGAACCATTTTTGGTTCCACAAAGAACCTTTCAGTGAACCAGTTCCTAAAAGAACCATTTTATTCTTAGTGTGAAGAACTTTTTGTCTTCATGGAGCCAATAAAGATCCTTTAAGAGTGTAATGAGCATAGCAACTGTTGTGACAGATATCTATGTTCCTTCTTCTCGTTTTTGAGTAATAATTTGTAGTGCTTTTATTGTCCACCAAAACTTGGCCCGTTGGCTGAACGTCTGATGTATATGGCACACTTCAGGATTATCGAAGTCGGTTGAATATTACAAGATGTCCGCGTGTGTTGCGTTCTTTAACGGTCCGCCTGGAAACGTAGAAGAAGAACGCCGTCGTGTTTACAACTGTGACAGTTAGCTCTTACCGGGATCAACTAAACGCTGGATTTTCAAAAGTATGTGAAGTTCACGGTTCCATTGTCGCAGTAAACTTGCACAACGATCTTGAATGAAGGATTTATTAGATCTAACAGATAACTAATAACACAGCGGTCTGTTATTGCAGGGACATCGGCTTTACATTTACATTTTCAAAACGAACTGTGATTGGTTGCGTTACATGTCAGTCAAACGTCCTGTTGGGCGGTCCTCGGCCAATGAAAGTCTGGCTGCGCGAGACTAGCCAAAACTAAAACGATTAAAATTAGTTGTTTTGGAAAAATAAATAAATAAAAAAAAATATTAAATGAAAGTTTAAAAATATTTGGATATTAAAAATGTAGCCGAAGTACTGAAGTTAAACATATTGAAATAAAAAACTGAAATAAAATAATTTAAAGCTAAAATTCATAAAAATAACAAAATGACTACTTAAACTAAAATTAAAATTGAAAATATAAATATAAAAGCTAAATAAATGTGCTAAAACATTATATAAATAATATTAAACTACAATGCTGGGTTAAAAACAACGCAAGTTGGGTTGAAAATGGACAAACCCAAACACTGGGTTGTTTTAAGCATTGGCCGACTAAGTTTTCCCGGTGTGTTTCACACTGTTGGCTCTAGCCGGACACCGTCAGGTTTTTTTGGGGGGCGATTCAGCATGTTGGGCCGGGGGGATGGGAAGAACCCCGGTAAAAATGTGTGCTGAGGGGTAAAATTTCTGGCAGGGTTCCCTTGCTAAAATTATCCAGAGGCTAAATATCATGTTATTTGGGGTCGCTTCAACCCGGGGATATGAAAAACAACCTGCGGCAACAGTGTTAAAGTAGCCCTCGGCAACACTGCGGTCGGCTTTCATCGGTGCTAGTTCGTTGGTGTCGGTTTAGTGCGTCACGGACTTTACATGTCTGTGCTGGGTAGATTTATTTAACCCAATAATGTTTAAAATGTGTCTGGCTAAAATGAAAAATATATTGTTCCGGGTCAATTTGACCCATTTAGATTTTCAAGTTGTTGGAAATACTGGTTAACCTATGTTTTTTTTTTCTTGATATTTTGTGACTTTTTCTCATTTATCATCATGAACATGCATGCAAAGTTTCTACATGCTGGTGTTTTTTGACATATACAAACGAAATTACTGTTACGTTCAATTTGACCCGCATATTTTAACGCTCTAAAGCAACTGTACTGACCCAAAATACTAACATTTCTTGGTTATATTTTGTTATTTTTTTTTTTACTACCTTATGAAGCTAAAAAATTAGGTTTTCCACACTTATTTCAATACAGAAAAAGGTTTTAACCAGCAGCATGTGTGTGAAGTTCATATCCAGAAAGCAACTTGACTTCATGAAATGAGTTTACAAAACAGCCAACTTAGGTAAAGTACATATTTTCATTATACAGCGACATTTAATAGTTCAGTTATGATGTTCTAAGAAAACAAAAAGTTAAAAAAATGCACTTATTGTATTTAAAAATGTACTGTTTATTTTCAAATTTTGTTAAAAAACATTTTCATTAAATCATATCTTCAGATATATATTTTTTGGAATATTTAACAAACGTTGATATTAAAAGTTTACAGTTTGTACCTGAATCTTTGTTGATTTTTGAGGAATTGTATTGAATCCAATTAGGGTCAATTAGACCCGCTCCACAACGAGTGGACACAGAAATCCAACGGCGCATAAGGGTTAAGTTAAAAATCAGACGCATAAGAGGCAACAATAATAATTTCAAACACACTTTGGGTTCATTTCAAGCAAGCAATACAGTAGTTTTTAAACAATAGTTGAGTTAAATAAAACTACCCAGCAGGTTGGGTTGTTCATTTTCAAGCTTTATTTAGAGTGCAAACGCGAATAATTGTTACACTTAACGGCTTTGTTTTGGCCATAGTATGAACAACAAAAAAGCTCTATATTTTTAGGCCAGTGATGGGTTACATACACCAGACACCATCATACTAACATTTTTAGCATGCAAAAGTACCAGTCGACCATTCTGAGATTGACATTGTGTGCAAATTACATGCATAAAATACAGTTCAGTTGATAAAAACTGTACGGCAAACCTAATACTACCCTTTTGGATGCATTAATGTAATGCAACTGATAAAATCTAAATGTGTGCCTTGAATGCAATGTAAGTCACTTTGGAAAGAACCATCTGCCAAATGCATAAAAATGTAAAATGCAACAGCCCCCGTGCTAGAGTTAACAGATAATATAGTTGCCTGGCACTGCCTATCACTTGCTATTTGCATCAATAGTCTACTGGGACAAATAGTTCTTCACTTATGACTAGCTTTATTTTTAATATAGCCTCTCTGGTTTTGGCCCTGCGCTGCAGTGCTGCTATCGTTGCCGTATATCTTCTGCGGGCGGCCCGCTGTAATCGATAGCATCACCTTAAGTTACACTCGCCATTCGCCTCAAATATATGTTCCTGTCTTCCTGCAGCCACCTCTGTAAAATGATTAAGGAGATTTAAAAAACACTTCCACAACATACAGGCCAAACATATGAGGGGCGAGAAATTGCATCGAACGATCCAAATAAAAGACATTGGTCTCTGTCCGAGAGAATAGTGCTTAAGTTAATGCCTTTCTGTATGCTGGGATGGGCTCAAATCCAACAACAGCAGCAGGTAAAATGAAATTGGACACCTTTTACAGATGGAGAGCGGAAGCAGACAGCATCACGGATATATTAAGAGACTGGAGCGCACCCGGTTTGGCCACGCTCTCCCGGAGAGCCGAGACAGATGCGGCGTTCTGTGACGGCAGGCGCATGCAGTCTCAATATCCGAAGTCGCCGAACAACATAAACATGCCAACAACAGGAACTTCTGGAAGAGGACAGGCTGCACATTGTTCTTTTATGCATGGAATGAGGAGAAGATGTTAAGAAAGACGAAAAAATGAATCTCGACAGAAGCCGTTTCTAACAAAAGACTCAGTCTAGCATTGTTAGTGTGTTTCCTAACAGAGCTATTAAAGGAAATGACATGATTGTCATCATTTACTCACCCTACTTCTGATGCTCTATTGCTTTCTTTCACCAGCACACAAGAGGAGATCTTCAGAAGCATGTCCGACCTTCTGTTTACAACAAATGGATGGGGATTTATCTTTTCAATTGGCAAGAAAGCCACCGTAAAATGTATAGTAAAAGCATTCATTTGATATGCAAGATAAAATGTATAATGTAAGAGTCAGGCTGCTTTATGGTGCTCTTATCTGCTTTTTGGAGCTTGGCTGCCGGGTTGTGCATCATTCACAAATGTATTAATAATGCTTTATGAATTACAATTCAGTCCCTGAATATGAATTGAATTTGAATTGAGGCAACTGAGCCAACATGAGCTGGATTTAAAGGGTTAGTCCACGCAAAAATGAAAATTCTGTCATTCCTCATGTTGTTCATCTTCGGAACACAAATTAAGATATTTCTGATGAAATCCAAGTTTTTTTTATACCTCATAGAAAGCAATGTAATTACCATTATTTAAGGTCCAGAAAGACATTGTTAAAATAGTCAACGTGACTGCAGTGGTTCAACCTTAGTGTTATGAAGCTAAATACCAAAACAATACTAAAATAACGACTTTATTCAACAGTATTTCTTCTCTACCCTGTCAGACTTGTAAGCAGTCGACGTAGTAAATACAGTGCAGCGCTTCCGTGTTTACGTCCCAACGCCGGCTCCTGTGTCAGCATCGCCTGCATGTGTTGTGCTGCTCACTGACCGGCATTCTGACGTAGAACCTGGAAGCGCTGCAACAAAAATAGTGTAGAAGAATGACAGGGGAGAGTCGAATTTGTTGAATGAAGTCGTTATTTTCGTTCTGTTTTTGCGCACAAAAAATATTCTGTGTGTTATAAAGTCAGAATTGCAATTGCAGAAACTCACAATTCTGACTTTATAACTCGCAACTGACCATCGTAATTTTCTAAAGAAGTTTAATCAATAAATAGCGTCTAGTGTG
Source organism: Opsariichthys bidens (assembly GCA_037194245.1). Lineage (NCBI taxonomy): Eukaryota > Metazoa > Chordata > Actinopteri > Cypriniformes > Xenocyprididae > Opsariichthys > Opsariichthys bidens. The sequence goes on from CM074288.1 coordinate 20,570,602, forward strand.
TCTTTAATGTGTCGCTGGAGCTCCTCGATCATCTCTTCATACTAGTTCATTTATAGCATCAAATAAACATGAATGAACATCAGAAGGAATGTTGTTTCAAGACGGGAGGACACACAATTTATCAAGTTCACCAACGTTAATCTACTAACTCCCCTGACCGCTTTGACGGACAAAATGGCGGATTCTGATTGGTTAGATCGCCTGTCAATCAAACTGATTGCAAAGGATCAATTCTGGCATTCAAAACTCGCAACTGAGTTTATATCTCGCAATTCTGACTTTCTAACTCGCAATTGTGACTTTATATCACAAAATTCTGACTTTATATCATGCAATTCTGGCTTTCTAACTCGCAGTTGAGTTTATATATTGCACTTTTGACTATAACTCGTAATTCTGACTTTCTAACTCGCAATTCTGACTTTATATCTCGCAATTCTGACTTTATAACTCGCAACTGAGTTTATATCTTGCAATTTTGACTATAACTCGTAATTCTGATTTTCTAACTCGCAATTCTGACTTTATATCACAAAATTCTGACTTTCTAACTCAGAATTACGAGTTATAGTCAAAATTGCAAGATATAAACTCAATTGCGACATTCTAACTCGCAATTCTGACTTTATATCATGCAATTCTGGCTTTCTAACTCGCAATTGAGTTTATATCTCGCAATTCTGACTTTCTAACTCGCAATTCTGACTTTATATCACAAAATTCTGACTTTATATCACAAAATTCTGATTTTCTAACTCGCAATTGAGTTTATATCTTGCAATTTTGACTATAACTCGTAATTCTGATTTTCTAACTCGCAATTCTGACTTTATATCTCTCAATTCTGACTTTATATCTCGCAATTCTGACTTTATATCTCTCAATTCTGACTTTATATCTCGCAATTCTGACTTTATATCACAAAATTCTGACTTTATATCACAAAATTCTGATTTTCTAACTCGCAATTGAGTTTATATCTTGCAATTTTGACTATAACTCGTAATTCTGATTTTCTAACTCGCAATTCTGACTTTATATCTCTCAATTCTGACTTTATATCTCTCAATTCTGACTTTATATCTCGCAATTCTGACTTTATATCTCTCAATTCTGACTTTATATCTCGCAATTCTGACTTTATAACTCGCAACTGAGTTTATATCTTGCAATTTTGACTATAACTCGTAATTCTGATTTTGTAACTCCCAACTGAGTTTATATCTCGCAATTCTGACTTTCTAACTCGCAATTCTGACTTTATATCACAAAATTCTGACTTTCTAACTCGCAATTGAGTTTATATCTTGCAATTTTGACTATAACTCGTAATTCTGATTTTCTAACTCGCAATTCTGACTTTATATCATGCAATTTTGACTTTATATCACAAAATTCTGACTTTATATCACAAAATTCTGACTTTCTAACTCAGAATTACGAGTTATAGTCAAAATTGCAAGATATAAACTCAATTGCAACATTCTAACTTGCAATTCTGACTTTATATCATGCAATTTTGACTATAACTCGCAATTCTGACTTTCTAACTCGCAATTCTGACTTTATATCACAAAATTCTGACTTTATAATCACAAAATTCTGACTTTATAATCACAAAATTCTGACTTTCTACCTGGCAATTCTGACTTTCTAACTCGCATTTCTGACTTTATATCACACAATTCTGACTTTCTAACTCGCAATTGTGACTTTATATCACAAAATTCTGACTTTATATTATGCAATTCTGGCTTTCTAACTCGCAATTGAGTTTATATCTTGCACTTTTGACTATAACTCGCAATTCTGACTTTCTAACTCGCAATTCTGACTTTATATCTCAAAATTCTGACTTTATAATCACAAAATTCTGACTTTATAATCACAAAATACTGACTTTATATCACAAAATTCTGACTTTCTAACTCAGAATTACGAGTTATAGTCAAAATTGCAAGATATAAACTCAATTGCGACATTCTAACTTGCAATTCTGACTTTATATCATGCAATTTTGACTTTCTAACTCGGAATTGAGTTTATATCTGGCAATTCTGAGTTTCTAACTCGCAATTCTGACTTTATATCACACAATTCTGACTTTCTAACTCGCAATTCTGACTTTATATCACACAATTCTGACTTTATAACTCGCAATTGCGACTTCATATCGCACAATTCTGAGATTTTTTTTTCAGAATTGCGAGATGTATACTTCCAATGGCGAGAAAAAAAGTCAGAATTGTGAGATTCAGTGGCGGAAACAAGCTTCCACAGATGTTGAACGGTTTCTACAAAACATTTTATAAATGAGGCCCCTTCTGTACAGTGCAGGAGTGTCGGGGCGGTGAGGTCTGTCTCTGTGAGTCTGCAGGCCGGTAGAGCAGCAGGTCTGTCTAGCTCAGGGACCTCCATCAGTCGGAGAGGTTGTTGTTTCGCAGCTGTTGGTCTGGAGGAGAGACGCCTGCGTTGAGGAAGAGGTGAGGCTGGGGCGTTTTCAGCTGTGCCTCCAGGCCTGTACTCCACTCATTTGTTCGGCACCAGTGGCTTAATAATTACACCTGGGAAGGGCAGGTAATGGGTCGTATCCACGCAATTACGGCTCCCCGCCAAAACACTCATTTATCTTTGTCATGTCGGGCCGCCTTAATTGGAGTCATCAGGGGCACTGTTGGGTGCTGACTGGGGGTCTTTGGCTGACTATCCCATTGAAGCCTTTGACAGAGGTCACGTCAGGGTCGGGCCTCTGGTACTGTACGCACGACTGTAGGCCGCCAGTGGGCTCGAGTTCAGACGAAGGTGGCTGGAAACAATACAGTAACACGAGGGCATAACTCCAATACGTCAAAGTTATTGTGGTTACAGGCAAATGGGGTCATACATGCCCCTGTTTCATCACTGAAACTAGCCCTGCATTTTCACTTCACAGAGAGTGTCTTTTATTTCATTGCATGTTTTGACATTTGCCGCTGTCACCAATAAAGAATTTTCACACGTTTCTTTTGTAAAATGGGTCAAATATTAAAGCTTGAATATCTGAGCTGGATGAGTGTTGGGGAAGCTACTTTTCTACAAAACATTATAAAATGTTTTGTAGAAACCGTTCAACACCTGTGGAAGCTTACAAGCTACTTATAGTTTAAATTTAAGCCAACCTTAAAAGGTCACTAGAATCTGTTAATAGAAGTTAGCTAACAATATTGATGCTATTAAAGGGAAAATACCTTTGCTAAAAACAGTTTAATGGGGGAAAAAAAAGAATTTAAATTGTTAATTTTTTTTTTTTTGATGACAAAAATTTGGAACTGTTTTATGAAAAAATTTAAGGAAATCACATGCATGCATTTGAAGTTTTAGTCCAAATATGTTTATTTATTTTTTTAAAAAAAGATAATGTATTGTTTCTTATAGATGTATACATGAAAATATGAAAAATATGGGAAAAATCACATTTAGAAAAATATTGATTCAGTCTTAAAAGAGACTAAAATGCTTAAATAACTTAAAACGTGAAAAAAATAAAATACACTACTAATCTAAAGTTTGGGGTTGGAAAAATCTGCACTTGCAGACTATTTTTTTGAGTCATCTAGTCATGTCACATCCCTACAAATGATTCATATTTTTATAAAACATTTTCTGTTCTGATGGATTACACATATTTAATTGTGTTTTGTACCTCAGAATTGATCTTTATATTAATCACATTTAGAAAAAATATTGATGTTGGTCATGTTGACTTTACTTTTCAGTCTTAAAAGAGACTTAAATGCTTAAAAACGCGAAACAATCAAGAGTTTGGGGTTGGTAAGGCTTTTTAAAGTTTTATGCTCACCTGCATTTATAAAATTGACTCTTTTTTTTTTCAGAAAGTACAGAAAAAAAAGTAACATTGTGAAATATTATTACAATTTCAATGAACTGTTTTCTATGATTTAAAATGTAATTCATTCCTGTGATCAAAGCTGAATTTTCAGCAGTCTTCATGACCCTTCAGAAATCATTCCGATATGCTGATTTGCTGCTCAACAGAAACATTTCTGATAATTATCAATGTTGAAAACAGTCGTGCTGCTTCTTTCAATCTGTGTGTGCAAACATGTCAGCACAGATCGACACATAATGTTACAGATGTTATATGCTGTTAAACCAACGACTATTCTCCCTAACACTGCGCCTTTTATTCACAACTTGTTTATTAAATTGGAAATATCCGTCATATAAAGGATGGCGAACATTTTGGCTGGTGCGCTAACTGTGATGCATGAACCGTGCATGCTTTCAAAAAATAAATGGAGCCTTGGTAATGTTCAACATTGTATTTACAAGGCAATTGGCAGGACTTCATATTTTTCCCATAAAGCCTGGTCTCGCCAGACTAGGGCGTACGCAGACACAACACAAGAGCCTCATTTTGGAGGAAACGCTCTTCCTGATCCGGTGACCTGAGGTGAGGATTGCTCTTTTTCTGAAAATGAACTTTCGGGAGCAGGTGAGCTCTGTTGTCCATCACCGAAGATGAAACGAAGCAGAAGAGATTGTTTTCAGACTTGATCTGGCCATGTCTTCCGTCGTGGTGTAAACATAACAGGAGTACTATTGATTTTTGCCAGCAGGAAATCACTTTGTTGAGGATGTGTGCTTTACGGAAACTATGACACAACATGGTGTCTATCTCTGAGGCAGTTTGTGCCGTGGCATACTGAGATCACTCATATGGCTCTTTGCTTTTATGCGCCTTAAAGGGGTCATATCATATATTTTTATTTGGCTTTATTTATTTATGTTTCCCCCTCTGGTCCACTTGTATAAGCACCAAAACAGGTCATTAGCACACTTTTTATGACTCCAAGGGGTCATATCAAGGGGAATCAAATTTTCATTGACCTAAAAGTGTTCCTGAGAGTTTGAAATACTATAAAAACATACAATAATTTCCTCAAAACATCCACCTCAGATGAAAGTGATCGCTAACCTACAAAATAGCTCGTTTTTGACATCAGAAATTCAAATTCTATGTCGTTCCAAACCTGTATAAGTGGAATACAAAATAAGATTTAGTGCATTAATAGAAAGATCCATTCTGAGGGACAAAATACTATTAAAAACGTGTAACATTTAATCCATCAGAACAGAGAATGTTTTATAAAAATATGAATAATTTGTATGACATGACTAGATGACTAAAAAATAGTCTGCAAGTGCATTTGAAATGTTTTAACTAATCATAATGAATGTCATTCTGCACTTTCTGAGTATGAATTATCATATGCATTGAATGAAAAAAGGTTTTGCCAGAAATTCAACTGACTGGCTTTTCTGCTGTGTGATTTTTTTCTCTTCAGACCTTACTGTACATGATTTATGAGCTTCTACGGCTTTTTACCTCCTAACTGAACTCCTTTCCACAAACTAATCATAGAAAGAAAAACAGTATAAATAAAAACGAATAACGCAGTTTTCTCTTAGTCTTATTAATTGAAAGCAATAAGTGCAACTGTAATCAGAGCACTCTCTCAATATTCAAAGTGCAAATAGAGACCGAATTTGTCTTCAAGCACAGAGCAAAGAGTTGGTTACAACTACACAGCTTTCATATTGGGAGATATTTGCTGCTTTCAAAATGCAGGGCGTTGAAATTGCAGTTGAGATGAATATGCTTTCGCGTTTTACTTTCGCTTTCGGCGGTGAGTGCGCATTCTACAAGATAAGACAGAGCTTCCCAAACTTAAGAGGGGTAAGGCCCCCCAAAAACATTGCAAAAGCTCCACGACCCCGCCATTAAAAAAAATTGAAATCAACAAATACCTTTATTTACGAGTTTGTAAGAATTTCATGTGAATTATGAGAACTATGATGTAAACTGTGAAGGAAATTTTAATATTGAGGTGTTTTTTTGTGAATAAGGCATGGTTTTTCTCTTTCTGGTATTAACACCTCTTTATGATAGAATAACAGCTGCAAAGGTGACGGGAATCTAAGAGTGACCTGGGGGTGGTTAGATAACAGCTACAAAGGTGACGGGAACCTAAGGGTGACCTAAGGGAGAGGGAGGGTTAATTGGCCCTAATTCTGTCGTAAATTTATGACCTAAGGCCTAAAAAGCCATCCTGTCCTAGGTTTAGGCCTTTTGTCATGATAAGAGTGTCTTCTTACTTTTTCATGTGTGTGGAAAAGTACTGATGGTAAGAAGTGTCACCTTGAAAGGGACGAGGGGGGTATAAAAGCTGAGGGAACCCGCCCTTCTGTGTCGCACTCTGCAGAAACCTGTGTTGCTGTATGACTGTTTGACCTTTCTTGCAAGAAATAAATTCTTTATAAAGACAATTTTCTTTGAGTTTGTCTCTTAAGCAGTACGAGTAAAATTTCTGCCACAACAATTGGTGTCAGAAGTGGGATACCTTGGATGTGCCTTTTGGACCCGAGAGCGGACGGTGACTGATCATCCTGGACTCTTAAGTCACAGCCCTACCCCGAACAAAGTTTGAGGGACGAGGGGCCGACCGCCAGGGCCCAGAGGGGACACCACTGGAATTAGAAAAGAATCCGGGTGGCATCAGAGATTTTGCTGGTAAGAGACAAATCAAAATTTCAAAGAAAAAGGGGTTGTTTTAGGGATTTTTAAATTGAAAATTGGGAATATGTAAAAAAAAAAAAAAAAAAAAAAAGGGACGAACCAAAGTGGCGAATCTGACTCTGTGGCAATATAATCAAAGAGATACGTATCTGAGATCACCCGAGCCAGGGCAGTGTGATCAAGACAGTTGCAGAAACTTGAGAACACACTGTCAGGACAGAGGGATCAGGATAGGGGTAAATCTGAGATTATGGTTAAAAAAGGGATGATCAAAGTTTTTAAAAGAGAACTTTGACATCGGGTAAACTTGGTAAACTTGATAAATGCATGGTTAAATTTGAGGAAACAAGAGAATTTGAATTGTGCATTTAGCAAAATTGTACATTTAAACGGGGTGTTTGAATTGTGCAGATATTATACCTGGCCGATTCGGGTTAAGTAATCGGAAATACCTGGCCGATTCGGGTTAAGTAATCGGAAATACCTGGCCGATTCGGGTTAAGTAATCGGAAATACCTGGCCGATTCGGGTTAAGTAATCGGATATACCTGGCCGATTCGGGTGATGTAATCGGATCTATTGGAGACGTCCAATAGATTATTAGACGCGTCAAGGAACGCCACAGAGAAAGATAAACCAAAATGGGGAAGTCCCAGAGCAAGCTTGCGAAATTTGATACACCGGTGTTCTGTCAAATGCGAAAATTGTATGGCCAGAAATGTATGAAAGATATAGAGAAACTAATCAAATATCATGATTTCCAGAAGAAGGAATAATGAGTGTCATCCGACCGAATGTCGTGAAGGAGTCGGTGGAAGAGGGAAGCAAAAAGCAGAAAGGGTGCTGTGTGACACACATGTGTGAAGATTGTGAGAAAACAGTGAATTGTTGGCTGCAGGAGGCAGATAGGAGGGAAAGAAGGACAATGCAGAAGGAATTAGCATGTAGGAATGAGAAAGGAAAAGAAAGTGGTATAAATGAGAGAGAAAAAGAAAGTGGTATGAATAAGAGAGAAAAAGAAAGTGGTATGAATAAGAGAGAAAAAGAAAGTGGTATGAATAAGAGAGAAAAAGAAAGTGGTATGAATGGGAAAGAAAAAGAATGTAAATGGGATGAAAGAAAAGAAATTGCACCACACAAATCTACTAACCCTTTTGTCTCTGTCTGTTCACATACACCATCACCATATCATCACTACCCTGTGGCTGAGTTGCAAGCCCTAAAAGTGGTCCCCGACCTAGACTGCTCTCCGCCGCAAAGACCAACAGCACCGCGGGCTGAGGCAGGGTGGAGAAAGGAGCCTGGTACCTCTCAACCCTTGCTTCAAGAACCAGAGTATGAAGAGGAAGAAACAGCGCGCAGAGCTCCCCCAACGAGGAAGAAAAGAATGTGAGTATAACAGCTCCAATGGTGGAAGTTTCTGGGCCTGAGGGGCCGCTGATGATTTTTAAACCTTGAACTGTGGCTGACATGAAAAGCGCAATGGCTCACTTGCCAGAACCGGACGAAGCGGGCGACAAGATTTCAGTTGAACTGATCACGTTTTGTCAAGTGTTCAGCCCCACTATGTACGAACTGAAAAGGCTGCTTGCAGTGAAATTGGGGGCTTCGAGCTGGCACAAAGTGAGTGAGAAGTTGAAAGAAGAGGATTGTCGGAGAGGACACAGTGACTGGGAGCACCAAAAGAACAGGGAGTACTGCGCAGCTGTTGCAGAACTGGCCAAAATCATAAGAGTGACATTTCCAGCACGCATAGGCTACTCGAAAGGAGTGGGGAAAACTGCTAAGAGGTGGGACTGCTGGGTTTGTGGAACTGATGATCATGTGACAAGAGACTGTCAAGGGACCAAATGCAAGCTGTGTAAGAAAGATGGTCATTGGGGCCGAGAATGCCCAGAGAACCAGCAACAGAAAGACTGAAGTGAGGAGCGCGGAGAGCAGGAAGGAGGGGCTGCTGGGCACGCAATCAACCATTACTGAAAAGGGAAGTGAACATTTTTTAACCACATACACAAACACATACGCTGATTTACATACTGCTCTCTGCAATGAAGAAAACGCTTGCACTTCTCTGTGTGTCTTTGATGAAAAATGTGATGCGTCTGATAAATGTTTAGTGATGTATGAAAGTGAGGGGTTTTTAAACGTGCCCCATGTTAGTGGAGGAAGAAAAAAAAAAAAAAAAAAAAAAAAAAAGTGGATTCTGGAGCAAACAGATCCTCTGTGCGACCATGTGACTTGCCATGTTAACCATCAATGACAAACAGTATAAACGAGTATATTTCTGCATCGGGGCACCAAATTTCTGAAAAGTTTACTACACCCTTATCCTGTGAGACAGAAGGGGGTTGAAAATTAAAACATGAATTCATATGTTCAATTAAATGCCCTGTACCCCTTATGGGTCGAGATTTGATGTGCAAACTAAATTTAGTGTTTGTTGGAAAACTCCTCTGGTGTCAAGGTAATAGAGGACGAACAATTTGTTGTTTGCAATCAGAAGCACAGTGGCACATATGAGTGGCACGTAACAGATGGTGAGGGGGCTAAGAGGATATGTGAAATTGCTAAGATCTGAATTAAGCCACTCAATACATAAGTTATGATGCCTGACAATGTACATTGCACGTCACATGTCGCAATTGAAAGAAATTAGTGAAAATATGAAAGTGACTGGTTCAAAGGTGAAAGGAGAGAGACATTGAAGTTTGACAAACTATATTGGATGGAGAATGTGTGTGCGGCTTCGATCCAACAGAAAAACAGGTTTTATTTTATCTGTTAGGAGAAGAAACTATGCCCGTCTTATATGGTTCCAAGGTTGAAGTAGGGAAGTTTTTGAGAAAATGTGTTGAAGCAACAGTTTGGAGGGAGAGAAAAGGATGATTTGAAGTACAGGGAGAGATTGGGGGCATTTATGTCAGAGTACAAGCATGAAATTGAGGTGGAAAGAGTTATAAATGTAATTGACAATGTCACAAGGAGGAGACTTATTGCATGGCAAATATTTGTGCTTCAGACACTGCCTTGGCAGAGGTGATCCCTGAGTTATAAAAACTCTAAAACACAAATATGATGTGGGATTGATTAGGGAGTGTGAGCCGGTTGTAATCACTGCAAAATCAGATTACAGACCGTGTCAAGAGTAGTATCCTCTCAAAACAGAGGCATTACTGAATATCACACCAGTTTTTGAGTAGAGTGTCATAAGGCCATGCAATGAGTCTGCTGTTTGGACTCTAATTTTTTCCTGTGAAAAAGATAAGAAACATGGTAGTGAATGCAGCTGTCAGGTAAACGGGGCTCCTACTGTTCCAAATTCATACACAATCTTGTCAAAAGTACACAAGATGAAACATTTTATTGAGAGATAGATTTGGCTAATGCATTTTTTCAGTGTGCCAATGGGTAGAGATGGGGAATTCTGGTTTGTATTCAAATTTAATGGGAAAAGTTATATATACATTTACAAGACTTTGTAAGGGATATTGTGAGTTTCCGACAATTTATAATAGGGTATTGAAAAGGAGCCTGGAATGTCTGACCCTGACAGCTGGAACAGCCCTGCTTCAGTGTGTGATGATTTGTGTGTGTGTGTGTGTTTGTGATGAGTCTATGTGTGTAACTGACACTGTGACTCTCCTGAAGCACTTGGCTCGGGAGGGTTACAAGTTCAGCTTGTCGAAACTGCAGTTTGTGAAACAAAAGTTAAATTTTTGGGTAATGTCATAACCCGTAACAGTAAGTCTCTGTCTGACAAAAGGTGTTATAAAGGATGTACCAAAACCAGTAACCAAAAAAGAAAATGTAGAAATTTTGGGGAATGTGCTCATATTGTTGAATATTTCTTCTAAATTATGCAATTCTTGAATAGCCTCTGAGAGCCCTAACAGTGGGGAAGGGGTTGCAGTCATAGGACAAAATTGAACAGACATGGACCCTTGGCCTACTGGTATAAACAAAGCCTTTTGTTCAGACGGAGGATCAGGAAAATGGGTTTATGACTTTTGTGTTGTTACAATGTCACGATGAACATTGATGATTCCACACGCGGTGTCCATGATATTGCAAGAAAAGAAAATATTGAATTTATCGACAGCTCGATGGCGACGAAGCCACAATATCTTGCTTGATACGTTGAATATTATTGTTAAGCGTTGTATAGTCTTGAATCCTGACACCCTCCTTCTGAAGGAGGAGGATGGGGAGGAACATCATTGTTGTTTGATCGAATTTGAACTTGTCTGTACACCGCAACCTGGGCCAGTCAGTTCTGCTTTGACAACCAAATTTGAAGTTGTGACTTCTGGCTCATTGCCGCCAAATTAGTAAGCAAGAAATTTTTCGAAAACAGGTGGGCGCCCAATACTAGGCCTTTCGGATGATATTTTGTTGATTGTAAATTGTAGATAGCCATTTGTAAATGCGCAGCGAACAAAAAGGATAACATTTTTGTGCCAACAGGAAAACATGGGAGCAGACGTGGCTGCAAAGGCTGCGGACAACAGACAAAAGAAACTGAGTGTACTTTGTCATCTGAGAATAACCCTGACGTTTAATCTTCTTTACAGAGTATGCAGACTTTTGCTCTAGGGGTGGAGAGAAACACGTGGAAGCATTCTGGCTGAAAACTGTAAAATGGTGTTTGGATAAGCAGTGATGGCAAGCCTTGTTTACCTTGACACTTCTTTCCTCATTATGTTAAGACGATGCATGGGAAAAGCCAGCATCGAAAGAGGGAATGGTTGATTGAAAAGATGAAAGAATTGTGGTTTACAAAGGGGTTCACGATATTTGTCAAATTTTTATAATGAAAATTTTTTGTAAAAAAAAAACGAGTCATTTCCACTACCCACAATGTGGCAAAAGGTATAAAAATGCCTCAAGCATCTCAGCCGGCGCCAGCAGCTCCTTTTGCCCTTATGGAGGGAGGAGGTACTGCTTGGTGATGGTTGACATGTGGTCTAAATGGGTGGAAGTTTCCCAATGTAAAAGCAGGTCTCAGCAGCAGCAGCGAAGGCTCTGCTGACTGAAATAGTCCAAAGATGGGGAACTCCATGGAAAATCAGTTCTGACAATGGAACATATTTTGTCAACGAGGCAATGAAACAAGTGGGATAGTAGAACGTCAAAATTTTGAGATAAGAAAATAAATAAATTGGCTAAGTACTGCGAGAAAATCAAGCTCACATGGGTAAAAGAGCTCTGAATTGGTCTAATGCACATGAGAATGACGAAGAAAAAAAAAAAAAAAAAAAAAAAAAAAAAAGATTTAGAGTGAATTTGAGCCATTCAAGATTCTCTTTAGTAGACCACCATTCATGGGAATAGAAGGGGGTAAACAACAGATGCCATCAACAGGGTTGTGTGAGAATGACATGTTGAGTTATTGCAAAAAGAGATGTCTTCTGTGGTGTCTAATGTCTGTATGCAGGTAAAAGCCACTCAGGGGAAAGCTGAAATCCTATTGCATAACATCAAGCCAGGAGACTACGTGGTGGTCAAGGACCTAAGGAGGAAGAATTGGAAGGCGAAAAGGTGGCTGGGACCGTTCCAGGTGCTTCTGACTACATACACGGCTATGAAAGTAGCTGAGAGGGCCACATGGATCCACGCCAGCCACTGCAGGAGAGTTCCATCCACATCCGAGGAGTTTGGAGAGGATTCACAACAGTAGTTGCGTAATCTGCACGGGGGTGGCGCCCTTTTGTTAATAGGGGAGACAGAACTCTCGGGGCATCCACAACCAATCTACCTCACGTCTTCTGGGCATATCGCTGTGTGACTCACACAGCTAACTAACAAGAAGGAACAAGGGAAACCGTTGAGAAAGTATGAAAAAGATCAGGGGGGGACAGACTACAGCAACAGTGAATGTCTCCCTCAACGACAGCCAGACAGACAATCAGCGAACCAAGAGATCATCACTGACCAGGGTGCTACCGACGGTTGGATTGGAGGAGGAAGTTTAAGGGTTTAACATGGACTGTGTTAGCTATAGCCAATAGCACCGAAAATGCTCTGACAAATGGTAAATGATGAAATGAGACATTTAAGAGAAGCGGTGATACAAAACAGATTAGTCCTGGATATGTTGACTGCTGAGAAAGGAGGAGTTTCTAAAATGTTAGGGTTGTCATGCTGTTTTTACATTCCTGATAACAGTGAGAATATAACCAATATTGTAGCTCACATGAGAATGGCCATAAAGGAGCCTGGGCAAGCTGACGATTGTTGGATAGAGTGGCTGACAGGCCTGGGTGGGGGCTGGGGTTACTGGTGTGCAGCACTGTGTTACCATTTGCAGCAATAGGGTTACTGTTGTTAATGTGTCTGCCATGTATTTTTCCAGTGTGTACCCAGCTCAGTACAGAGACTGGTGAAGTCTAATGTATCACTTCAAATGGTTAAAACAACTGAACTTATTGAAGGTATAGGTTTTGACTTGTGCGAGGAACAAGGAGAATTCGATGACTTGCCCAGTGGGGGGAGCGACAATGAAAGGTGTTAAATGGGATTTGAAAAATGTATGTTTGAGATTTAAGAATGTTGTATTCAGGTGCGAGCCCATTTATGTATGTGTATCGTACTTAACGTTTTTAACACATCTTTCCAAATTTAAGTGAATGATCATCTGTATGAAAATCAGAAATGAAGATTATAGATGAGATGACTTAAATTTGTCTTCAGATAAGCATATAAATGTATCTTGTAGTGATTAGATTTATATTAACCTTAGTGAGTAATCAAGCATGAAGGTAATGATTAGTTATCAATAAATGATAAAAAGGGGGAACTGTGAAGGAAATTTTAATATTGAGGTGTTTTTTTGTGAATAAGGCATGGTTTTTCTCTTTCTGGTATTAACACCTCTTTATGATAGAATAACAGCTGCAAAGGTGACGGGAATCTAAGAGTGACCTGGGGGTGGTTAGATAACAGCTACAAAGGTGACGGGAACCTAAGGGTGACCTAAGGGAGAGGGAGGGTTAATTGGCCCTAATTCTGTCGTAAATTTATGACCTAAGGCCTAAAAAGCCATCCTGTCCTAGGTTTAGGCCTTTTGTCATGATAAGAGTGTCTTCTTACTTTTTCATGTGTGTGGAAAAGTACTGATGGTAAGAAGTGTCACCTTGAAAGGGACGAGGGGGGTATAAAAGCTGAGGGAACCCGCCCTTCTGTGTCGCACTCTGCAGAAACCTGTGTTGCTGTATGACTGTTTGACCTTTCTTGCAAGAAATAAATTCTTTATAAAGACAATTTTCTTTGAGTTTGTCTCTTAAGCAGTACGAGTAAAATTTCTGCCACAACATAAACATTCTTTACAAATATATACAGTACTGTGCAAAAGTTTTAGGCAGGTGTGAAAAAATGCTGTAAAGTAAGAATGCTTTCAAAAAGAAACTTGGTAATAGATTATATTTATCAATTAACAAAATGCAAAGTGAGTGAACAGAAGAAAAATCTAAATCAAATCCATATTTGGTGTGACCACCCTTTACCTTCAAAACAGCATCAATTCTTCAAGGTACACTTGCACAAAGTCAGGGATTTTGTAGGCATATAGTTAGGTGTATGATTAAACAATTATACCAAACAGGTGCTAATGATCATCAATTCAATATGTAGGTTGAAACACAATCATTAACTGAAACAGAAACAGCTGTGTAGGAGGAATAAAACTGGGTGAGGAACAGCCAAACTCAGCTAACAAGGTGAGGTTGCTGAAGACAGTTTACTGTCAAAAGTCATACACCATGGCAAGACTGAGCACAGCAACAAGACACAAGGTAGTTATACTGCATCAGCAAGGTCTCTCCCAGGTAGAAATTTCAAGGCAGACAGGGGTTTCCAGATGTGCTGTCCAAGCTCTTTTGAAGAAGCACAAAGAAACAGGCAACGTTGAGGACCGTAGACGCAGTGGTCGGCCAAGGAAACTTACTGCAGCAGATGAAAGACACATCATGCTTACTTCCCTTCGCAATCGGAAGATGTCGAGCAGTGCCATTAGCTCACAATTGGCAGAAACCAGTGGGACCCTGGTACACCCATCTACTGTCCGGAGAAGTCTGGTCAGAAGTGGCCTTCATGGAAGACTTGCGGCCAAAAAGCCATACCTCCGACGTGGAAACAAGGCCAAGCGACTCAACTATGCACGAAAACACAGGAACTGGGGTGCAGAAAAATGGCAGCAGGTGCTCTGGACTGATGAGTCAAAATTTGAAATATTTGGCTGTAGCAGAAGGCAGTTTGTTCGCCGAAGGGCTGGAGAGCGGTACACGAATGAGTGTCTGCAGGCAACAGTGAAGCATGGTGGAGGTTCCTTGCAAGTTTGGGGCTGCATTTCTGCAAATGGAGTTGGGGATTTGGTCAGAATTAATGGTATCCTCAATGCTGAGAAGTACAGGCAGATACTTATCCATCATGCAATACCATCAGGGAGGCATCTGATTGGCCCCAAATTTATTCTGCAGCATGACAACGACCCCAAACATACAGCGAAAGTCATTAAGAACTATCTTCAGTGTAAAGAAGAACAAGGAGTCCTGGAAGTGATGGTATGGCCCCCACAGAGCCCTGATCTCAACATCATCGAGTCTGTCTGGGATTACATGAAGAGAGAGAAGCAACTGAGGCTGCCTAAATCCACAGAGGAACTGTGGTTAGTTCTCCAAGATGTTTGGGCCAACCTACCTGCCGAGTTCCTTCAAAAACTGTGTGCAAGTGTACCTAGAAGAATTGATGCTGTTTTGAAGGCAAAGGGTGGTCACACCAAATATTGATTTGATGTAGATTTTTCTTCTGTTCACTCACTTTGCATTTTGTTAATTGATAAATATAAACTATTAACATGTCTATTTTTGAAAGCATTCTTACTTTACAGCATTTTTTCACACCTGCCTAAAACTTTTGCACAGTACTGTATATATATATATTTTTTTTTTTCATCATTTAGCAGACGCTTTTATCCAAAGCGACTTACAAGGGGAGCAATTGGGGGTTGGGTGTCTTGCTCAAGGGCACTTTAGTCATGGTATCGAAGGTGGAGAGAGTGCTGTTTATTCACTATCCCCACTTTCAATATCTGCCGGCGTGGGAATCGAACCAGCAACCTTCAGGTTACAAGCCCGACTCCCTCACCACTAGGCCACGACTACCCCGTTAACTTAACTACCCCGTTATTTAAATCCATAACACTACATACTTCCAAAAAAAAAATCAAATTTTAGAACAATTGGAATATTTAAATTGTTTTAATCTATTCATTTGGACTAGCTACGGCCCCCCCGCAATACCGCTTCGGCCCACAGTTTGGGAAGCACTGAGATAAGACATCTGTCAGACGCTTCGGCTCTGTTGCGCAATGAATCCTCCGCCATGGTCTTGTCAGTCATCTCGTCACTTACTCTCATCACATGATCAGTGAACTCTGATTCCTTCTGCACTGGGTACGTACGACTCTGCAGCTTTGAAGCGACTGTTATTGATCTGAATTAAATGGTTTTCATTTCTATAAAAAGCAAAACAAATGTGGAGGCATAATGTGGTGTATTCTGTAGCTCCGATATCGTGAGTTTTTCACATTTTTGTCTCACGATCACTGATCTCGTGTCTTGAGATCTCATCACACCCCTAGTAATTTGTTTTAATGCTATTTAATTTTTTTTTATACATTAATGAGATCGAATACTCATGTTAAACTGTTTTATGATAGAAATGAAATGCACAGACAGCATCCATTTTAACTTTTAGTCCAAAATGTATACATTTTTTTAATTTTTAAAGATAATGTTTCATTGCCTATAGAGACATAGAGTATAAAGCACATTAATAAAATATTAGGAAAAATTTACTTTTATTTTGAAATATTATTAACATTTCAAACGTAATTTATTCCTGTGATCAAAGCTGAATTTTCAGCATCATTACTCCATGATCCTTCAGAAATCATTCTAATATGATGATTTGCTGCTCAAGAAACATTTCTGATTATTATCGATGTTGAAAACAGTCGTGCTGCTTCATATTTTTTGTGGAAACCATGATACGTTTTTCTTCAGGATTCTTTGGTGAATATAAAGTTCAAAAGACACGATAACTTTATAATTGATTGAAGCTAACCTGTAAAAATGTCTCGTTTCTGATGTAAGAATCCCACGAATTTGTCATTTAAAAAACAGTACGCTATTGTTTGTTTATTTTTTTGCAGAACACACAATATAATGCATCTTAATGCAGCTGTGTCAAGCTCCAAAAAGGAGTCTCATTGCATCATCGTTACACTGTTAATTTTCTAGATGCATCAGAATGATTAATGCAAGTTCAACAGTTCATCTTTCTTCATATAACAGTTATGTCACTTCCTTCGAGGCGACTGGCGGCTCTTCCACTCCGCTCAACTCTTTTCTCAGCTAAAGTCACCTTTCCTGTCGCAGCTGCACAGAGTCATCCAGTAACACGATGCCAGGTATTAAGCAGTTTTAATCTCTCTTAATCTCCCTCGCGTTCAGACCAGCCCTTCAACTTCCAACTTTAAACTTTTATGCTTTGCGATTTGCATTTACGATCCCATTTTTATCCTTACTGTTCACCACCATCATAACAACACTCACCTTATTCATTGAGACAAGGAGGAAGTGCTGCCCACGTCTGAAGAGTCATCTCTGACCCCCGTCGCCACCGTCTCGTTTCATGACGTCTTCGTTTGGTATTCACATCTGTTTGGCACATGAAAAAAATACAGTGCTCAAAATACGTCTTCCAATTACAGACCGCTCTCTTGTGGAGTCTTAGTCACTTCCTGTACTTTTATTGGTCCAGTTGCTTTCTGATTGGATTGCACACTATTCGATCAGTAAAAATGCATGAAGTGGAAATGCACATTCTTAATATTTGTGGTGAATTTTACACCATTTGGAAATTATTACTATAGTAAAGTTTAGAGAAGATTGTGAGCTGTGATGTAAGATTATTATAATGGCATTGAGCCTGAATAATACTATTCAGCAGTTATGAAAAGTAATTTGCATAGATTACTTTAAAAAAGACTACTTTATTTTAAATGTTGGCTCTGCAAAAAGCTCTGCAAAGTTACAAAGCACAATGTTCTTCCAGCGGGAGTTATTCTCTATATCAATGTCACTGTTTCTGGACTCCCTGAAGTGCCTCTATTGTAGTCTTGAGTTTTCTTTCAGGAACGAATAAGTCACAGTATTCCTCATTTAAATAATGCTTGCAAAATAAGGAGGCGGGGCCTGGTTGAGTTAGTAGTGCGTTGAAACTCGCGATTATGGTGACGTTCCCCAAACACGATGGAAAGCGACTGGCCAACCACAAAGCAGTGATTCCGCTGACCAATCAGGGCGCATTGTGCTTTTCAGAAGGCGGGGCTTCACAGAAACAGAAACTAAACAGAGCGTTACTGACAGACTGGGAAGAGAGGAGCTGCAACAATGTGAAATATGTCAAAAATAATGTTTTTTGAACATTCAATCATAATAAATATTCTAATAGAGCCCCGAAACAAATTCAAGACATTGTAAAAGGACATAATATGACCTTCTTAAAAGGTTAGTTCACCCAAAAACGAAATTTCTGACATTAAGTACTCACCTTCATGTCGTTCCAAACACGTAAGACCTTCGTTCATCTTCGGAACACAAATGAAGATATTTTTGATGAAATCTGAGACCTCAGTCCACAGTCCATGTGACTACAGTGGTTCAACCTTAATGTTATGAAGCGATGATAATACTTTTCTGTCTATGGCGAGGTCAAAAAGCTCTCGGGTTTCATCAAAAATATCTTCATTTGTGTTCTGAAGATGAACGAAGGTCTTACGGGTGTGGAACGACATGAGGAATTAATGACACAATGTTCATTTTTGGCTGAACTAACCTTTAAGTTGCTGGATCAGGACATGTAAAAATAAACATACTTATATACATTTATAAAATATACTAAAAATCTTTCTTTGTTCGTACCAAAGTAGACTTTGAAGTACCATGTAGTGTCACGATATATATCAAAGTAACATCCGACTGTACATTTTTGCAAGGGTTCTAATCAATGATCAATATTGTACTGAATTAATGAATGCTCAATTATTCAATTATCAGTTGCTTTTTAGCACATCTGTTAATCTTGAGATGTGTTTAGTGGCTGTCACGATTATCAGTCAAGGTACCTGAGGGCACTTCACATTGGTCCCTCACTCACTCAGTTACACTCACATCCAATCACACGAACTACATTTCCCAGAAGCCCCTCACCCAGTCACTGATCACCCTGCCAGCTGTAGCACATTACCTGAAGTCTGATTACTAGCGCACCTGATTCACATCACACCACTATAAAAGCAACACTCACACTTCCGGCCTCCGCGAAGTATTGTTTCCACTAAACCCAGTCGATTTCCGAGCGTTACGGTCCCGTGTTTGTTGTCGATCCTGCCTGTTTTACCCGGTGTTTGATCCTTGCTGACTGCCTCGACTACTGCCTGTATCTTTGACCACGATCCTGTCTTGTCTCCTCAATTCCTGACCATTTCCTGTCTGACCACGTCTTTTAATAAACTGCATTTGGATCTAAACCCGTTGCCTCCTTGTTACAGAGGCACTCTTACAAAAAGTACTATGTGTATATATATATATATATATATATGTGTATATATATATGTGTATATATATATATATATATATATATATATATATATATATGTGTGTATATATATATGTGTATATATATGTGTATATATATGTATGTGTACATATATGTATATGTGTATATATATGTATATGTGTATATATGTATGTGTATATATATGTATATGTATGTGTATATATGTATATATGTGTATATATGTATATATATATATATACACACACATATATATATATATATATATATATATATATATATATGTATATATATATATATATATACACGTACTATGATCATCTTTTTGTTAAAGACAAGCTCAACACAATAAATCAGCAATTCAGAAAAATAAATAAATAACTGAAAAAACACATTAAGAAAATGTAGGTTAAATGTCCACGGTTCAATGATTATCGAGGATCATCGGAGTAATGAAGGCTTAAGGCTGCCAGCTGGTGTTTCTTAATCAGTGATCTGATTAAACGCTGCTTTTTCTGGTTGTATATAATCATATAGATGATTTTAGACTAACAATTATCAAGCTTGCGCTACTATGTCGCCCTGCCAGGGTGAGACATCATTAAACCAGAAGAGGTCTCTTGATACTTCGCAGTGTTTTGTCAGCATCTTCGCTTCTGAACTGCTAAGTGTTCCAGGCAGTTTCAGAGTCAAGACAGGGAGATGAAAAGTTAAACAACACTCAAACAAAACATCCACAGTGAGTTTCGTTTGATCAATGATTGATAGCCTGTCTGTTGGTCTGAAGTGATAAGTCATATTTGCTGAAAATCAACTATTTTCTTTTCATTTTTTGAGATGAAGAGGGAACCAAAGGTTCTCAATCTTTCACCCTGTCAATATTTCACAAGTAAACAGTGACAAACAGGAAGTGACTTCCATTCAGACCTTGGCCACCTCCCCAGAAAACATCTTTAGAAATGCTGATTCAACCTTTTCACAGCTTGCTTATTTTCCTCTGGTGATGCAGCATCAAGACAAAGCCAAAAACTGTATCGGGAACTGAAAATAAGTGTGTGGTTAAACACTTTCTTGTTTTATTTGTTTCTTTCTCTGATCAATGGTGTTCAGGAACCATTGCACAGAAACTGTTTACGCACTTGATTTTCTTGCACTATTAATTGCATGATAATCCTTCAAAATCTCATTATCCTAAAATTAAAAAAATTAAAGTACGCATAAATCATAGTAGTATTTGTTATATTCCACACAGAACGGATGAAATGTAAAGCATGATAGTGGACCAATCAGATTTCACTGTAGGTGGGGCTTAAGAAAAATTACATTCATTCTGGAAAATTCAATTAAAAAATACATAAATGGACAGGGTTGGGGAGTAACGAAATACAAGTAACTTAGTTACGTGTTTAAAATACACAATTTGAGTCACTGTATTTCATTACAGTTCCATTTTAAATGGGTGCTAATCAGATTAAAAGATCTGAAAAGTGTTTTAGATTACCAAAGTGATTACTTTGAGTTTTAATGTCATTTAAACAGCAATTGGTGATTCTCTGACTCTGACCGTCTGAAAAAGCAGAGTTGAGTTTCATGTTTTCCACTGTTTTCATGTTTTGTGAGTCATTTTATAATTCACTCGTCACTGCAACTTTTTCTCACAATTTGTTTTTTCCCTCACAATTTCACAATTATGACTTTTTCTCAGAATTGCGAGATTTAAACTCACAATTGCAAGTTATAAAGTCAGAATTGGGACATATAAACTTGGAATACAAATTTTTTTTTTCTTGCAATTGTGAATATAGTAAGTGAGTTTATATCTCATATTTCTGACTTTTCTCAATAATTTCAGTTTATATCTCATAATTCTGACTTTTCTCAATATTGCGAGTTTATAACTTTATAACTTGCAATTGCAACTTTATATCACACAATTCTTTGTTTGTTCCACACTTATTACTTTTACTTTTAGTATTTTAACAGACGCTTTTATCCAAAGCGACTTACAAGTGAGACAATTAGGGGTTAGATGTCCTGCTCAAGGGCACCTTAGTCATGGTATCAAGAGTGCTGTTCATTCACAATCCCCACTTTCCATTCCTGCCAGCATGGGAATCGAACCAACAACCTTCAGGTTACAAGCCCGACTCCCTCACCATTAGGCCACGACTACCTCTATTATTATTAGTATTCCAAAGTATTCTAAAGTATTTAGATTAAGTTACTAAACTTGAGTACAGGGAGTGCAGAATTATTAGGCAAGTTGTATTTTTGAGGATTAATTTTATTATTGAACAACAACCATGTTCTCAATGAACACAAAAAACTCATTAATATCAAAGCTGAATATTTTTGGAAGTTTTAGTTTTTAGTTTTTAGTTTTAGCTATTTTAGGGGGATATCTGTGTGTGCAGGTGACTATTACTGTGCATAATTATTAGGCACCTTAACAAAAAACAAATTTATACCCATTTCAATTATTTATTTTTACCAGTGAAACCCATTTAACATCTCAACATTCACAAATATACATTTCTGACATTCAAAAACCAAACAAAAACAAATCAGTGACCAATATAGCCACCTTTCTTTGCAAGGACACTCAAAAGCCTGCCATCCATGGATTCTGTCAGTGTTTTGATCTGTTCACCATCAACATTGCGTGCAGCAGCAACCACAGCCTCCCAGACACTGTTCAGAGAGGTGTACTGTTTTCCCTCCTTGTAAATCGCACATTTGATGACGGACCACAGGTTCTCAATGGGGTTCAGATCAGGTGAACAAGGAGGCCATATCATTAGATTTTCTTCTTTTATACCCTTTCTTGCCAGCCACGCTGTGATGGAGCATTGTCCTGCATGAAAATCATGTTTTTCTTGAAGGATGTAGACTTCTTCCTGTACCACTGCTTGAAGAAGGTGTCTTCCAGAAACTGGCAGTAGGACTGGGAGTTGAGCTTGACTCCATCCTCAACCCGAAAAGGCCCCACAAGCTCATCTTTGATGATACCAGCCCAAACCAGTACTCCACCTCCACCTTGCTGGCGTCTGAGTCGGACTGGAGCTCTCTGCCCTTTACCAATCCAGCCACGGGCCCATCCATCTGGCCCATCAAGACTCACTCTCATTTCATCGGTCCATAAAACCTTAGAAAAATCAGTCTTGAGATATTTCTTGGCCCAGTCTTGACGTTTCAGCTTGTGTGTCTTGTTCAGTGGTGGTCGACTTTCTGCCTTTCTTACCTTGGCCATGTCTCTGAGTATTGCACACCTTGTGCTTTTGGGCACTCCAGTGATGTTGCAGCTCTGAAATATGGCCAAACTGGTGGCAAGTGGCATCTTGGCAGCTGCACGCTTGACTTTTCTCAGTTCACGGGCAGTTATTTTGCGCCTTGGTTTTTCCACACGCTTCTTGCGACCCTGTTGACTATTTTGAATGAAACGCTTGGTTGTTCGATGATCACGCTTCAGAAGCTTGGCTATTTTAAGACTTCTGCATCCCTATGCAATATATCTCACTATTTTTGACTTTTCTGAGCCTGTCAAGTCCTTCTTTTGACCCATTTTGCCAAAGGAAAGGAAGTTGCCTAATAATTATGCACACCTGATATAGGGTGTTGATGTCATTAGACCACACCCCTTCTCATTACAGAGATGCACATCACCTAATATGCTTAATTGGTAGTAGGCTTTCCAGCCTATACAGCTTGGAGTAAGACAACATGCATAACGAGGATGATGTGGTCAAAATACTCATTTGCCTAATAATTCTGCACTCCCTGTAATGTAACGAAATACGTTACGAATGGCTTTTTAAAGCATGTATTTTGTAATCTGTACTTTTTAAAAGTAACCCACCCAGCCCTGTAAATGGATAACTAATATTCATTAACTATACTATACATGTAGATATAGCAGAATCATTTCTTTTTTCACGACT
Source organism: Opsariichthys bidens (assembly GCA_037194245.1). Taxonomy (NCBI): domain Eukaryota; kingdom Metazoa; phylum Chordata; class Actinopteri; order Cypriniformes; family Xenocyprididae; genus Opsariichthys; species Opsariichthys bidens. Next base: position 20,593,759 of record CM074288.1, read on the forward strand.
GCCCACGAGATCTGAATAACCGGCCGAATAACTCATTCATACAGCTCCCATTAATCAGCTCATTTGTTTGGTTTGCCATGGCCTTGATATTTCAAGCTTCCCTGCGTCTGTCGCTGGACGGTAATTAGTGTAAATGAAATCAAGAGAGCCATGGAAATACTTTATGCCAAACTAATCGAGCAAACAAATAGACTTCTAGATCTACACGCACTAACTACTAAAACCCTTCATGCGCCGCACAAAGAGGACGCTGTGCTGTGCAAACTCTTCCTCCTGTGCAGTTTTCCAGCTGAGATTTATGCATGCTGCTCACAGGTCAGATTTGAATACTATCTGAAGAGAGGAAGGTGGCTTTGGCACATAAGAGACCTTTGAAGCTTTTGATGGGCAAAAAGTCATTTTCATAGTTGTTAGAGCCGGCCAATGAGCTCGAATAACGATATACATTAGACGCTTGGTCAGCGGAATAGAGTGGGGCTCCGCGGCACAGAAAAGGCCTTAGTCCACGGATATGCATGTATGTATAATTTACCGAGCTGCATTATCTCAGAATAAGCATGTGGAGCAAATGCATATCACAGAATTCTAGGGAATGAGCAATTTGCACATATATCTGCTTCCATTCTGCTCCGACACTCCATGAATAAGACTGTTTTAAGCCGAACTAATGAGTCATTCCACTCATAGCCAGATATAGCGCTTAATTGGCACTCCATTTTCCACAGGAAAAGTATTCATGGTTTCATATGCATTCATAAGCAGAGTATTAGTATAGATTTACATATATGAACAGCCTGAAGGAGAGAAATACAACAAATGAGATCACAAAGAGTTTCTCTTTTACAAAAATCAGATTAATGAAAGGCAAAATTAGACTATATTATATATATTTCACCTGAGAAAATCTCACAAAGTTCAGAAAAGATCTCAATAAGAAACCAATGCAATAAAGATCAATCCAATGAAATTAATAAACAAAGAAACTCATTAAGTTTCCAGAGGCAACCTCTGAGGAAAAACTTTACCCTGAAAGAAAAGGCTTTTTATAAAAAGAAAAAAATTCTCTCCGCTCTCCACAGAATATCAAACAACCAACCATGCTGCTCTGTTGAGTCTACTTAAACACTGAAGAAAACCCTTATATTAGAAGGTAAGCTTTAATAAGCCCGCTGAATATTCCCCTGTATTCCCAGAGTCCAGAACCAGTAAATGAGTGGATAGTAAAGAAAACCGAGGATTTGACTGATGAAGTGAAAAGGAAGTTACTTTAATAGCCAAATAATGAAGAAATGTTACATAGGAAACAATGAAAAGCTGCAATAAACAGCCTTGCTTCGAAAGATTTATAGCTTGAAATAATCCACACGGGATGTTAAGGATGATGTAAAGCCGCAATTGCTCCACAATGTACAAAAACAGTTTATTTACATGTTTTATTAAATATTTATTATTACTATTAATTTTATTTATACATGTTTGTTATTGTTATTAATAACCATCATTTTTATATTTCATTAAATTAAATTTTACTATTAAATAAAACTAGTACATAAATAAATGTATATAGTAAATATTGAAAATATATACAGTGAGGAGAACAAGTATTTGATACAGATTTTGCCCACTTACAATAAAGCATGTAGAAGTGTGTAATTTTTTATCATAGATACTCTTCAACTGTGAGTGACGGAATGTAATACAAAAATCCAGAAATTGTTTTCTATTCATTAAAACATGAACTGTTTTAAATATGTTTTAGTGTCTTTCTGTTCATTATCTTGCTGCCAATAGAGACTCACCGAACCATCGGATTTCATCAAAAATATCTTCTTTTGTGTTCTGAAGATGAACGAAGATCTTACGGGTGTAGAACGACATGATGGTGAGGAATCAATGACAGAATTATATTTTTTGAATGATCATTTTCTTTAATAATAATAATCATTTCATTAATACATTTTAAACAGTATTAAAGATTACTATTATTTTTGTTAGCTGGTAATCTGTTAAGTATGCTGTAGTCAATATTTTCAGACGTCCAACTTATGTTCTTTTTGTCTTTGTTTTTTAAGAGCACGAATATACATAAAACCAAAATATGGTGTTCTGGCACTATGGGAAACAGATTAGAGATTTAACTTGCCTTGCAAATGGATGCTACATTCAAAAGCACATCATTTTCTGACAGCTTTGTATTCTCGAATAGTAATAAGTTGTTTATCATTCGTGCATTTTGTTGCAATCCATTCCAGATCTAAATGAAAAATGCGGGAGCAAGTAGATAATGACATTTAATCTATATTTCATTAAACATCAGCTTCAGATTATTTCATAATAAGACATTATTCTCGAATGCTTCTCGTAGACTCCATCTAGCAGCAGTAAATCTCGTCTCGGGTGATTATTAGAGGAGCGGAGCGTGTCTTTTCTGTCCTAACGCCCTGCTTTGCCGATTTCTCTTTTCCCATTACAAGAGCCCTTCGTGATTCTAATTGTGACACTGTCGTATTTGGACGCCCGTGTTTGCATGGCGAGCCTGATAAGGGCCAAGGGTAAATAAATGAAAAAGAAGTGACAACAGCAATCTATCTGGCCTTTCTCCTTCAGCTTTCATTCGACGATAACTCTTCTCGCTCTGTGCATATTTCCTCGCCTGTCTTCAGCTGCAGTGAGCTGGAAAAGCAAGGTGCCAGGGCCCTTGATAAGCATCCCAGCACAAACATGAGCGGGCTGAGCCGAGAGAAAACGTTGTTTACGTTTACCTCAGCCTGCTTTGCTTCCATCTGATGGGTTCCGTGTGGCTCCTGAGGGCCCGACGGGGGCTGTGGGGACCCTCAGGTGCTGAGACAGGTGGCGCTCGCTCCTGCATTAACTTCATGTCTGAAGGAAAGCCTGGAAGTGAGACAAATTTCAGATCACTTGAAATCCCAACATCAAGTTACATTTTATTGTGCAGTTTGGTATTCTATAGACTTTATGTTCCAGAGAAACAAGCACGCAGCCTTCTTTAGAATTTTCTGTATATTTATTTGGCAAAGGGTCACTGACCCTTCGCTTGTAGTTTGATTGACAGGCGATCAAACCAATCATAACCCCGAATCCGCCATTTTGTAAGTCCTCAGTCTTTCTGCGCTTGAAACAACATTCCTTCTGATGTTCATTCATGTTTATTTGATGCTATGAATGAACTAGAATGAAGAGATGATCGCTTCACGAGGAGCTCCAGCGATCTGTCACGACACATTAAAGACACACTAGACGCTAAAATGAGCGGTTCATTCATAAATCTGTCTCTAAAAACGTAAACTTTTTTTTTGCAATAGTTGCCAGGGAAATTTTTCTCATTTTAGTTTAACTTGATGTACTAAAATAACTGCAATGAAAATGGATAAAAACTATTAATATGATATTTATCACGTTCTCTGTTTAAAAATTAGTAAACAACTAATTATTAAATAATTATTACAAATAATTATGAATTATTAAACAATACTGTCAACCACTAAAATCTACTGCAGATTTGATTTATTGTAGATTGATCATTTGTAAGAAATAATAAAAAGAATACAAAAAGGCTTCGGGAGGGGGTACAGCCAAAATAACAAACAAAACAGTGTCTAACTCAATTTTAAATCTAACTTACCAATCACAGAAATAACAAATGAAACAAAAAGACTTCCTTAACTCCATCCAAAAACTGCGCCATCCTCCCTACAAATTACAAAGTATTCTTTTTAACAAAAGAATAAGTAAAGGTCAGCGACACTGAGAGTTGAAATGAACACTCTAGGCGAGAGCACAACAACAGTACTAACTAGAACTCCATCACAGATTTCAGGATTTGCACTGTCAGTAAACAACAAAGCAACTGGCAACAATTGTCTGCGGCTGCAGAGAAGATCCATGAGAGAGAAGTGGCTCTGTCTCTCTCCTCTCCTCATCTGTGCTTTCTTGATGGCTTTTATAGCTGGTTTCCTCACTGAAAGAGCCAATGAATTAAGTACAAGTTGGCTATCATTGAGTATTAGGTGCCAGCAATCAACAGCGCAGATGAGAGAAGAGAGAAGAAAACAAAAACACATAACTGCCCCTAAATCAGTACAAACTACGTCACAGGACGTAACATATTCTAATATCGCAACAGGTGTTTGATAGCAGATATTTATCATTCTCAAATATGATAAACATCGCTGCTTTACCCCACATATGCTTGAAGCAGAAGCGGCGACTGTGGCATAATAAAAGTCCCGCTGCTCGCGAGGCATGTCACGCTCGTCCTTCATTAGCAATCGCTTCTTGTGCTTCAAACAACAACGTTAATATTCGCATCCATGAACATGATTTCTGCCCGAGTCCCGTCTTGATTCTTTTCCACTGGCTGTGAGATGAAGACGACATCTCCCATGATTCCGCGCTCAAATCTTGCCGTCATCAAGCTACGCGTTTGTTTTAAATAGATCTCTAGTGGTAAAAAAACGACATATTGTGCCCTTACAATGACAAAACAACAAAATTACTAAAACTCTGAGTAATATTAGAATGAAAGCAAAGTTCAAAAATAAAAACTAATTGACTGTTCGCAATGACCCGCCTCCTTTAGTTACTGTTACTACAGTCGTGGCCAAAAGTTTTGAGAATTACATAAATATTGGAAATTGGAAAAGTTGCTGCTTAAGTTTTTATAATAGCAATTTGCATATACTCCACAATGTTATGAAGAGTGATCAGATGAATTGCATAGTCCTTCTTTGCCATGAAAATGATGTTTTCATCCACTATGGGGAATTTAATTTGGTAATAACTTTCTCCGTGTTTCAGCAAATGGAATGATTTTTGGTGACAAATCTTATTTTGACACATATTTTGGGAAAATGCTTTGAAAATTTTCAAAAACTCAACAGTACTCTATGGGCAAATTCACTACCATTGCGTTATGTTCGTGGCTGAAAACAGCCACTACTTTTAACTGCTTTAAAAATGTATCAGATAAATATTTTTTTCAAATTTTTTTGCTTAAATCTATTAATCAACCTCGGTCCTGATCAAAACTACTAAATGTTTAAAAAAAAAATCAGGATTTTAACTCTTTAATTGCCAAATTCATAAATGATGTCACTGATTTGGGAAAAAAAAACACACAAAATGACTTATTTTCAATATAAAATGTGATTGTGGATTGGATTTTTTTTTTTTGCCTTTTATCACAGTCTTGGGCATGTCAAAGAGTAGAAACAACATTGGCTTTGATGCATTGTTAGTTTTTGTGCAGCATCAGATTTACTGTTCGTGGCTGTTTTTGCCCCATTGACTTCCATTATAACCACATTTTTTTGAAAGAACGGCCAACACTGCAAATACTGACTCTTTGCATAAATGTCATGTAATTGTCGATAAAAGCCTTTGAAACGTATGAAGTGCTTGTAATTATATTTCAGTACATCACAGAAACAACTGAAACAAAGATCTAAAAGCAGTTTAGCAGCAAACTTTGTGAAAACTAATATTTATGTAATTCTCAAAACTTTTGGCCACGACTGTATGTCTCTCACGTCATGTTCTCATGCAGTGAAAAATACATCCCGGAGCAAAGAGGACACTGAAAACGCATCGACAGACAAGACAGAGCAGGTTACTTTTGATATGAAACAGTTTTATATTTAAAATATTGTATTTTTACAGAAGTTTAAACAATAAATAGCGTCTAGTGTGTCTTTAATGTGTCGTGACAGATCGCTGGAGCTCCTCGTGAAGCGATCATCTCTTCATACTAGTTCATTTATAGCATAAAATAAACATGAATGAACATCAGAAGGAATGTTGTTTCAAAGACGTGAGGACACACAATTTATCAAGTTCACCAACGTTAATCTACTAACTCCCCTGACTGCTTTGACGGACAAAAGGCGGATTCTGGGTTATGATTGGTTAGATCACCTGTCAATCAAACTCCCAGTGAAAGGTCAATTTCAAAAATATTTAAAAAAAAATAAATAAATAATAGTATGTCAACGATACTAAAATACCACTAGGGAGAAGTACACAGTTAATGATAAGCGCATTCAACACAAACAAAATGCACCGAAGTTCTCACATTACTTAAGAATAAAACCCATTCAGCAAATTTGTGCAGTGACAGGTGTGTAAAACACAGTAAATGATCCTCTCTGTGTTTAATCACACTCATGGGAATGAACCCATTCTGCTACCAGAGATTTACGAGAGAACGGAAACAGGAGCTCAGAGCTGCAGTAAATAGCGAACACAACAGAAGTGAGTCTTACGACCCCTGATCCCTGCCGGACATGTCCGAGTCAGCAACCTCCTCGTGCTGCTTGCCTTAAAAACTTTAAAATATGCTTTAGATCAGTTGTTCTCAACTGGTGGCTCGCCAAACTATTCGGGCCACAGAAAATACAATACTGTCTGAGTATGCCTGCTTCCATACTATAATAGGTGAAAAACTGTATGTGAAACGAGTTGCATGTCCAAAGCTTAGGCAGCAGACTCGCTGCCTTATCAGGCGATGACTTTGCGGACAACAGTTGCACACAAGGTACCTCACAAAACTTCAGAGGGAGCGTAACGGTTTAATGAGCGAGCCTTGGTTATAACTGAGCGAATATTTTATTATTAATTTCTCACTAGTAATGAGACATAATGAGATAATGACATCAAAAGTGTACATTCACACACAAACTGCAACTATCAGATGCCATCTTTATTTTTTAGCTCAACTGTCACAGGACAGGAAGCACAGGATTGTGGGATATCAAAGGCAGTGAAGGGTACATCTATACTGCCTTCAAAAATCACTCAGATGAAGGTATCTTGGGAGACAGGAAGTGAAGCTAACATTGGATTCGGATGTGCCTTGATGTGTGTGTGTGTGTGTGTGTGTGTGTAAGCATGCTTAGTGTGTATCAAGTATTATTGTCTAAGCTTCTCTTTTCTGTGTGTTTTAGCATATTCTTTTTCAGGCATATTTAAAGGTGTCAGCCATATATTTCAGGTCAACATAAACCCTAACAAGCATGAATAGCATAAAAGGTCTTAAAATCCTTGATTTTTGACCCTTTGCAAAGACCCGCCCCCTTCAGTTACGGTTGTGTAGCTCCCCGTGAACCGATCATCTCTTCATACTAGTTCACCGACGTTAATCTACTAACTCCCCTGACCACTTTGACTGACAAAATGACGGATTCGGGGTTATGATTGGTCAGATCGCCTGTCAATCAAAGTGTTTGCGAAGGGTCAATTGCTGCTTGCAGCTATATTTTATATTATACTTATTAATGAATGAGAAATAAAAAAATAGAAATAATATTATTTTTGAATAAACATTAACACACAATATGAAATTTAAAAATTATGGTGAATATTTCATTCATGCTATTTAATCTGTTTGTTACAGAACTATTATATTAACCATAATATTAATATGTCAGTTACACTTTATTTAAGGTGTCAGTATTACACAGTAAGTATACATTTAAGTACTGAGTAATGACAAGTAACTACATGTACTTACTATAGGGTTATGATGAAATATAATTATTCATAATTTAAACTGATTACTACAGTAAATACATGTAACGTGTCAATGACACTGAAAAATAAAGTGTTCCCTATATTTCTTGAATTTTAATTATAGTTTAATAGCACAGTAGAATATAGCAGTTGTAAATAGCACAAAAAATATTTTCCCGCTTTTCGTTTGCAAATATATTAAAAATAAAACAAATTCAAATTGATTACATTATATATGTTTGTGTTGTCGCCACGCCCAGTCATCTATATTTTGTTTTATCTAGTTTGTAGTAGAGGTGAATGCTGTAAATGTGTGCTCAATGTGTTTGTCCTCACTGCTACACACCCGGTTGTAATTTTTCGCTCGGTGGATATGCCGTGCCAGACGACAGTCCCCAGTTTTTTTTTTTGTGATGTCAGGGAAATTTGCAGCCACGGCAAGGCAAGGTGTTTAATAAATCAAAAGTTTGTGGCGAGCCCTGATGCCTCTGCCGTGCAGTTCAGCACATAAACAACATGTCGCAGCATCTGAATTTTGTCACTTACAGATGAGTCAACGGCTCAGTGTTGGACGAAGGCCTGTCCTACTGTCCTAGACCACTCTTACGGAGACATCTTTGCCTACAACCTAACGCCAGCTTCTCTCTGCGTGCTGCCTTTTCTGTAGGGATGAGAAATGCAATGAATTTGGGTTTAGATTCCAGTCTCACTGAATGCAAAGTTCCAAAACGATTTGGGGTCAGCTAGAAAAGAAATGAATACTTTTGTTCAGCAAGGATGCATTAAATTGATCAAAAGTGACAGTATGATGTTACAAAAGATCTTTATTTCAAATAAATGCTGTTCATTTGAACGTTCTATTCATCAGAATCCTGAGAAAAAAATACACGGTTTCCACAAAAATATGAAGCATTACAACTCTTTTCAATGTCTGGTAATCAAAAATGTTTCTTGAGCATCAAATCGTCATGATGAGTAACGATGCTGAAAATTCAGCTTTGATCGCAGGAATAAATTACTTTTTAAAATATATTCAAATATTTCAACAGTGATTTGAAATTGCAATAATATTTCATAATTTACTGTATTTTTGATTTTAAAAAATGCAGCCTTGGCAAGCAAAAAAGCCTTTTATCAAAATGATTACCTGATTTTACCAACAAACCGCTTTTCAACATTAAAGTTGAACATGACAAAAATAATTATTTAAAAATTCACTGAATGAGTCATGTGACCAAATCAAATCAACAAAACATGGTTTGTGAGTCCTTTTGACCTGAGCTACATGTCATTCCAGGACAAATCTGGATTCGCAATCCCTACTTTTGTTAATCCGAACAATCCCAGTGCTCGCCATGGATCCAAAGACTCTTGCTGTTCTCCCGCCCCCGAATGCTTGATTAATTAATGTCCCTTGTTTCATCAGCGCAATAAAGCAAAATTAATTCCCTTGTCATTAATGTAATAAAAGCAGGCGAGAACAAGCGTATGGCTAATCAGCGACTGAATCTAGCTGTGGTCTGCAGGGGAAAATTAATTCCTGTTTATATTTGTCATACAGTAATAGTGGCCTCGAAACTAACCGCAACATATTGAGAGCGGCGGCCTCGGGGCGGGCTTCATCTCAGCACTGCGCACAAACACGCAGATATGGAGATAACACGAGGGTTCACGTGAGAGGAGGAAACAATGAGGAATCAATATGCTGCTGGGGGTATCGAGTGTTTGCAGATGTCCCACGAGCACGAGCGGATGCGATCATCATGCGTGCAATGCAAGATGCCACACATGCGAGGCTCTCTGCAGTGCTTCTGGGTATTTATTTTTATATTAGAAAAAGGAAATCAAAACTCTGCTTTTCTTTTGTCGCCAATCGTCATGGCAACGGCATGGTACACGCAAAATCAATTTCGATTCGTGGAAATGTAGCCGGCTGAACAAGTGCCTTTGACATTGAGCAGAAAAAGCTGATGACAGAGTGTATTATACCAGCACTTGCTTTCACAAAAACTGATCCAGACAGCAGAAGCTCCCGCCATACTTACAAACCACTATGGCTCTCAAGATTTTTCCATGGGATGTCAAGTGGAAGAAACAAAACAAGAACAAAAAGAAAACACTTTGTATTGTTTAGGCTTGCTAAATAATGCAGTGTTGCATACAGTCCTCAGGAGTCAGACTCCGAGCAGAGCAGGCTGGGGGAGAACGGAGGAATGCTGCTTTTGCGTTTGTTGTTAATGATACTTTTCTTCATGGGTGTGGGGAAAGAGCGTACGTCTTCATTTATATAGCGCTTTTCACAATACAGATTGGTTCAAAGCAGCTTCACAGTGATTATAGGAAAATTAATGGACAGAGATTGTTTTGGCTTTGCAGCAGCTCTAAGAAAATATCATCCAGCTAAAGTAGGATTTTGATTGAATCACGTCTGTCGTTGAAATTGTTAGGAGCCGCTTAAATGACACCAGAAAAGTGAAGGCCCGAAATACATTCTTGCCGTTCGTTTATGCGTTTAGTCTATAGATTTGGGTGTTTGAATGTGTATGTGTCTTGTTGACAAATTGCTTTATAATCTGTATAATACCGAAAAATTAGTCGTGTCCGTGGATATATGCGAACTGGAAAGGGAAGGGATAGTTTAGTTAACGCTTAAGGTCTGCGTTGTCGTCGTGTCCTTCATCTCATCTGGATCCGGCCTGGATCTGGCAGACTTCGGCAAACCTCGGGATAAACAGAGAGAGACTACAATTAGCGTAGATGTTGATTCGGCTGACCTAATTCATGCAGCCTAACAATTTACATGTAGATTATGTGTTGTGTATGTCAGGTTAAAGAGACGCATTTTTACTCTAGATTTAAACTGACAGAGTGTGTCTGCTTCCCGAACAATGTTAGGAAGACTGTTCCCAAGTTTAGGGGCAGCAGTGGTTCATGTACGGTTCGGAAGGTTGGCGGCAAATTGTAAAGCGCTTTGGTGGCCATAGGTCTGTGAAAGCGCTATATAAATGCAGTAGATTCACCATTTTACCATTTAGGTGCAAAAAAAGGAAAAGGTTCAGATTTTGATATTCTGGGTATTATCAACTGGCCTGAATTCTGAGATCGCAATACACGTGAATGCATTAGGAGCTCGCTCAGGTACCGGGGAGCTAAACCATTTAGTGCTTTGTAAGGGTTAATTGACCCTATGTCCGACAACCCATCCGCTCTCACGCCACACATCACGTTCTCACGCAGTGAAAAATACATTGTGGAGTAAAGAGGACACTGACAACGTATGAAACAGTTTCATATTTAAATACTGTAATTTTTTGACGAAATTTAACCATTAAATAGCGTCTAGTGTGTCTTTAATGTGTCGTGACAGATCGCTGGAGCTCCTCCTGAACCGATCATCTCTTCATACTAGTTCATTTACAGTGTCAAATAAACATGAATGAACATCAGAAGGAATGTTGTTTCAAGTGCGGAAAGACTCACAATTTTTCAAGTTCAAACTCCACCTGACTGCTTTGTCAGACAAAATGACAGATTCGGGGTTATGATTGGTTAGATCGCATGTCAATCAAACTGTTTGCGAAGGGTCAATTCACCCAAAAATGAAAATTACCCCATAATTCACTCACCCTCGAGGTGTATGTACAATCAGAGTTATATTATGGTAAGCAGTATGCAAGTATTCCATTCCGAACACAGCTCATGTCTGCCACATTTAACCTGGAAGGACAGTTCGTGTGGACTGTCTAAGGTGCTTTGAATTCTCTCTCACCCACCTTGATGCCAGATGCGTAGTGAAGCTCTGTCAGTCTGCATCTCCGCCCGACACAATGACACTGTGTGTGTGTGTGTGTGGGAGGCCAACTGTCAGCAGGCGACACAAATATCAGCATGACCAGAGAAACCAGCGTGTCCTCTATAACCTCTGAGGCTACATGCCACAACGGCACCATGTGGGACAGACCCAAAGGAACGTGGAGGATGCATATGGCAACAGGCTGGGACAAATCGCCTGGAGGAGTTTGAGTTTTATCCGAGGTGGTGCCATGACCCGGTGCAGCTGGGACCAATCTAGTCAACACTCACACACACACACACGCACACACGTTTCTGGTACGACTCCTTGCTGTTTGAGTTGGGTGCTGACTTCATATCTCCATGATGGCCGGCTGTTCTGGTAGGGGTGGAGGAGTTCTTAACAAATTATCTGATATTTTTTAGAGATTTTTTTTTTTTTTTTGCAAGTGACTCAGTTTCATAAAATATTGTTGCAACAACTGCATTTAAAAACATAAATATGAAAAATAAAATATACAGCAAAGCACATTTTAAAAAACCAAAAAAAGGAATTTTCATTATGCAATTTAATTGTATTTGGAGTTTTTATTTACAAGCCCCATGCATCCATGTGTTATTTAAATAAATAAATAAAATATGTTATTTATTAAATCAAAATATTACAAAGTAAAAGTGATTAATAGAATCTTAATCTTAGACTTGCATTACATATAAAATTTCTATCCTTAAAAATTTTTAATAAAAAATACTTATCCTCATGTTGTTCCAACCATATCTTTCCTTTCTTCCCTGAAACATGAAAAAGGACATTTTAAATGCTCCTTCTGCTTGTTTCCGTATAATGAAAGCATATTTTGACCAGATAACAAACAACAACATAAAGATGTCTGAAAGAAGCCATATGTCAGGCGCTGGGTAGGCTGTAGTAAGCGCAAATTCAAAGGATAAAAAAATGAGTCTTTATTAGTTCCACTAGGAACATGTAGGAGAATCACAGGGAAGAAACTCAGGAAAAAAACACCCTTAACATAAGCATTACCAGATACTGAAACAGAGGAATCTGAGGGCTTAAATACAAGGGAGAGTAATCAACAGAACAGAAACAGGTGCGCAGAACTAATTAACAACCAAAGAAACTAACTAGGGAACACAGAACCAAAACACAACGAAACTATATATATATATATATATATATATATATATATATATATGTTACACCATATGAAAACAAAAGCCTTTTTCCTTTGAAAAAAAAAATGACTTGGAAAAAAAAGCTAAATTGCATAAGATAGTTGATGTTTATGTTCCACAGAAGAATAAAAGTCATACCCTTTTGCAATGACATGACGGGGAGTAAATGATGACAGAATTTACATATATGGGTGAACAAACCCTTTAAGATTTTGTAGAAAATGTGTCTGGAATATGTATATTTTGTCTCGCTCTTTTGGAAGACTTGAGCTTAGAGAACTTAGAGACAATAAACAAGTAATAAATCAGAACTTTTCTTTTTATTGGAAAACTAGCATAATTGGAGCTAAGTGTTTTTCTCATATGAACCGTCTTCATCAGCTCACTTGTACTCTGAAAGTGGGGATGTCTAAATTCCCAGTAGGTGGTCCAGATCCATTTGTTTTTGGTGGAACAGTGAAAGTGATTGTCCTCGATAAATTCCTTCCACTGTGGGTGACTGAACCGCTTGGCTATTTTCTGAGTAGCTTTGAGCAGTCGTCGACCCGACACCCAAAAACCTATTTCTTACATGTCACTGTGATTCGTGGAAAGCTCGGCCATTCTATTACGATGCCCCATGAGGACTACAATGTGTAAATCAAATGATTCATTGGAAACAAGAATCTGTCCAGTGGAAGCTTGAGCTGCGTCGTTGCATTATTTGTAAGATTGGACAGAGCAGACAACAGCATGGTGTTGTGTTCTGACCTGAGGGTCGTGTCAAACGAGAGTCCTTTAGTTTAGTTTGTTACATAAACATGTTGCCTGAGAAGTCATGAAACATGAAATAATCGTATTAAAATGAAATGATCAATTATATGGTGTCCAGAATTATGCTAATTGCATATATATATATATATATATATATATATCTTTCTCAATTTAGCCATTATTAATTATAGTAGCCATTCAACATTACAGTAAAAATGTAACTTTTAATTAAAGTGAACTTAAAACAATCTTCACATAAACCCACAATAATAAATGTCACATTTAGTTGTGTCTTTAATATATCAGGGCTCAATGCTAAGGTTTTTTCTACAGGTCCAGGTCCAGATTTTTACCTGCCCTGCTAAAATGCACAAAAAAGTTATTATTTTCGTTGTTTTTGACCCATGCAAGGGTGCTTTAAGATTTTCAGCCTAACAGGTAAAAATAATAATCAATGTAAATGTGATAATCAAACACTTAAATTATAAACTGAATACAGATTCATCGTTATTAAAGCTACAAAAGTCATTCGGTCCAGAGCAGTGAGTGATTTTCTCTTTGTCTTTTGTTCTTTCACTGTAAAAAGTGCGGGGTTGAAAATGGACAAACCCAGCGATTGGGTTGCTTTAACCCAGTGGTTGGGTTAAATGTATGCCAAACCTTTTAATACTTTTTGTTATTGTTTATGAATAATAATTAAACAATAAACATTTATTAAATTACTTATTAATAAATATTCACCTTTTGTTTATTATTGTTGCCTCTAGTAATTATGTCCGATTTCCAACGTATGTTGGGTTCATATAGTAATGTGTTTTAAACAATAGTTGGGTTAAATAAAACATTTAACCCAACAGCTGGGTTAAAACAACCCATTCGCATTTTCAACCCAACTTGGTTTTTTTTTTAACCCAGCATTATTTAAAGTGTTGATCAACATCGATGACAGAGGTGTGTTTATTAGGTTGCTGTCACTTTAAGACCTGACGCACATCCTATTTTCTCACAACTCTTACTGTTCATTTAACACTTTTTTTCTCATTTAAGACTATGCTTAAGAAGATACTAGATTTAAAAAATGGAATTTCTTACATATTTTTGTATGTTTTCGTCCGTTCAAGCACGAAATGGCGGAGCTGACACACTGTCATAAAAAGTACAAAAGAAGAAATTATCTTGTGCAAGGCCCACTCAAGTACTATAAGTGATGTTTAAAAAAAAGTAAAAGCTCGAAACAATCTTCTGCAAAAAGCTTAAGAATTACTATATGAAATGAAAGATTAAAAATAGCGTTAAAACCCACTGTAATTACATAAGAGTGGCTGACAGCAGGTGGCTTTGACTATGATGATTATAACTAAGCAGCGGTTAACCATGTTTTCACCTGCAGACAGCAGGAGGTCTGTTTCCATTACATGGGGTTTAGGAGGACAAATCCCGTTGTGTTTGGAATGGCATGGGCGTTTTATGCATGAGTTCCATCCTCTTTTTCTGTGTGTGCTGCTGATGCTCTAAAACTGGAGAGCTGACAACAGAAAAAGGAGAGGTCTCAACCTGAAAGTGGAGATGTGCTCATAAATGTTAAAAATATTCCTTCTAGGCTCTGAAAGGTTTTAGTTGGGCTGCGAATTCGGTTGTTCTCATGTTTTAATGTCAGAGTTCTTCTTTCGAACTCATTTAAATATGGATAATTTCTCAGAATCCTGTTTAATTCATATCCACCCTGCTGAAAACACCAGAATATGTTGCTGGCCATTGTTTTTTGGGATGCGTATGTCTCTCTGCTTACTCGCTTAACTAGCAAAATGTCCTGGTCAGCCAGCTAGAACATCAGTAAATGCTTATGGACTGGTTCGTTCTGGCATGTTTTTGATCGACATTTCATTAATAAAACAAAAGTTTTAATTCCATTTTGGTGAAACTAACTCCTCTTTTTTCTGTTAAATTATGTAGAGTTGAACAAAAAAAAAAAAAAAAAAAGAGTAAAAGACTTTGTTCATATTTGTGCGTAAACAAGAATAATGTTGCAATGGTGTACAAAAACGAATCCTTAATGCGAATAATTTACCTCAAAATGTAAATTCTGTCATCGGTTACTCAACCTCATGTCGTTCCCTGTACGATTTAATTTCCTTCATGAAACGCAAACGGAGGAAGAATGACAAAATGGTCACGCCTCACTTGTATTATATTGGAAAAAAGTTGCACTGAATGTGAATGGGGACTGAGGCTATCACTCTAAATATCATCTCCTATTAAAGGGGAACTATTATCCAAAATTCACTTTTATAAGGTGTTTGAACACCGATGTGTGTCCGCAGTGTGAGAACAACCTGCCTGAAATGGAAAAAATCCACTCGCTCATGTTTTGATAATTGCCATAAATCATAAGCAGTCTCTTCAAATGAGCAGATTCAGATTCCCGCCATGATAATATGGAGAAGCCCCGCCCACAGCCGGTGATGCTCTACCCAATTAGCATAGACACCGCCCTGAATGAGAGTCCACCAAGTGTTGTGTTTTGGGATGTATCAATGGATATAAGAGTCTCCATAGACTCCAGCCATCTGAGTCACTGAGATTGAAGCTCCACCCTATTCTTGAAAGGGGACCGGGAGCACCAGCTCATTTGCATTTAAAGGGACACACGAAAACGACACGCTATAAAAAAAATGATCTTTGAGCTAAAACTTCACATTCGCACCTCAGGGGACATCCGAGACTTATTCTACATCTTGTAAAACAGGGCATAATAGGTCTACAGATTCAAATTCAGTTCATGGCATGTGATCCCATATGGGAAGCATCACATATGACAAATCTCCTAAATAAATACGATTAAATGGAGTGACTCACACGCGTCTCCTCAAGAGAATCAGGAGAGATCTCGACGTCTCAAACGGCGCTCAGATTTGCCAAGACATCAAAATCTGTAATGAAAAGTCAACATGAACTCAAACATTTCTCATCCAATTCTTTGATTAAACGTTTTAAGCAGGATCATTTACTCTTACTGTATGGCAATATCGACACATTTCTTTGTCTAAAGTGAAACATCTGAGACAAAAGCCATAAGTAAATATAATATATTATAATAAATCACAACCAAGCACTAAATTACCTCCCCTAAGGCAATGTAAAAAGGAACTGGAATATTCCTGAACCAGAATGAGGGATTGTCCGTGGGATGGTGGATGTTTGGATTGATCATCTTTCACTGTTGTTCTGGTTCCGGGTCATCTGCTATCATTGAGTCATGGGACAGCTTGCATTTTCGCCCACTCTCTCTCTGTCTCTCTCTTACAGGTGTGCACACGCAGGCTGGTGAAGCCGAGAGGATTTATCGATAGTGAGAGTGAAGCTGTCATGTCGCGCTGGTGTTTACCACCAGCCTCATTCTCTGAGCGCAGACCGGGTTTGTTTTGGACGGGATCTCTATCGCATCCTAATGAGCTGCATCCAGCAGATGGGAGAGACCACACCGCGCTTTCACACACATGGGACCGGAAAAATCAACAGACCACCATCCCTGCGTTACTGCAGGCTGGAAGAACAGCCTCTCAGGGTCACAGTAATGTCAGGAGCGGAGCAGCGCTCGCGAGTTCGTGACAGACATTCGATGAATAAACTGAAAAACAACAACATTTCATTTCAGTATTTTGTGGCGTTTTCCGGTCGATTTAAAATTAAATGATAAACTTTCTCAAAACGGAAGCAAAACCAATTATTAAAAAAACTGTTCAATATTTTCTCAGCATATTGCGCAGTTGCATACATTCGATTGTTTTATTTGTGATGAGAAAACGCAATCAAACATACCAAATTGTGAGGACATCATTTTTGGCCCGGCTGTCATACAAAGAAATTCTGAACATGCAAAAATCAACAAACAAAACATTAATAACTCATTCTGTTGTAGTCAATGTGAGCTTTATCCTACTTTTTTTTTTTTTTTTTTTTTTTGCATAGCAAAATAAAACCTGCATACCCTTTTTTTGCCAAATAGTGTTTTGTTCTTACCTCTAAATAAATAAATAATATATATATATATATATATATATATAATCTGGCTTTATATATCTATATATATATATATATATATATATATATATATATATATATATATATGTGTATATATATATATATATATATATATATATATATATATATATATTTATATATATATATATATATGTATATAAACTGATATAATATATAATATAATAATATAATAATGGCTTAATCGAATTTGTCAGGTTATTAAAAACAAATATCCCCTCTGGACATCACTTTTAGCCTTTACTGTATGTAATAAATATATATAAATCTAATTTTTAAAAGAAAATGTTTAATATTATATATTATATTATGTATTTCATGTCTCAATATCTCAAGCAGCTCTGCATATTAGGTAAATGTTTCCTGTTTCAGGAATGTTTACATATTGCCAGTGGAAAATAAGAAAAAAATATTGATGCCACGTATCACATGGATAATATATTATACAGCAAACACTGATTTTCTTAAAATGACAACCAAAATGACAAGATATTAAAGGAGAATCTATTGACAGAAATGCAAAATAATATAAGACCTTACATAATGAACCGTTATGTATCTACATACACCGCGGTTCCCTCCGCCATGTTAAATTGCCATTTTGTGCCAACATGTTTCTACAGCAGCCCTAAAAGGAAAATGTGTGTTCGTTGGTGTTTTTAGAGGCAGCTAGCATTGTCACTTTGTTGAATACGCACGAAAAAATAGTAGTCGTCGTCTGGTTTATTAGAAGCAGAGACCGTTCTTTGTTGGAAGTAAACCTTGCGACATCTTTGTCTTTGTGTCGGCCACCGTAGCTTCTCTAAAAGCGCTTCGAAAGGCTAGGGTGAGCACGGTGCTGAGCTGTAGGATGCAATCCACAACCTCACCGCTAGATGCCGCAAAAATTAACACTTGTTTTCTGAAAAAAAAAAAAAAATCATCAAAATTAATAGAGTTTGTGCTTAAAACAAACAAACAAACAAAAATATCAGGGTACAAGAAAAAATAACTTACATCAAAGGGAAAACAAGCAGCGTACAAAAAATTCCTCCAATCTTTTATTGCAAAGAATTTTGCATTTTCGTCTATTATTCACTGTATTCACAGCCATACCCTGAGCATTAAAGCCCTCTCCATCTATATCAACACGCAGCACTTTGCCCGAGCTTCAAATAAAAGTGCACCCAGCCAGGGCGACTCCATCAATCTGCTCATGCCACGTTGATTTACATTTCCCCGACAGAAAGCAATTTATGGCATGCAGAAATCCAGAATATTTAACCTCCCCTTCTTCTCTTTCCCTCTTGATTCTGAATACATCACAGGTGATGGGATCAAAATAAAGGCTCAGGAAAACTACCTGAAAGAGAACCATAGATCACGGCACATCTCCTGCCAGATCGTCTTTTATCTTAAACGGAAAGATAATTCCCGCTCGAGTTCGTATGGAAATCTTTGACTGGTTTCATGGCGAATCTGAGCGCAGTTGATGAGACACGTGAGATTACCGGAGCTTTTTCTCAGAAGAAACATCTGAGAACACAAGTAACCGTCTACATTTGCTCTCCATGTAATCTAATTGCTGTCATCCCATTTATCTATCGGTGCATGCAATAAACTCACATATCCACTCTCATTATCATACACGCAGTATTATCATATCGTACAGCTTGTGTCTGTTGAATGCATAAATTTATGCAGTACTGTTTACGAGGGAAAAAAGAAGGATTTAATAAGATGCTTTTTTTTTTCTTGAATGTGTAAATATAGCATAAAGCCTCGTGTTTTACTATGATTACATTCTGTTGCTAAAAAAGTAGAGCATGGCGCTCACATAGAGGTGTGATTCCCAGGGAATGCATGATCATGAAAAACTCTGAATGCAACATTGAATGCAATAATAATAGGCCACATCTCGAATGCAATTTTATTCGCTTTGCATAAAAGTGTCTGGCGAATGCATAAACGGTTAAGTGGTGTTTTAGTAAAGCGGATCACTTTGATAAAGCAGAAATATGATAAAAGATACCAATAACTGAACAGAGAATTAAAATAATAAGCACAATACACAATTATGGTAGTCATTTGGTGCTTTACTATCAAATGAACAATCTGAATTTATACCTGCTATTGTATCCGGTCCCCGGCTGAGGAACTCAATACGGAAATCCAGTCGTGCTAAAACACACAATACTGTGTAATATTGGCTATGACATGAAACACCTGCTCTTAATATCACTGTGCAGTTCCCATAGCGGATTGTTTTTGGTGTAAAGCAACATTCTGTTTATCATCTAGCAGAAGGATGGCACTGAATTAATGAGTTCATTTGCTTAATAAAATAACATTTTATAAAAATGTGTCCTTAATATTGTGGTTATGTAGTCACTGTTTCATTTGAGCAATATGGCAGGCTCAAGCCCCTTGGCATTCCTGAAAAAAATGCCTAAAAAAGGCATACCCAAAGTAAACCGCATGCTATTTGGAGTATATGCATGGCTTTGGTCTCTTATGAAAGGTATGTTTTTAAAGACGACACTTAGCAGAAGTGAAAACAGCTTCAAGAGATAAAAGTGTAAGTTGTTGAAGAAGTTTAGGTTTGCTGCAAAGCAAATATGCTGAACAGAAGAACGCTTTATTTTATATATACAAAATATATATTTTACAAGACAATTTGGACTCTAAATTGGTACAAAATCAAAGCCAAATGACTGACCAAGTTTTGCTCCAAATTTTAGATAGATATCACAAAAATTGAGGTAATAAAGTACCATTTCCATGATCAGGCAATGTCCAATTTAAGCTTCCGAATGGTACCTAATTTATGATGATTTCTAAAATATGTGATGGAGAAAAAAGGCACTAATAATAATAATAATAATAATAATAAAAAACTACCAGGATGCTGACAGTTAACAGGCTATACTTGTAAGGATGTAGTCCATGGATATACTGATATTCTGCTCATATCTCACAAGATATTTGAAGGACAGTCTTCAGATGTCTCAAAGACCAACTGCAAATATATTGTTTAACTGCAAAATGACTTCCAGGCTATGGTCCAACAACCAGCACAGAGATATGAGACATGACAGATGCATTTTCCAAATGCTTTTAGGCTTTTTATCCTATTGGGCATTTGCTCTCACTTTTTTCTTTTTTGGAAGTTTCAAACGATCTACGAACCAATCATCTAGGAGAAATTGACACACGCAGCTGGGTTTCCTATAATTGAACACTAGCCTCGATTGAACCGTCTGAGATTTGTGCGTGGCATATTTCACAGGAAAGATCTCGGGAACGATCTTTGAATTATTTAGGCAATGCTTCACGGAGCCTGTTGATTTTAAGACGTTGTGTATTTGGCAAACAAGAGAAAACTGTTACCATTTTTTGCTGCCGTTCTCCAGAGAACAAACAGTGCATGCCAAGATACTGAAGACATTAATATTGATATCAAAATGATGCGCCCAACTCTGAGTCATGTGCGATTCTCTCTGATTCACTCCCGCTGCCGTCTTGCTATCTGTCATATGTAATCCCAAGACAGACATTAATTGTAATTCCATATAATTAACACATTGCAATGAATTTGCTCCAACCTGGATTATTCTGGTACAGTAAATCACAGTAATGGATTAAAAATAGAGTTTGTTTGGAGAAGGAAACTTGTGCAGCGGATGAAAGGTGGGTTGTAATTGTACCACAGAGTGAAACGCTGTAAGTTTACAGCGAAAGTCAAGGCCGGAGTAGATCTCCAGTCCCATTTTAATGGCTTTCCTCATACTGAAAAGTTGTTTGGAGAAAACAGTAAATTGCCATCTCTACACAGCTCACTATTCAAAGCCTCACACAATGAAACAGACGACTTTTAAAGCTGCCATGATTCCGGGTTGTGGCTTGACAGTAAAATCATAAACGCTGTGTTCAAGGTTTGATACCAGGGTCTGCATTCACTCTCTGATATATGTGACATCACATTCTCTTCACATCTCTCATAGCCTGTACAGACGCTCAGCGTGAACGAAACGGGTTCTTTGAGAGGCTATTGATTTCCACAGACATCATTCTGATTTGTCTTTTAACTTGTAACTATATAACCAGAAGTTAATCTGCATAAAACAGTAGTGCTACCACTAAAAACGTCATTTTAACAGCTCAAATAGCACCATTTTGTATGGATGAGCACTTAAATGAAAATGCAAGCATTGCATTTTTCCTCTAAAAACCCCCTGGTTGAATTGCCCCAAAGTATAAGCACAGTTGAACAAAGCATACTTCATTTAAATCATAGTACACAGGCGTTTGACGCATGCGCAGTTTCGAGCAATCTCTTGCCACGAGTTACTACAATGCAAGAAAAAAAAGTAAATCGTGCGCACGATTTACAATTCTGTTCTGTTTGTGTTGTTGTTTTTCTTCAACTACTTTGTGAATCGACACCTCAGTTGCGTATTTACAATATTGTAATTGTTTTAAGAAGTTTAAACAATAAATAGCGTCTAGTGTGTCTTTAATATGTCGCTGGAGCTCCTCGTGAACCGATCATCTCTTCATTTATAGCATCAAATAAACATGAAGGAACATCAGAAGGAATGTTGTTTCAAGACGTGAGCACACACTATTTTTCAAGTTCGAGTTCACCAACGTTAATCTACCGACTCCCCTGACTGCTTTGTCGGATAAAATGGTGAATTCGGGGTAATGATTGGTCAAATCGCCTGTCAATCAAACTTCTGGAGAGGGGTCACTTGCTCCTCGTTATGGGGAAAAAGAGATTTTTAAGTGTTTTTGTCAGTAGAGAAGCTACTTGTTTGAAAACGTACACTACCATTTAACAGTTTGACGTCAGAAAGTTGTTGTTTTAAAGGAATTAATACTTTTATTCCGCGTTAAACTGATGGCAGTAAAGACGTTTAGATTGTTACAAAAGATTTCAATTTTAAATAACTGCTATTCTTTTGAACTTTATATTTATCCACTAAAATAAGCAGCACAACTGTTTTAAACATTGATAATAATCATGTTTCTTGAACGGCAAATCATCATCTTAGAATGATTTCTGAAGGATCATGTGACAATGAAGACTGGAGTAATGATCACAGGAATAAATTACATCATAATATATTCAAACAGAAAACAGTTCATTTAAATTGGAATAATATTTCACAAGATTTTATTATTTCGTGTACAGCATATCCTAGGAATCAAACCCATGACCTTGACGTTGCAAACATCATGAACAAACATCATGAGTTCCCTTTCAGGCGGTTATGTTCGACGCACGTTGGAACTGACTAATTGACGTACGTCTCTGCTCCCTCCTTCAGGGAACGAGGGTTATGTACGTAACCGTTATTTCTATATCTGTTTACATAACTTGCGATGCATCATCTCTGTTAGTCCTGCTGAAACAACACAAGCTGCAATACTGACATGAGTCTGAAAGAACTCATGTGTAAGGGTCAATGAGATCTCGTCCCAGTGAAACAGCATAAATCCACATTGTTTAAGTTGCATGATTCACATTCACTCCAAACAGAAAACATCAAGGAGAAAATGTGATTTAACACAAATCCACTTGCGTGCCAAGCACAGCTGGGTTACTCACGGCGGTCGCGGTCACGACAGCTGTTGACACACAGGCTCCATCCTTTAATCTGTGACTCCTCTCTGTGTTTATGCCGTTAGATCAGATTTACACAGCTCTCTCAGCATCACCTGCTGGAAAAAAATAGATCTTTTTATCAAGCATGAATATAAAAGGCCATCAACCCTGTAGCGGAGTGGAATATTTGTATTTTTGCCTTCAAAAGTTTGCGGACGGTAAAATATTTTATGCTCACCGAGGCTGTATTTATTCATATGGCAAAAACAGTTATACTATGATATATTACAATGTCTATTTGAATATATTATAAAATGTATTTTATTTCTGAGCTCAAAGCTGAAATTTCACCATCATTACTCCAGTCTTTAGTGTCATGTGATCCTTTAGAATTCATTCTAATATGCTGCTCAAGAAACATCTGATTACAGTTGTGATGGTTCATATTTTTGTAGAAACTGTGAAAACATCTTTTCAGGATTTGATATTTGATGAATATTAATATGAATTTTACTTTTGATCAATTTAATGCATCTATGCTGAATTAAAAGAATCTTACCCATGTTTTTAAACAGTAGCGTATAATTGTAATAGTCAAATACTACAATATTTACAGTCTCTCAAGAATTACCATGATACATCCACAAAATCTCACAATTTGAGATATGTTGTGATATTTATGGAAGCCCGTTCCCGCCACTGTTGAGAAAAAAAAATATTCCTCAAGTCATAATAATGAGAATCTTTCTCATAATGACTTAGTATCTCATAATGAATTAGCATCTTTAACTTAATAAAAAACTAAAAATAATAATTTTTTTTTTGATTAAGTAAAAGATACTAAGTCATTATTATAAGATGTTAAGTCATTATTATGAGATGTTAAGTCATTATTATGAGATGTTAAGTCATTATTATGAGATACTAAGTCATTATTATGAGATGTTAAGTCATTATTATGAGATGTTAAGTCATTATTATGAGATGTTAAGTCATTATTATGAGATGTTAAGTCATTATTATGAGATGTTAAGTCATTATTATGAGATACTAAGTCATTATTATGAGATGTTAAGTCATTATTATGAGATGTTAAGTCATTATTATGAGATGTTAAGTCATTATTATGAGATGTTAAGTCATTATTATGAGATACTAAGTCATTATTATGAGATGTTAAGTCATTATTATGAGATGTTAAGTCATTATTATGAGATACTAAGTCATTATTATGAGATGTTAAGTCATTATTATGAGATACTAAGTCATTATAATGAGATGTTAAGTCATTATTATGAGATACTAAGTCATTATTATGAGATGTTAAGTCATTATTATGAGATGTTAAGTCATTATTATGAGATGTTAAGTCATTATTATGAGATACTAAGTCATTATTATGAGATGTTAAGTCATTATTATGAGATGTTAAGTCATTATTATGAGATGTTAAGTCATTATTATGAGATACTGAGTCATTATTATGAGATACTAAGTCATTATTATGAGATGTTAAGTCATTATTATGAGATGTTAAGTCATTATTATGAGATACTAAGTCATTATTATGAGATGTTAAGTCATTATTATGAGATGTTAAGTCATTATTATGAGATGTTAAGTCATTATTATGAGATACTAAGTCATTATTATGAGATGTTAAGTCATTATTATGAGATGTTAAGTCATTATTATGAGATGTTAAGTCATTATTATGAGATGTTAAGTCATTATTATGAGATGTTAAGTCATTATTATGAGATGTTAAGTCATTATTATGAGATACTAAGTCATTATTATGAGATGTTAAGTCATTATTATGAGATGTTAAGTCATTATTATGAGATACTAAGTCATTATTATGAGATGTTAAGTCATTATTATGAGATACTAAGTCATTATAATGAGATGTTAAGTCATTATTATGAGATACTAAGTCATTATTATGAGATGTTAAGTCATTATTATGAGATGTTAAGTCATTATTATGAGATACTAAGTCATTATTATGAGATGTTAAGTCATTATTATGAGATGTTAAGTCATTATTATGAGATACTAAGTCATTATTATGAGATGTTAAGTCATTATTATGAGATGTTAAGTCATTATTATGAGATGTTAAGTCATTATTATGAGATACTGAGTCATTATTATGAGATACTAAGTCATTATTATGAGATGTTAAGTCATTATTATGAGATGTTAAGTCATTATTATGAGATACTAAGTCATTATTATGAGATGTTAAGTCATTATTATGAGATGTTAAGTCATTATTATGAGATGTTAAGTCATTATTATGAGATACTAAGTCATTATTATGAGATGTTAAGTCATTACTATGAGATACTAAGTCATTATTATGAGATGTTAAGTCATTATTATGAGATGTTAAGTCATTATTATGAGATGTTAAGTCATTATTATGAGATACTAAGTCATTATTATGAGATGTTAAGTCATTATTATGAGATGTTAAGTCATTATTATGAGATGTTAAGTCATTATTATGAGATACTGAGTCATTATTATGAGATACTAAGTCATTATTATGAGATGTTAAGTCATTATTATGAGATGTTAAGTCATTATTATGAGATACTAAGTCATTATTATGAGATGTTAAGTCATTATTATGAGATGTTAAGTCATTATTATGAGATGTTAAGTCATTATTATGAGATACTAAGTCATTATTATGAGATGTTAAGTCATTACTATGAGACGTTAAGTCATTATTATGAGATGTTAAGTCATTATTATGAGATTCTAAGTCATTATTACGAGATGTTAAGTCATTATTATGAGATGTTAAGTCATTATTATGAGAAAGTTTCTCATTATTATGACTTACGGAATATTTTTTTTTTCTCAACAGTGGCGGGAACGGGCTTCCATAGATATTTTTTTTCTCAGGAAAAAAACCCCCTCTACATTTAATCTATTTTCTATCCTGAAACAAACATTAAGACATTTTTACTCTCTATGGGTGGTCATGCATTATTGTAATTTTTTAAAAATACATCATCTTCGACAGAGATACCTAAATTGAGATTTTACGCGAGTCAAAAGCATGTCAGTGCTAATTTTCCAGTTTTAATTCTTTCACAAATGCGCATCCGCCTGCTTTTTTGTTTTTAACTTGTGTTGGAATGACCTTGGAAAATCCAGCAATTGTTTAGTCACACTTTAATTCACACCGCTGTGTTCTGTGGTGTTTGTGTTGTGCTGCGTTTGCCCTCCGGAGGCCCAAAAATGATGAGAGCCGAAGCCGTGCTTTCTCCTCATCAGAATAACAATGTCGCCTTTGTCTCGACGCCTTACCTGCAGTTTGTCAGAGATTGCGTCTGAAAACTCGGCGAGGTGGCGGTACACAGAACCGGTTTAAG
The DNA here is from genome assembly GCA_037194245.1 of Opsariichthys bidens. Classification (NCBI taxonomy): domain Eukaryota; kingdom Metazoa; phylum Chordata; class Actinopteri; order Cypriniformes; family Xenocyprididae; genus Opsariichthys; species Opsariichthys bidens. Next base: position 20,620,066 of record CM074288.1, read on the forward strand.
TGATTTAAAATGGCCTTCCTTCGGGAACCAAAGAACGCTTGGCATCAATAATGCAACAAACTCTGGAATGTGATAAAAGAGAGTTATGATACTGTCACATTGGCATAGAGCTAAAAAGCAAGATGAAATGGCCAGTTATTCTGCCTTGATTTGCAACAGGAAAAATATGACGACTTACCTTATGACAGATCACAACATTTCATATCATTTGAACTTATTTTGTGGAGTTCTTCACACCAAGTGGCACAAAGCGTTTCTCTCTCCACTTCATTTACAGTTCCTCATCATACGGTAAAGAAACGCAGTTCTTCTCGAACTGGCTCAATCCTTAAAATAGGCCAGAGTAAAACGCTCCATGCAATGGGAATTTAGTGCTTACTTTGGCACAAATCTGGTGTTCCTCCTGATTTTTGTCTTTCTAAAGAGGAACATGCTAATACTTTGAAGTATGCTTGCTTTCATAATTCATCTAAGCTAGATCTATTTGTTCCCATCCCACTGGCACATGTAAACAATCGTTCATGCCTATATTTAAAGTCTCATGAATTGGGGTTTGGCAGTAGTAGAAACACAAAAGACTTCCAAGTCTTCCCGCATGCCGGAGATCAAATGGCAAGCTGTTAGTGCGATCAATCGAGCTCTTTGTTCTGGCCGTCTACATTCAGGGCTGAATCTACTAGTATGTTCTCATGTAAATGCTCTCAACATCAGGGTCGTGTCAGAAGTCAGCACTGAGAACGCCTTTTAAAGTCCATTTCAGTTTCTGAATTTGAGTCAAATATGGATTTAAGGAAGAAATGTGTTGTGCATTTTTCATTAAAACACAGATATGATATTATACACACATTCCCAGAAACATTACACGATATATATACACACATATTACGATTTTAAAGTTTGTAGCCTATAAGATTTTTGGAAAAAAGGTTGCATTTATTTGATCAAAAATACAGTGATAACCGTGATGCTTTTTTCAAAATCATGAGTTGGTGTAAAATAAATATTTCTAATCATTATCAATGTTGAAAATAGTAGTGCTGCTTAATATTTTTAATGAAACTAACTTTTTTTCAGTATTCCTGATTACCGACGAATAGAAAGTTCAAAAGAACTTTTAAACATAATTACATTTATGAATGTTATTTATGATAGATTTTTCTTAACCAATATATATATTTTTTTTACTACTGTATGCTTTGTAGCACTTTGAGATTGCTGTAATATAAAGTGCAATACATATAAAATGTATTATTATTATTATTTATATTACTGTCACTTTTAATCAATTGAATGCATTCTCGCTGAATAAAAGAATTAATTTCCAACCTGACCTAAAGCTTTTGAACAATTGTATATATTTAAATAAATAAATAGTAATAATAATAATAATAATAATACGAACTTAGTTTAGATAAATATGTTCAGACAAATAAGTTATAAGAATAAATGTTTTTAAAATATCAGGGTAGAAAAATCTACAAAGTTTATCCACAATGTAATTATTTATTTAAAAACACAAACTTGTGCTGGTCTAATTAATTTATTGCATTTAAACACACATTTGAAGAAAGAACTGTTGATGAAGTGTGTAGTAGTATAAACACATTCCTGGATACATTCACCAAGTTGGCATTGTCCTTTGACCCGGATGTGACATTTTGATCCTTTGACCTGGGACATACTAACAGCAATAACAACAATTTTGTCGATAAATAAAAAACAAACTTTCTTGGTATCTATATATTTTTAAAAAAAGATGTGGCTTTTTATTCTTTAAATTTTCAAATCTGCATACTCTTTAGCTCCCATTGCCATGTAGAATCTCACCTATACTGTCATATTTGTAAAAATCCCTGCTTTTTGCATCCTTTACCGTAGGGAAGTATTCATACAAGTATGCAGACTTCCTGCATCAAAAGAGAAACAAATTCTTCAATTGTGAATCGTTTTGCCTGAGCTGCTCGCCGTACTATTTTTATTAATAATAGGTCAAGAGGTCTGTATGCTAATAAGGGTGTTGATAACGAGCTTTGATGTTGCAAATCAACTGTCAGATCAAAGCCTGGACTCGCAGACCCGTGAGGGTTTGGCAGCCACAGTCTCCAACCTCCCTGTTTTCAGAGACCAATTAACACCTGCCTCCAACTAATTGCCTGATGCCCTCCACACAGAAAAAATGCTTAGCAGGTGATTAGCGATGCAAAATAGGTGCTGGCGAGACCAGCCATCCAAAGTCTGCGTGTTTCAAAACTCCTGTAAAGTTGAGCCAATCATTTGGAAGGCTGTTCCCTGGGCAGAGCTCTTGGCACACTGAAAAGAGGTCAAGATGAAACCTGCCGAGAGGATTCCGAGACTCCGCGAGTGAGTGTTTGGCAAATTAAGATGCAAAGGAACACGCACAGAGCACAACAGTGCAGTTTTGGACTATTGATTAACATCTTTTCCAAACAGTAAGTGTGTAGAGATCTGAACATGTTTGAAAGTGTGTAGATTTACACTTATTTATTCAAAGCTCTGAGTTTAGTTCCAGGAATTAATTCACCCGAGAATGAAAAGTCTGACATTATTTACTTACCATGAACCTCTTCTCTACAGAGCCCCTAAAGAGACACGGTGATGGAACAAATATGAGACGGGAGGAAAAAATATATTTTTAATGCTTTCGCGTTCTTGCTTTCCCCGAGAAACATTTTGCGAGCGAATGCAAAGTTTCTCAAGGGAACAAACGTTTTATGAGCAAATGGAAATGCAAATGCAAATACAAAAAAAATGCATTTATGCAGGTGAATGCAAAGTTTAATGGGGAAACACTAACATATGATGTTTTATTAACAAAGTTCGGGAGGAACATGTTCAAATTGCCTATTCAATCAGTATGAGAAGAGGCATAAATATATGTATAGCCGACTCAACTATATCTCTCAACAGTTTTCTGCATCTCTCCACCATCTCGTCTCCTTACACTCGCCTGGTTACTATCCTTACTCTGAGTTCGGGCCAAATTCCGAGCTCAAAGCCCTCCTCTCAAGACGGCACACCAAATATGCATACTTTTTACTCTGATTATTTGTAAACTTTTGAATTTGCAAGTGAACGCAAAATTTCTTGGGGTAATGCAAACGATTTGCGAGCAAATGCAAAGTTTCTGGGGGAGATGCAAACATTTTGGAAGTGAGTGCAACATTTCTCAGGAAACACAAACATTTTGAGGGCAAACGCAAAGTTTCTCGGGAAATGCAAACATTTTGCAAGTGAAAGCAAAGTTTTCAAGGGAACGCAGAAATTTTGAGATCAAACGCAGTTTCTGGGGGAAAGGAAAACATTTTGAAAGCAAACGCAAAGTTTCTTGGGGGAGCGCAAACATTTTAAGAACATATGCAAAGTTTCTGGGGGAAACAAATATTTTGCAAGCGAACGCTAAGTTTGTAGGTGGGAATGCAAACATTTTAAGAACAAATGCAAAGTTTCTGGGGGAAACGCAAATATTTTGCAAGTGAACACAAATTTTCTTGGGGAACGCAAACATTTTGCAAGTGAATGCAAAGTTTCTAGGTGGGAATGCAAACATTTTAAGAACAAATGCAAAGTTTCTGGGGGGAAACGCAAATATTTTGCAAGTGAACACAAATTTTCTTGGGGGAACGCAAACATTTTGCAAGTGAACGCAAAGTTTCTAGGTGGGAATGGAAACAATTTAAGAACAAATGCAAAGTTTGTGGGGGAAACGCAAATATTTTGCAAGTGAACACAAAGTTTCTTGGGGAAAATGCTAACATTTTTAAAACAAATGCAAAGTTTCTAGGTGGGGACGCAAACATTTTTCAAGTGAACACAAAGTTTCTTGAGGAAAGCAAACATTTTAAGAACAAACGCAAAGTTTCTGGGTGAAACGCAAATATTTTGCATGTGAACGGAAAGTTTCTTGGGGGAGCGCAAACATTTTAAGAACAAATGCAAAGTTTCTGGGGGAAACGCAAATATTTTGCAAGTGAACACAAATTTTCTTGGGGGAACGCAAACATTTTGCAAGTGAACGCAAAGTTTCTAGGTGGGAATGCAAACATTTTAAGAACAAATGCAAAGTTTCTGGGGGAAACGCAAATATTTTGCAAGTGAACACAAATTTTCTTGGGGGAACGCAAACATTTTGCAAGTGAACGCAAAGTTTCTAGGTGGGAATGCAAACATTTTAAGAACAAATGCAAAGTTTCTGGGGGAAACGCAAATATTTTGCAAGTGAACACAAATTTTCTTGGGGGAACGCAAACATTTTGCAAGTGAACGCAAAGTTTCTAGGTGGGAATGGAAACAATTTAAGAACAAATGCAAAGTTTGTGGGGGAAACGCAAATATTTTGCAAGTGAACACAAAGTTTCTTGGGGAAAATGCTAACATTTTTAAAACAAATGCAAAGTTTCTAGGTGGGGACGCAAACATTTTTCAAGTGAACACAAAGTTTCTTGAGGAAAGCAAACATTTTAAGAACAAACGCAAAGTTTCTGGGTGAAACGCAAATATTTTGCATGTGAACGGAAAGTTTCTAGGTGGGAATGCAAACGTTTTAAGAACAAATGCAAAGTTTCTGGGGGAAACGCAAATATTTTGCAAATGAACACAAAGTTTCTTGGGGGAAATGCAAACATTTTTAAAGCAAATGCAAAGTTTCTAGGTGGGGACACAAACATTTTGCAAGTGAACACAAAGTTTCTTGGGGGAACGCAAACATTTTAAGAACAAACGCAAAGTTTCTGGGTGAAACGCAAATATTTTGCATGTGAACGGAAAGTTTCTTGGGGGAGCGCAAACATTTTAAGAACATACGCAAAGTTTCTGGTGGAAACACAAATATTTCGCAAGCGAACGCAAATTTTCCCAGGAAACAAACATTTTGCAAGTGAACGTGAAGTTACATGGAAGAACGCAAACATTTTGTAAGTTTTTCCGGGATCGCAAACATTTTGCAATTGAAAGCAAAGTTTCTTGGGGGAACTGAAACATTTTGTGAATGATCGCAAAGTTTTCCATCAGGATGTCCCTTTAGGGGCTCTGTAATTTTCCATACAAGAAAGCATGAAAGACAAAAGTGTTTAAAGAAGCGCCATAGAAGTAGTCCATACATCTTTTGAAGCCATGCACGACTTTCTTTTTTTCTGTGGACATAAAAAGAAGATGAATGATGGTGAAACCCAAGAGTGTAGTCCCACAAGTCTCACCGATCATTTTACAAGTATTTAGTTTTTGCGAAAAACAGCATAATATCTGAGCAATTGTATAGCACAATCACGGAGATCACCACTGTTCTTCTGCGCACCATTTCTGGTGGCAACAGTAACGAATGGGGTTGCTCAACACTTCAATGTCAGATTGAGTAAAAATGGATTTTGTGAGGAAAAAGTAAGTGCTTTTAAATGAGATTTTATGGACAGATCAAAGAAGAAGAATTTAGGATCACACTGGCAAGCAAGCAAACTCAGCCTGAGTCTCCAGAGACTCTTCAATAATTTGAGCCATTGTAAACACTTAAATCTGCTCTTTGAAAGCCTTTCAATGGCTGAGCGTGAGTGCACGTGTCACTGTGTAAAAATTGTGGCGAATAGCGGTTTCTTCGTGATTTGATCTTATTTCAAGTGGCTAAATCCACAGGTCCCAATCCGGGCTGAATGTGATTATTTTCACAACAAGCTCCATCTTTCAATCAGAAATCTCCAGCGCTGCCATTTGTACCATTTGCATATGAACATGATTGCTAGTGCATGCAGAATGAATTCTATTTATGATCCTCTTGTCATATAGCTGTTTTCTACCCACAAAATGACAGCTCAAAAAAAAAAAAAAAAAAACATTCCCTGTTTGTGAATTGGAGAATTAATATCTAAATGAAGACATGCCAGGCATTTGTTCAAATGAAACGTGATGGTAATGTTTGGCTTTCACTGAGCGTTTTTTTTTTTTTTTCATCCTGAAAATCATAATTGTGAGATTAAGTTCTCTTGGACTGAATGAATTCAAGAATATTAAAGTGCTTTTAGAGTCCATCTTTCCTGTCTGCACAATAAATGTGGCAGAAACTTTACATTTCCTGAAGAAAAACACCAACACACTCTTATGACAACATAATAATCCATCCGAGATGGATAAATCGCATGATATCGTACAAAAAAAAAAAACACAAAAAGAAATTAAAGAGAGTTATTAAAGTTATTACAATCTAACATTTTTATTGTTTACCATTCTACGGGACAGAAATTGTCCTCTATTTGAAGAATCACCCATCACATCTGTTTCTACTATACTTCTCTTAATATAACATGTCTTTCTGTTAAGGTTGTGAATGCTATTAAGGGAATGAAACTTCTTAACGCAAATACGTTGTTTCTATCTAGTTCCCATTAGACAGAACTATTCCTCTTTCTCTCCTTGTGAAAAAACAAAACAAAACACAGATTTAGTGGACTATTTCACATAAAATACTGAGTATTGCCTCATTTTCCTTCATCCTTCCCAGAGGTTAGATTGAGCTTTCATGAGCAATATTCACACCACAAATAAATGTGACAGATCTGATTTTGAATCTCGGAAAAGCAAAAATGACAATGAATCTTATATTGTCAAATCCGGACCATTTTCATCTGCGGTAATAAATTATGTCTGTGTCTGATTTGTGGCATTGACACTGATTTGTGTGAACTGTCATGTCTTTAATTTAACATTGATCTAACTCAAAGTTCATCAGTTGGTATGAACCATAAAATGATATTTAAAATACATCAAATGTGCAAAATTGTATTTAGTGCAATGTATATGAATGCAAATTAAATGTTAATGCTAATGCATAAGTATAAAGTCTATCCAATTTCATTAAATAACAACACATGATATCATATTACAGAAAGCTGTAGAGAAAGTGTGCAAAAAAACAAGGTTGAGAATGTTGCCTGTTCAGACCATGACCATGAGTGTAAAACTGCAACTATGGTTTTCGGTGCAAACGTAGCCATTGAAAAAGTATCGGTTTATATCTCACAATTCGGACTTTATAGTTGCGAGTTTATATCTCTCAATTCTGAGAGAAAAAGCCTCCAATATAAGACGTAGAAGGTAATTGAGACTTTTTATCTCACATTTGAGAGTCTACATCTAGCAAAAGTGAATTTATTACACGCAATTCTGAGTTTATATCTCTCGATTCTGACTTTGTTTTGAGAATGGTGAGATATTAACTTGCAGTTGCAAGGAAAAAAGTTTCAATGAGCTCTTTTTTATTTTTTTTCCACACCCAGTGCAATTAACGCAATGCTAATATTTCTATCGAATGACTGTCGAAATGTCCTGTTGCATGAATCCATGATGTCGAACTCACTCTTGGTTCTCTAACCTGAGGTTGATTGAAGTCTGCTTTAAACAAGCAATAGTAACTTAAGCTTTAATTAAACCTCCAGACTGAGAATAGAGAAGTTGCACCGTGTTTTCGGGTGGCGTGAGTGAGCAGTCGTTTAACTGCATGATTACAGTTCATAATTAGACACTGATATTACAATTATGGGAGGAGTGTAAATCTCACACATCATGGATTCACCTCCGGATTTACGGCCTTCCCTCCAGGAGCTTTGCTTCGGCATTAGTATTGATTGGGAAGAAAGAGCCCCGTTATGAAAATGAGTCTTTTCATTTGTTTTTTGAGGATGTTGTAAATCCATTCGAGCAGTAGCTCGCTGACACTGTGCGTAAGTAAGCCTTTTAGGTGCGATTATGTAAATTGCGTCTCCGATTGTAGATTACGTACTGATAAGTTACTGCAATCCCCATGGGGACTAAAGCATCTAACGAGAACGAAATCCTATCTGGAATTTCTCTGAATCTCATTATTGCTTAAGCAAACTTTTATCGGGTCCTTCATCAAGGCTCAGATACTGGCTAATGCGTTACATTAATTAGAGATACATTTCATTAGTATCTATGGATTGCTTGCAGAGAGCAGATAATGCAGAGGGACACGGGGCGCATGCTGGATGGGAAAATGGGAAGCTTGCACACACCAAGGAGGTCTGTAATACCTGGAGAAAGCAATCCATTGGCTTTTCCGTCAATCTCAATGGTAGCTGCTCGGCTGGCACATGTCTGTCATCTTCACTCACAGGAAGCCAGGGCGTTTTCAGCCAATCACAGGAGCTGTAAACATGTGACTAATCACTCTAGACCGGCAGGAGGAATGAAATATGTGACATCAAAGGCAGCAGAAAGGGAAAATATTATTATAAAGAAATATAAAATATTTCACTAATACTTCATTCAGATATATAATAAATATTTGTAATTTATTTTCCATGCAATAATAATAAGTATTACAGAATTATTACCTGTTACGCCATCATCAACAACATCAACATAATAATATGTGTCTTTATGCATGTACATACATACATATATTGATATTTAATACGTACAGTGGTGGACAAAGTACAGATACATATAATAAATAAAATATTACTCCAGTAAAAGTATGAAGTACTCCTTTTCAACTTGAGTACTTGATTTTGAATGTACTTACATAAAAAGTACTGATTTATTTTGTGTTTTTTAAATAGGCTAATTATGTCATTTAATTTTATATTGAATATTTATAATAAATACAACAGGTATGTATTTTTTTTTTTTTTTATAAGTTTACTGCTCAAAATATCAGGGGATTTGTCGAAAAAAAAACACTAGCTTTATGGAGTCAAGATTTTTGTTGTTGATTTGGACTACATTTTTCCACAAACCTAGTCTGTGGGGTGAAATGTTTCGTTTTTAAACAGATCGCCCCTCACAGCAGTTATAATTAATCATAAAATTCGACATTATAACTTACTTTTGGCAGAAAATAGCCGCGCGCGCACCGACGGTTGGACTTGTGAATTCAGTTTACTGGAGTGAATCGCTCTGAACAGATTCATTTGAATCAGTGAGTTGACTCGAGAACAGCTGCGATCGGTTCAGACCATTTCGCGAACCATTTTTTTTTTTTTTTTGCAAGTTTAATTCACGAATGAATTTATTAAAAATTACATAACATTTAAGCATTAAATCAATACAGATACACATGTAAAAAAAAAAAACCAACAACAAAAAAAAAAACAGGTGAAAAATCATTTCGCGAACCGATTTATCAGGTTATTTGAAAAGAATCAGTTCGTTCACGAATCGGACACTGCTTTTGAGTCTTTTGAGCACGTGAGGATTTCTTCATTTCAAAATAAGTAGTAATGATATGTTTTATAAATGTAATGGAGTAAAAAGTACGATATTATGCTTTGGAATGTAGCGAAGTGAACTTTACTTAATAATAATAATAATAATAATATTTTAAAAAAAGAGACAAAAATACTCCTGTAAAGTACAGACATGAAAAACGTAAGTACAGTTACAAAGTAAAAAATATTTCGTTACTATCCACCACTGGTACTGTATGTATATTCGTATTATTAATATTAACTTTTATTCAGCATGCTATCTTTATGAGGTCATCTATATATGCTAATGTACTCCTAAAAGTTCAAAGTTGACAACAGTCACATTTATTTGTATAATGCTTTATACAATACAGACACAAACAGGAAAATTAGTGTTGAGAAATTCATCAATTTTGATAAGAAGTATTATTATGTATGAGTTATACTTAAATTATTAAATATAATAATAATTAATTATAAATAATTAAAACATATTAATCTAATAAAACAAATAATAAACACATTTATATACAAAAATGTAGCATATAGCAGATGATCTTTCTTTTCCTCCAAAAATGGGCTAAAATATTGATGACTTATTTTGCAAGGGTGTACACATATAGTTGCTATTTTAGTCCAATTAAATGCCACTGACTAAGAAATAATATTTCATCACTGCAAGGCCTTTTCATATGATGCATAGAAAATGCATCAGCACTGAAAATACACAAAACTCCACTTAATCCATTTCAAGGGGTCATAAATGCCTAGTCACCAGCAGACTTAATTTACTCAGCAAGCTTTCTTCACCAGAATCACTGCTGGTTTATCAGCATTTAAACCAGCTTTGAACCAAAAAGTGCTCTTAAAAAAAAAAAAAAAAGTATGCTCCTTCCTTTCAATGGAAACTTAATTATCATTTTCACAATTGACTTTCACTTGCTTTGAAAATAACCTTGTCAGCACAAAGCAAATTTCAAACCACTAACTCACGGCATCCAAATGACAGATGGCCGTACGGTTGCCCATGCGCTCACATTAGCAGGGGAAAAGGCTTTGGCATTTACGCTCTTCACAGCTCTTCAAAGAGCCCCGTGTCACATTTTGTCCAACAGACATTAGCGGGGCTTTGTAAATAGAGAGCACAGGGGCGTCTCGCTCCCTCCTGGAGTAGAGTGCTCTTGTGCCGAGCCGTCACAGATATAACAGTGAACCCTCAGAGCAAATACTGTACTTGTGTCATATCTGACTCAATGTCCTCTTCCTGCTCGCATTTTCTCTTTCCTTCATGTCAAGTCATCTGATTTTCACACACACACAGGCTTGTTTTGTTATCTTAGCGAGGTCATTGCATAGACTTCCGTTGATTTTATATCAGGTCAATGATATTTTCTATCACCTGACCCAACCTCTACTCCTAAACCTACCATCACAGAAACATGTGACCATCTCTAGATTTCAATAAAAACCTCTTTTGGTTGTTTTTATAAGCCTTTTTAACTAGTGAGGACCAGTCAATGTCCTCAATAGTCGGTTGTGAAAGTATTTCACAATATACGTGAGGACATTTGATGCTCATAAGTATAGTCAAAACTAGCACACACGCACCCACCCACACACACAACACACACACACACACACAAATGTTGTGTTTTCATGTTTTATGGGGACATTCCATAGGCGTAATGGTTTTTATACTGTACAAACTGTATATTCTGTCCCCCTACCCCTAAACCTACCCATCACAGAAAATGTCCTGCTATTTTACATTTTCAAAAAAGATAATTCTGTATGATTTATAAGCTTGTTTCCTCATGGGGACCAAAAAAATGTCCCCACAAGATCAAAATTTACTGGTATTACTATACCTGTGGGGACATTTGGTCCCCGTAATGTAGGGAATACCCACACACACACACACACACAAATGTTGTGTTTTCATGTTTTATGGGGACATTCCATAGGCGTAATGGTTTTTATTCTGTACAAACTGTATATTCTGTCCCCCTACCCCTAAACCTACCCATCACAGAAAATGTTCTGCTATTTTAGATTTTCAAAATAGATAATTCTGTATGATTTATAAGCTTGTTTCCTCATGGGGACCAAAAAAATGTCCCCACAAGTTCAAAATTTACTAGTATTACTATACCTGTTGGGACATTTGGTCCCCATAATGCAGGGAATACCCCCTCTCCCCCCCACACACACAAATAAATATCTTTAATAAGTTATGGGAGTAGTTCATATGGTAACTTCCTGAAACACCCATTTTAGGATAAATCTGCCTATTAAAAACAGTCACGGAAATCATATGTACACTCTTAAAAATAAAAAGTGTCAACATTCATAGAACATTTCCATTCCACAAAAGGTTCTTTAGAATTTAGAGGCGGAAAGATTCTTTTGAGAAGGTACTTCTACTGCATCTCACTGCAACCTTTTGGAAACTTTACTTTTAAGAATGCAAAGTGTCAATACAAAAATTCACATTTTTATAGTATCAATAATGTTCAATACAATTTGCCTGAAAGCAAATATAGATTTTTGAATGGAAAAACATATTTACCTGCAGTGTCTTGTCTCCGTTTTCTGAATGAATGAAAGCAGAAGTGTATCTGGGAAACCTGTGGCCACGATTCCCTCTCACTGTTTGGGGTTTGGAACTGCATGAGAGTGAATAAATGATGACAGAATTTTCATTTGGGGTGAAAAATTCCTTTAAACGAGCTTAAAATGGGTGAAATTGCTGATCCTTGATATGGAGGCTCTGAGGGACTCCTCAAACCTTTCACATACCGGAAAATATTAAAATTTCACAGCTTTATTTCATTTCGGTGACTCTTGGCATGCTTTAACAGAAGAGCCATGACACAACTCTCTCCAGCCGATGGAGTTAGTGAGTGTGTTTTTTTTTTTTTTTTTCTGTATACTCTGCAATCTGATTTGGGAAGGTCATTGAGCATTGGTGGATATCTCTAGATAAGAGCCACAATGGAGGAAAGTTAGCATAATAAAGTGAGTGACTGCTGCCCGCACTGCCAAGGACACCTCGTATCTGCACCAGTGAGACGTGGTCCACGTAGACCTTCATTAAGATTAATGCAATGCAAAGTTCTCAAATGAATGCGACAGACGAGAGAGATAAAGAGACTGATTCTCTGTCACGTATCCAGAATACACTTCGTCAAAATAGATTTGACCCCTTTCTCTACGAGCACCATGAAGTTTAAATGTAATACGATATAATCCTCAATATTATGAAGGTGCTTAGCTATTAAACTGGAGCATTATTTCCTTGTGCATGACACATCCTTGACCTGAAGGGCTGCTTGTCTTTATGGAGGAATAATAATGAACATTTTTTTAAGGCTAATCTCTCTTGAGCTTAAGTTTTATGCGCAGCAGTAAAAATCACATCCAGGATCTCCATAACAAAACTGATATACACGAACTATTCCAGATAGATGATCATGAAGCTATTTTATGACAATAATGACATGAAATATATTTAAGCCTTACTAGAATTATTTTCTTAAAGGGGATCTATTATGCCCCTTTTACAAGATGTAAAATAAGTCCCCAGATTGTGTTTGTGAAGTTTTAGCTCAAAATAACCAATAGATCGTTTGTAGCATGTTAAAATTGACACTTTTTGTGGGCGAGCAAAAATGCGCCGATTTTGTGTCCCTTTAAATGCAAATGAGCCGGTGCTTCCCGCCTCCCTTTCAAGAAGAGGGCGGAGTTTCAAGAGCTTATGCTCCGGCATACCAGTTTAAGACAGATTGCCAGAACACCAGCAACAACAAAACAGGACAATCTCACGCACGGAAAATGTCATAAATTGTCAGTAACGGTGTTCAGCAATGTAACGCTAAGAAGCAAGATAACATTTGCTTAAATGATCTGTTTTTCTGACTAACTGTGGACGAGGAAACGTGTTTGAAAACAATAATTAGTTTTGGAAATTGACCCTTCACAGACAGTTTGATTGACAGGCGATCTGACCAATCATAACCCCGAATCTGCCATTCTGTCAGACAAAGCAGTCAGGGGAGTTAGTAGATTAACGTCGAAACTTGAACTTGAAAAATTGTGTCCTCACGTCTTTCCGCGCTTGAAACAACATTCCTTCTGATGTTCATTCATGTTTATTTGATGCCATAAATGAACACATTAAAGAGACACTAGACGCTATTTATTGTTTAAACTTCTTTAAAAAATTACAATATTTTAAATATGAAACTGTTTCATATTTTTCACCGTGAGAACATGATGTGTGGCGTGTGAGCGCATGCCTTGTCGGACATAGCAACAGTAACTAAAGGGGGCGGGTCTTTGCGAATGGTCAATTCTACATTGTGACTCTAGTAGCACTGAAAGTACTTCACTTTCAGTTATTTTCATTCTTATATTCCTGGAATGCTTTCCTGTTCCTCAGCCCCAGTCTTTCTTTGACTTCGTCTGTCACTACGTTTCTTTTATAGCACTTATGCAATTACATTTCAAAGATGCTTTGTGTGTGAGAGAGAAGATGACTTTTTAGCAAGCAAAACTAAATAGACGCCTTTGCCTTTCTAAAAACGAAAGCTATTTGTTCTGTGAAAAGCTGTTTTTGAAACCTTTCTCCATTAGGCCCGTCTTCTTTTTAATACTCGTCTTTACTCGTCATTTTTGAAAGTTTCAAAGTGTGCTTTATTTGTTGGGGAAAAGAAAATCAATCGATCTTGAAGAACGTGAAGTAGTTTGTTTACTGGAGCAAATCTATTGACGCATGAAGACATTCGTCTTGCTTTAAAGGATGAGTAATTTTGTGTGTCATACAATATCACAGCAAATACAAGGTCTTGATGGAAAAAAAAACTCAACTTAGCAGGAAGTGAGCATGAAAAAAATAAAAATGTCTTATCTTATTTTCCATTGCTATCCATTTTGACACACATTGTCCTCTTTCCACCCACAGACGCACCATCATTGAACTTGTATTTTCTGTTTCAGTTTGGCACAGACCCATAATGGAAATATTTGATCAAGATTAATCTCTTTAAAACATTTTTGGCTTGTATACTTTATCAACATCACATATGTATAAATAAAACTTTATCGAGAAAAAAGATGCCTATTCTTAATTATTCTTTTTTTTATGACTATAGAACACATTGTTCCCCAAATTTCCATTTCATAAAATGCATCTAGTCATTTTAATTTTGAGTTTTTTTTTTTTGTTTTTTTTGTGGTGGTGGTGGAAAAAATATGAGATAGGAGAAAAAATATTAAGAGAAAAAAGTGTGTTAAATGTTGCTTCATTGATTTTATATATATATATATATATATATATATATTTTGGAGTGAAATGTTCTTGACAAGTAATATGAGACTCATCCACTAACTAACCCCGGCTCTCAAAAGTATCCTGACAGTGACTCGGACAGAACGAGGAGCCTTTGAAAGAGGACAAGGGCCTGTTCAGGGGAGTTTAAAAATAAACCTGACGGCAGTAGGACCAGTGCCATTCTGTAGGTCCACATCCTGTCTGTCTGTTGCCCTGCGGAGTAATCGGAGAGGTGGCACAGCATTCTCACTCTGTCTTTTCCCCTTCAGCATCCCTGGGGAAATCAGCGGCTTTCAGAGGCGCCCTGCCTGGAGTCTCGTCCCTGCAGCTGGCTGTGACAGGACCTTGTATGCCGAACCATGAGGCAGCAGACAGACTAGGGAGGAGACAGCTGACTTCCACTGCGGTACACCACCTAAAAAACAGTGCAACCATCCGCCCAGCCTCGATCCGAGCCATCAGTCAATCTGTGGATGTGTAGATCTGCTGCATCCTAAATAACTCTGAACAGCAGTTTACAATAAAGGTAGTTCAACCAAGAATGAAAAATCAGTCATTGTTTACTCATGTCATTTCAAACACGTAAGGTATTCTTTCTTTTGTGAATTTTTTTTAGCACTTTTATACAGCAAGAATTGATCATAAGTGACAGTAAAGGCATTTATAACATCACAAAATATATTTCAATTAAAAGTTGTTCTTTTGAACTTTCAATTCATCTAATAATCCTGAAAATAAAATGTATTAAGCAAAATATAACATTGATAGTAATAATAAATATTCATCATATCAGAATGATTTCTGAAGGATCATGTGACACTGACGACTGGAGTGATCAAAGGAATTATATTGAAATAAAAGAACCATTTATTTTTAAATTGAGTCAATATTTGATAATGTTACTGTTTTTACTGTATTTTTGATCAAATAAATGCAGGCCTGGTGAGATGATGAGACTCTTTCAAAAACCTATTTCCTTTTGAAAATTAGTGTAGATCTTTTCAAATTCCAAAAAGGACTAAAAAGCACTATAAATTAATTCATATGACTCATCCACTATATCCCAAGTGTTCTGAAATCATATCTCCTTCCATCCTTTCAGATGTATACACCCGTCTATGACTGGAAGACTGGGAATATAGTGCACGAGATCTACTTATATGAAAAGTGTTTCTGTCATATTGAGCTTTTCACTTTTATTATATGGTTCATTCCGTGTCAAATCAACCAGAGGTCCCCGGCTCAAATTTTTCATTTTGTTAATAATTTTTTCTGTAGAAAGACAAACATAAATAGTGATGAAAGCCAAAATATTAAATGTCACAGATGTATATTTATTGAGTAATCCACTATTTTGTAGAAGGTGACATATTTCCCCTGAGATTTGGAGCCAAATTACAGGGTGTAAAAATGACTTCGGAAAGACGGCAGCATCATTATTTTATTTTTTCACACAGATTGGTAGGTCTGTTAGTAAAATCTGTTGACTTTAGCAATCGTAGCTTCATTATATGCCAACGGTGACGGTTCAAAAATGGCAAAAAAGCACTTCTTGTGTATTTTGCCTCAAGTTTGCATGCCTGTAACTCAAGAAGCATTAAAGATATCTTAATATCCTTTTAGATATCCTTTTTTCTTTTTGGTATTTTCATTTTAAAGGCACTCGATGGTTCAATCCCAGAGATATGGAGATCTCAATGAGTAAATTGTTCACATTTTCAGTGGTCAAAACTCAAAAATGGGTCACTTCACATACAACTGATACTATTTGCTTTTAAAAAGAATATCTAAAGAACAAATATGTTTAAACTAGAAATTTCATTTTATGTATTTTTCTATCATCTTGAATTGAACACACCCGTCTGAGTATCATAAATGTTCTGTAACTCTAAAAGTATTCAAGATATCTTAAAATTCTTATCCTTAAATAAACTTTTCTTTTGAAATCTTCATTTTAAAGGCCCAACATACTTCAGTTCCATAGATATTGGGACTCCTTGTCAAATTGTTGAATTTTACCCATTTTCATTGGTCAAGAACCAAACGTAGGTAACTTTTTAAACAGCTGATAGTTATTGTTTTAAAGAAGAATTTCTGAAGAAGAATTAACACTGAAAATAGAAATGTATCTCGTTTCCCTCTATCAAAAAAATGAATACAACATACCTCTCTGAGTGCCAAAAACAAAAGTTAACATGCCTTTAATTCAAGAAGTGTTAAAAAAATGCCATTTTATATTTTTATTCTTATGAAACTTTTCTTTTGCAATCTTTATTTTTAAGGCCCTATATTCAGGCGTGTGCAGCCTTTAGCTCCATTTTTTTTTTTTTTTTTTTAAATATTTTTAGTTATTTCGCAGACGCTTTTACCCAAAGCGACTTACAAGCAATTAGGGGTTAGGTGTCTTGCTCAAGGGCACTTTAGTCATGGTATTGAAGGTGGAGAGAGTGCTGTTCATTCACAATTCCCACCTTCAATTCCTGCCGGCGTGGGAATCGAACCAACAACCTTCAGGTTACAAGCCCGACTCCCTCACCATTAGGTCAGCTCCAACCCTAATCAAACACACCTGAACCAGCTAATCAATGCCGTCAGGATTACTAGAAGGCTACAGGCCGGTGAGTTTTACCATGGTTGGAGCTAAACTCAGCAGGGCAGTGGGCCTCCAGAACCGAGACTGCATGGTTCAATCTCATAGATATAGGGATGTCAGTGCAGTAATGTGTACTTACGATACTGCGTATTTGAACTCTTGGTAGATTCCATCTTACAAAGATCCCTGAAACTTATTCAAATAGATGATAAATACACTTTTGAGAGCAAGTTAATGTGCCTCAACCATTTTCATTGGTATTCAGAGAGTTATGTTTTATGCAGAGCTTTTGATGGAGGGGAAAAAAGATATATTTTGAAACATTATTTATTTTTCAGACATTACACTTTAAAAGTATCAGCTGCGTGCAAAGTGAATCACATTTGGTTTTCGGTCACTGAAAATGGGTAAAATTCAACAATTTTGGGAACTAAATGTAGATTTCAAAAGGTTGAATATTTACATACCTTGGAAAAGGAGTACTTATGGCACTCGGGTATGTTCTATACAAATGAGTTGATGGAAAAACGCAAGATACATGTTTCTTTATATACTCGTCTTTAAAAGAAAACCAAAGTGACCCACATTTGAGTTTTGACCACTGAAAATGTGTACAATTTACTCATTCAGATCTCCATATCTCTGGGATTGAACCATCGAGGACCTTTAAAATGAAAATACCAAAAGGAAAATTGGTTAAGAACCAGAATTTAAAAGGATATTAAGATCTCTTTAATGCTTCTTGAGTTACTTGAGGCAAAAAAAACACAAGAAGTGCTTTTTTGCCATTTTTGAACCGTCACCGTTGGCATATAATGAAACTAGGATTGCTAAAGTCAACAGATTTTACTAACAGACCTACCAATCTGTGTGAAAAAATAAAATAACGATGCTGCCGTCTTTCTAAAGTCATTTTTACACTCTGTAATTTGGCTCCAAATCTCAGGGGGAAAATGTCACTTTAACCCCCTTCTACAAAATAGTGGATTACTCAATGAATACACATCTGTGACATTTAATATTTTAGCTTTCATCACTATTTATGTTTTTCTTTCTACAGGAAAAATATGAACAAAATCAAAAAATTCAGAAATTTTGTTGATTTGACACAGAATGACCCATATGGAATAGATATCCACAATCTGTTATTTTGTGTTCCACTGAAGAAAGAATGTCATGCAGGAGCACGAAGGTAGGTAAATGACTAAACCAACAGGTTACATTTCACTAATTAACCTGGAAATGTATTTTTTGGAATACGTACATAAATCGGCAACTTACTGTAATCCAAAACATTTCTGTTTTCGCAGCCGAAGCAGCACTTGCCCCATCTGCGGTCCTGACGCAAACCCACTGCCCGCAGGAACCGGTTTAAGAAATATCCCGGGGCCGTTCAGCTGTTTTACCTCCAGTGTCCTTGAATTATTCTTAGAAATTGTCCTCATGACTTTGACATGTTCATAATAACATTACACATTCGCCACGCATCCCCGGAGTAAACGTGTCACGAGGGCAATCCGATTAGATGAATAGCATTAATATGGCCTAATTGTTCCATGTACAAATATTTCACTACAAATATCAGTGCAATTTGAGAAAAAGACAATGTTTGACATCATATAGAAGGCCTTGTGCAGGAGAATCAACTTCAACCCGTGACTAATTCATCTGACTGCAACAGAGCCCTGGAAACAAGTTAGCCTGCAAATTAGATCTGCTGCATTCATATCTCGTAAAATCTTGTAATATGCATAATATAGTCTCAAATAGCTTTCGAATCACAATTACATGATAGGACGCGCCTGCAGTGTGTAGTGGAAAGTCTCTCGTCTTCATTTATATCGTTTGAGCTTTCCAATTTAAGTTTTTTTATATAATTACCTTGACTGATTGTAAAAAGGGAGAACGTTTCAAAGCACTGAATGAAACTATTTCTTATTGCATTTATGGCAAATGTAGTCAATGAAGCTGAAAAGCCAGTAAAACATCTTGTGAAAAAGCTTGTCCCCATTAAATTTCAGAACTCTGAGGAAAACAGCGCAGGCTTAATTTGGATGTGATGAGAACAGCAGAATTTATGAAGGATAAAGGAAGTTTTGATCCTACTTTAACAAGTTAAGGGAATAGTTCACCCATAGAGGGAAAATTTGGTCATTATTTACTTACCCTCCAAAACACATGCTTGCTTTTTTTCTCTCTCAGTGAAACACAAAAGAAGAAATTCGGAACATTCTGATCTTCATAATAATCCGATGAGTTCCAAAAATGAACGCTGAAAAACACAATAAAAGCATCATAAAACTAGTGCACATGACCTTTTTTAAGTAAGCTTTGTGCAAGGAGCATCCCAAAATTTCAAAGTCACGTGATGTTTTGAAATTTCGAATCACTTATGACGTAACAAAACCTCGTTTGCTGAAACCATGTGACTTTGGCGCTCCGAACCACTGATTCGAAACGAAAGATTCATAAAGCTTTGAAGAAGTGTTTTGAAACCGTCCATCACTAGATATTGTTGAATAAAGTTGTTATTTTGTTTTTTGGTGCACAAAACGTATGATATTAAGGCTGAACCACTGTACTCACATGAACAGTTTTAAATATGTTTTGCATCTGAAAGAGTCTTGATGAGAGTCACTGAACCATCAGATTTCATCAAAAATATCTTCATTTGTGCTCTGAAGATGAACGAAGGTCTTACGGGTGTAGAACGACATGAGGGTGAGGAATTAATGACTGAATTTTCATTTTTTGGGTGAACTAACCCTTTAATGAACAAATGAAACCTGTAAACGGTAACCAAAATGTCTCTCTTTGTGTACTACGGTAAAACAGCATACAGTTTTGGAACATCATAAGTAAACCGTGATAATTTTTATTTTTGCTTTCTTTAAGTGTTCTGGAATGTAGTTCAAAGGGCTCATATATTTTCTTTCTGTCAAAACCTTGCATTTTTAAAGCAGTTTCGAGGCCAATTTACAAACAAACTGACTTCTGAACGGGCGCACCGTGCCGTAATGAAAGAAAGACCTCATTTTGTAAACCTGTGATGTGGTTTGGGAGCCATCCGGGGCAAAACCTATGCCGTGTTAAAAGCCTTGACTACTGTATCAGCTCCATTTGGCTTGTGATCATCTCCAGCGATACTGGAGCATAACAGACAGTGTTGAACTCAGATGAAAGTGTCAGGATTTCAAACGAGAGCTTTCATAGAGAATAATCACTCTTGCTTAATGTTTTGTGCCGTGCTGTGGGGATAAACCAAGAAATGATAAGCATCGCACCAATTATTTAAGGTGATATCTATGACATCAATCGGCATTTTATGGGAAGATGAAAGCACCATAAGATAAGAGTGTTCCATTACAATCAGTAAAAAATTGTGCGAGTCTACTTGAGTGAGAGCAATTCAAACTGGTGCATGCATAATGCAAGAGGGACGACGAGGGGGAAATCCTACAACTGAATCAATTCAAGCCAAAAGAACAATGAAAATCAAACTGAACTAGGAGTGTGATAGTATCATTTTTTTTTTTATTGAAAAATAAACATATACCCAAATATTGTTGTTTTTATTTCATTGTATGAATTTGTGTCAATGCATTTTGTTTAATTTTATGTCACAGACGCAAAATCCTTGAAAAAAGCACTGACAGTCAAAAGTTTGGAATAATTAAGATTTTTTTAAACGTATTTGAGGTATCTTATGTTCAGCAAGTCTGTATTCATTTGATGAAAAATACAGTAAAACTAGAGTAGTGTTTTCTATTTGAATGTATTTTTAAAATGTAATTTATTCCTGTAATAAAAAGCTGAATTAAAAAAATACTTCATAAATTATATTAAATATCATATATATATATATATATATATATATATATATATATATATATATATATAATATAAAATATTTATATCTTCTATACACTGTAAATAATATTTTCCTGATTTATCACATTTTTGTTTTGTCAAAATAACTTAAATCACTCTCCTTTACTGTATTAACTAATTTTTTTTAATTTAGTGAACTCAGAATTTTAATGCAACCAGGTTACTTACTTTTTAAAGTTAAACCAGCAACATTTTTTACAGTGTATTTAACAAGATGAGTGTCTCAGTTATCTATTTTTCTTTCTTTTTTGGGGGGGGGGGGGGTTTCTTAAAAACGAGTAGCTTGGCAGTAGCTCAACATATCAGACGCTTGTAGTTTGACGAACACGAGTTTCAAAGCAGCTTCACTTCTGGGTTATATCAGTCGGGCTGCTAGTCTAAGTTTTATCTGGGTCTTAAGCTGAATGTTCTCGTCCTCTATCTGTTTCTCCTCACACATCAATCTCACATTAAAAATGATTCACTGTGATTCACATGGCAGTCATGTTTTTGCAGAGATACAGGCTCTTGAATTAGTCTCTGTCTTTTGATGAGATGGAGGATAACCAAATCATTCTGGAAACACTATGGCAAACATCCCCTGGATTTTCATAAAATGATTTAAGACATAAGAGCTTTTCAAAATCAAGTCAAAAAATATTGTATAAAATATTTAAAAATAGTATTGTGCATTTAGTTAATGAAAATAGTCCAGAGAAAGAAGAAAAAAGGAAAACAAAATCGAATTCACAAATTTTGTAAGTCAGGATGAAAGGCATTAAATTAAATATGTCGTAATACTATTTATATATCAAAATAGTAAACAAATTATTATGTGCATAACCTAGAATGAATATTTATGAGCCAAGCCTTCAGCATTTAGTGCTGTTAAACCGTCCCAACCACAAAGTGATACCCGAAATTACGAGATGTTAGACGTTAGTTGGTACACTCTTCCAAATTGGGGTTTTTATGCCATAGAAGAACCATTTTTGGATCCCAAAATGGAAGGAACTTCATAAAGAACCTAAAAAGGTTCCATTGATGTTAACCATCAGTGCCAATAAAGAACCTTTATTCTTAAGAATGTAGAGGAAAGAAACTCTTTGATTCTAACAATGTACTTGTTTGTCCAAACGGCTGAGAAAGATGCCGATGAAGCAGTTTCTGCTGCGCCAGGAACTTTTGTCTACTCTCTCTTCAAAACTAGGTCCTGTGAATAAAGCAGAGACAAAGTGAAATCTAATAGTCAACAGGGACGGGCTGTTACTTCCTATATAGTACATAAGATATTTGTTAGCGTGCTGGTGTAAAGGGCTTTGGCATCTTTACAAGACTTTTCTCTCCTGTCCTCTTCTCTCATGGCTGCTTTGCACCATTGACGACTCTTTCCCCCCGAGGAATAAAACTTAATGGGCGAAGAATTCGAGAATTTGAAGTCTCAGGGTGAGAGCCTAAATATCAAATTGAGCGAGTACAAGCGTCTATGATTGAAGGTGATCAAACTGACAGTACAAAGACAGAGGTTTTGATGGATTCACAGGCTATAATGAAGTGTAATAGATGAAACGCCGTATTGAATGTGGAGGAATACATAACCATTCATCACCGACATGCCGTTTGTGCTTTTAACTTTACCGGAGCGTACTTCTGCTTCCTTAAGGACCTTAATGTTCTGGATTGGTGCATTTTAAACTTGCTGTATTCATTTGTTATGTGTGTTTTTTTTCTCTCTGTTTCTTAGCGGAATGACTGACTGAATGAAAATGAATATCTAAAGTAGACTGGATAAAATGTAAGGAACTGTTCAGGCAGGATGTGTTCTAGTGTCACAAACAGACGCCTTTATGGGTATATTGCTAATGCTCAATACGCTTGTCCCAGAGTCATTGTTTTAAAACAGAAAAAATACTTTTTAAGTATCTGCACAAACGAACGCATATGCTTATAGCTATGCAAGCTCAATTTCTTGCGTCATTGTGTCCTAAAGTATGGAAGCCTGTTCCCGCCTCTGTTGAGAAAAAAAATATTCCGAAAGTCATAATAATGAGAAACTTTCTCATAATAATGACTTAGTATCTTTAACTTAATAAAAAACTTTTTTATTTTTTTATTTTTTTTATTAAGTTAAAGATGCTAAGTCATTATTATGAGATACTAAGTCACTATTATGAGATGTTAAGTCATTATTATGAGATACTAAGTCATTATTATCGGATAATAAGTCATTATTATGAGATACTAAGTCATATTATGAGATACTGAGTCATTATTATGAGATGCTAAGTCATTATTATGAGATACTAAGTCATTATTATGAGATACTAAGTCCTTATTATGAGATGTTAAGTCATTATTATGAGATGTTAAGTCATTATTATGAGATGTTAAGTCATTATTATGAGATACTAAGTCATTATTATGAGATGTTAAGTCATTATTATGAGATGTTAAGTCATTATTATGAGATACTAAGTCATTATTATGAGATATTAAGTCATTATTATGAGATACTAAGTCATTATTATGAGATACTAAGTCATTATTATGAGATGTTAAGTCATTATTATGAGATGTTAAGTCATTATTATGAGATGTTAAGTCATTATTATGAGATACTAAGTCATTATTATGAGATGTTAAGTCATTATTATGAGATGTTAAGTCATTATTATGAGATACTAAGTCATTATGAGATGTTAAGTCATTATTATGAGATACTAAGTCATTATTATGAGATGTTAAGTCATTATTATGAGATGTTAAGTCATTATTATGAGATGTTGTCATTATTATGAGATACTAAGTCATTATTATGAGATACTAAGTCATTATTATGAGATGTTAAGTCATTATTATGAGATACTAAGTCATTATTATGAGATGTTAAGTCATTATTATGAGATGTTAAGTCATTATTATGAGATGTTAAGTCATTATTATGAGATACTAAGTCATTATTATGAGATGTTAAGTCATATTATGAGATACTAAGTCATTATTATGAGATACTAAGTCATTATTATGAGATCTTAAGTCATTATTATGAGATACTAAGTCATTATTATGAGATGTTAAGTCATTATTATGAGATGTTAAGTCATTATTATGAGATGTTAAGTCATTATTATGAGATACTAAGTCATTATTATGAGATGTTAAGTCATATTATGAGATACTAAGTCATTATTATGAGATACTAAGTCATTATTATGAGATATTAAGTCATTATTATGAGATGTTAAGTCATTATTATGAGATGTTAAGTCATTATTATGAGATACTAAGTCATTATTATGAGATGTTAAGTCATATTATGAGATACTAAGTCATTATTATGAGATACTAAGTCATTATTATGAGATATTAAGTCATTATTATGAGATGTTAAGTCATTATTATGAGATACTAAGTCATTATTATGAGATATTAAGTCATTATTATGAGATGTTAAGTCATTATTATGAGATACTAAGTCATTATGAGATGTTAAGTCATTATTATGAGATACTAAGTCATTATGAGATGTTAAGTCATTATTATGAGATGTTAAGTCATTATTATGAGATGTTAAGTCATTATTATGAGATGTTAAGTCATTATTATGAGATACTATGTCATTATTATGAGATACTAAGTCATTATTATGAGATGTTAAGTCATTATTATGAGATACTAAGTCATTATTATGAGATGTTAAGTCATTATTATGAGATGTTAAGTCATTATTATGAGATGTTAAGTCATTATTATGAGATACTAAGTCATTATTATGAGATGTTAAGTCATTATTATGAGATGTTAAGTCATTATTATGAGATGTTAAGTCATTATTATGAGATGTTAAGTCATTATTATGAGATACTAAGTCATTATTATGAGATGTTAAGTCATTATTATGAGATACTAAGTCATTATTATGAGATACTAAGTCATTATTATGAGATCTTAAGTCATTATTATGAGATACTAAGTCATTATTATGAGATATTAAGTCATTATTATGAGATGTTAAGTCATTATTATGAGATACTAAGTCATTATTATGAGATATTAAGTCATTATTATGAGATGTTAAGTCATTATTATGAGATGTTAAGTCATTATTATGAGATTCTAAGTCATTATTATGAGATGTTAAGTCATTATTATGAGATGTTAAGTCATTATTATGAGATACTAAGTCATTATTATGAGATGTTAAGTCATTATTATGAGATGTTAAGTCATTATTATGAGATACTAAGTCATTATTATGAGATGTTAAGTCATTATTATGAGATACTAAGTCATTATTATGAGATGTTAAGTCATTATTATGAGATACTAAGTCATTATTATGAGATGTTAAGTCATTATTATGAGATACTAAGTCATTATCATGAGAAAGTGTCTCATGATTATGACTTACGGAATTTTTTTTTTCTCAACAGTGGTGGGAACAGGCTTCCATACTAAAGTGAGTCAGAACTCATTCACATAGTTTATAATACAACACAATTACACGTTGCAGGCATGTAGCATGAATTTGTGTCTTCCTCTACCATCATTTTTTTCTTTCAGGTCAAATACTGTCACGCCGAAGTAAGAATCTTGCTGAGAAATTTGATAGCTACTTGAAACACACTTAAATTTTACATTTATTCATTTTTGGCAGACGCTTTTATCCAAAGCGACTTCCAAGGGGAGCAATTCGGGGTTTCGTGTCTTGCTCAAGGGCACCTTAGTCATGGTGTTAAAGGTATTCACAATCCCCATCTTCAATTCCTGCCGGCGTGGGAATCGAACCAGCAACCTTCAGGTTACAAGCCCGACTCCCTCACCATTAGGCCACGACTATCCTAAATTGAAACTTCATTGTTTCACAAGTAACACAAGAATAGCATAATTACATGAAGTATGCTTCTGGTTTTCTAACATTCTATGGCTTCTCAAAAAGCATGGTGCTCATGGTTCTTTTTACTCTACGTCTATAAGAGCATGTTGTGCATAGTACAAGATCAACGTCCTGAAATAGAGAAAATAAGAGACGGACAGGCATATTAAAAAAACAAATTACGCTTTATAACTGTTGAATAGACGAAATGAAATATATCGACCTCATTGCTAAGATACAGGGAAACACAGTCAAATGCTTAAAATAATCATCACAATCTTGGCATCAGAACCGAAATGGATCATTCCGCTCTACAGATGCAAGTATTGCACGGAAGGGGTCGGGAGAATGTAAAATGTAAAAGTATACACTAGTCATCTTCTTTTTTTTCTCTCACATAAATACTGGTATAAAAACATTTGGTTGGAAAATCACTGTAATCATTATTAGAGGACAGGTGTTTGACGCACCGTCCCACTTGACAGATGCATCTAACATATGTTGCAATTATGTAAAACCGCAAAGGAAAGTAAAATTTTTTGAAACCAATGTTCTTTTCAAACAGCAGGCTAATATTCTAACACAGCCATCTTCTCCTTCTTTTCCATTCGCACTTTCAGTTCATGCACCCGCGCTAACAGACACACACACACACACACACACACACACACACACACACTGAATGCATGTTCACTTCCTCCTGGATTAAAGATAAGGCTCCTCTTCTAGGTAACAAGATTGTTTCTGTAGAAGCAAAGACATCCTTGTTTTAATTTACATAATATGTACAAGACACGTAGTTCAGTCTGGGAAGTGCTTTCTCCCACTTTATAGCGTCTCTAGGTCACTCCCATGGTCTTTATTTGTACAGTTCCAGCTGGAATGTGAGTTGTGGCAAAACAGAAAGAAACGGAATCAATTTCCATGTCATTTAACGGATCCTCTCCGAAATACGGCACAATGTCCAATTGGTGGTGTTACGTGGGACACAGGTGCGAGATGATGATGGTTAACAGTTTATGGTACTAACGTAGTACAGTGCAACACACATCCACTTTCATAATGGGTACAACCAATAGGCTTCAACAACAGATGTGGGTCATTCCTGCTATGCTGGACATTTTCATGTTCCCTTTTTTTTTTTATCAGGCTCCTATGTTTAGGTTCAGTAATCTCACTTCAATGGCAATGAAGAGGTTATTAAAATGCCTTCTTTTCATAAATGTCACTTTAGTCAATTCATTGGTATTTAACAAACTTGACCGTCCATGTGTGCTTTTCTTTTTTTTCTCGCAAAAACCACCTCTTTGGACAAAAAGACATCGCAAAACATCACTGCCACTGTAACGATGGACAAAACATGGTAAAAACTTGCAGTTCGGCAATTGAAAGTGCTTCATACGCACGTCGTAATTCATCTTGAAATCATATGATTCGATTCACGGCTTCATCTTCTGTGGACTTAAAGGCTTTTGCTGACAAAGGGAAGTAGTTTCTGCCAACGAACCGGGCTGACGCTGAGATTTAGCAGAATTGAAGCGAAAGTATTTGATGAATGTATATTATTCGCTCAATATTATCTCATTTTAGATGGAGGTGGCTTTTAGTGGCTTTTGCATCTGAACTCTTCAATTGACCCTTCGCAAAGACCCGTCCCCTTTAGTTACTGTTGCTATGCGCTCTCACGCCACACATCATGTTTTGGAAGTTTTTCAAGTTCAAGTTCACCAACGTTAATCTACTAACTCCACCTGACTGCTTTGTCGGACAAAATGACGAATTCGGGGTTATGATTGGTCAGATCGCCTGTCAATCAAAGTGTTAATTTTTCTGTGTCCTCATAGTCTGCTTTTTACAAACAAAATGACATCATTCTCCTGGAAGTGACATCATTTTGGAGGGAAAACAACATTCTGCTTGATAAATCACACAAAGCAGTTTGATAACACTTTACGAGTCAATTAAAAAAAAATATTCTCATGTAAAATGTCTTGCCATTGTTAAACTTATCATGTTATATAAGAGCCTGATCTTGACCTGATTGTCTTCAAGACCATTTTATTGAAATAAATTAAATACCACACAGCTATATATATATATATTTTTTAAAATAAGTTCAAGGATTTATAAGGCCTAACAGGAATGACCCTGGTGTGAACATCCTAAAAGTGAAAGGAAACTCAATATGAATACCTCACAGATTGTGTCAGACATTTCCCACAGTCGGTGTAAAACAGCACTGATAAATGATGTCACAGCTGTCAGTGATTTTCAGAGTAAAATCAGCATGGTGTGATGGATTCTTTCATCATAATACCAAACGATCAAGACTCATTTTAAAGATTCACAATAGAGAAGCTGTCAAGTGAGGGTCATATTATCATTTACAATTCAAATTCGTCAGCTCACCTTGAGGAATTAAATTTGGGCAATTTTATATAAAGCAATTATCGCTGACTTCACGGGGCAGGAGTCCTTCTGAAAGGCCTTATTAGAAAGAGATAAAAGAGATTTTTATGCTCAGAAATTCCTTTGCTCGCTGCTCCGGTTTCTCGAATCCATTTAAGGGACGGCTTTTTACGTTTAATTACTTCTGGTTCTGCGAGAACACCAATGTATGCGTGCTGTCGAGTCAATAAAGGCCTTGATGTTTATTTCTCGCTTGAGACGTTTTGCCATTAGCATGATGCTTTTGAAACATTTAGAGGGCCGAGCTCACAAAAAGCCCAAAGCATCAGGATAAAATCCCCCCCCCCCCCGCAAAAAAAACCATCTTGTTAGATTATTCCAAACACATCGATCGTACAGTACAATGATGATTCTTGCGGATGACAAACCAGAGTGTGTTTTAACCCACTTCACGACAAAGACGGAGTTGATCCTGTCCTCTCCTGAGAGACTGTAGTTTATCACACTGGCCCATATATCTGTGATTCTGTCTCGTGGAGGGTTCATGTTGGGGGTAGAGCGTAGGCCCTCAAGGGACATTCGGCGGGGAAAACAGGCGACAGGGACGAGTCCGTCTCCAGCTCACTGCGGTAGGGTGCGGACGTCTGACAGAGGGGCTGCAGGCACGGAAGGACGGAGGCCAGCGGATGGGACGCCACAGCGTTCTCGTGCCCCCAGCCCCTCGAGGGCCTGGGACGGAGGCTCAAAGCCCCTGTTCATGTGCAGGGGCTGGTGAGTCTGGCAGTAGTCCACGATGGGCTGCTCATACCTGTAGAACGCCAATGTGCCCATCTGTTGAGGGGCCTGGGAGAGAGGAAAGACAAAGAGGGACATGGTTAGCGTTAATACTGCATTTCAAAGAGAGATCTGCTGTAGGTTGCCAGCTGTGTCTCCTATGTGTTGCAAAAATTACTAATGCATTAAACCAGTTGTTCAATTTTTAATTATTTACATATATATTAAATATAAATTATTTGAATAATTTATTTGATAAATATAAAAAATATTACTATTAATAATATTACTACTACTAATAATAAAATAATTACTATTATATATATATATATATATATATATATATATATATATATATATATATATAGTAATTATTTTATTATTATCAGATCTAGATCTCTTTTATTGAATGCAAAAAGTTTTAATTATATTTTGCTACATATTAAGGTATTTTAAAGATTTTGAAGTGTTGAAAGGTCATTCGGTTTAACCGTCCAAAGGCCATTAAAGCCAGTTCATTTGTGATTAAAATATCTTAAAATGTAATAAATGTATATATTTTTCATTCTGGCATGATTTTATAACGTTATATATCAACATAGTGCAAAATGGCATTAAAACTATGTGTAGAAGTCGTTGCTTTGTTATGAGAAAGAATGTCCGGAAAAACGAATTTCATTGATGTCATTCGGAGTAACCAAAATAAAGGGACCATTTTTTGGATAAAGTCATGCAGTCAATATCGTGACAGGATGTAACACCTGTAACTAAGTAACTAACTCTCTCTAAACTATTTGAAAAATTCATTTTTTTCACTTCCTCATAGCCTACGTATGACCCAAAACATCAGGTCATTTGGTATAACCAAAAGTGTAATTCAGTCAAACCAAAATTTTGATTAAACTGAATTACTTTTTTGGTGAGAAATTTTGTCCATCTTGTAAAAAATAACAAAAGCAGTGTTAATTTATTATAAAAACCAGATAATCTCATGGTTAACACCTCATAAAACTTCAAAATTAGTCCATTATTAGTCAATATATATATGTATATTTTACTACATTACTACATTTATGTTAAAATAATAAACATAAATAATATATAATATTACATTTGGACCCTGGCTGTTTTGTGGCGTATTCATGTAAAAGCACATTTATATCTTATCTTGAAAGAATGTAAACAGACAGAAAAAAAATAGGATATGGATCTGTGCCTCAGTGTAAACGCTGCCTTAAATTGCGGCAGTGTCCAACCGAGTGCAGCGTGCACGGATAAAACCTATCTAAAGTGTGTGAAATGTATTTTCAGTGGACTGCAAATGAGTTCCCCTCTCTCATAAGAGGCCCATGAGCTCTGCAATCAACCCCATAAATACATTCTCCATTTGCAGCAACAGGCCAATCAAAAGTTTAACACACAGCAAATGGAATGAGATTGGCAAGCCGGCCACCCGCTCGCTCTCTTCAATGGTGCCAATACAACGAGCGTTCGCAAATAACAGGAAATGCATCTGCCAGGTGGAAGACGGTAGAGAATGCTAATAGTATTAGATATGGCATAAAGATCAGAAGATCACACTGAAATGCAAAAGAGTGTTACGGTTTCGGTAATTATCATCACATTCAGATTGAGATTTTTCCCTCCAACAACCTTCACAAAAGAAACCCTAATTACTCCTTTGAGTCTAATTTGGTCGTAATTAGTACCTTTGGAATGCAAACTGTGATAACATCATTTAGAGTTCATCATTAGAGTAACCAGGGCTCATAAATGAACCATTTTTCCACTTGTGCAGGAGGTATTGTAACGTGTCAAACATGCTTTTATCAGTTGACAGTGATGCTGCAATAGAAACACTGAATGAAATTGATACGCCTACTACAGTGTAGAAATAAAAAGGTAGACAGACATGTTAGCTTAAAGGGACAGCGCACTCATAATGAAAATTTGCGGAAAACAA
Organism: Opsariichthys bidens; assembly: GCA_037194245.1. Lineage (NCBI taxonomy): Eukaryota > Metazoa > Chordata > Actinopteri > Cypriniformes > Xenocyprididae > Opsariichthys > Opsariichthys bidens. The sequence continues at coordinate 20,651,095 of CM074288.1, forward strand.
AGAATTGTTTTGCAAAACAAAAATCTAACTTAATCAGTCCATGTGACTTGTGTGGTGTATTCTAAAATCATATCTGATAGCTTTGTGAGAGGAACCATCACTTACCCAATGGATGGATGCATGGATGGATGGATGGATGATGTATGGATGGAGGGATGTAGGGATGTATGAAACAGATGGATAGATAGATAGATAGATAGATAGATAGATAGATAGATAGATAGATAGATAGATAGATAGATAGATAGATAGATAGATAGATAGATAGATAGATAGATAGATGGATGGATGGATGGATGGATGGATGGATGGATGGATGGATGGATGGATGGATGGATGGATGGATGGATGGATGGATGGATGGATTGATTGGTTGGTTGATAGGTTGGATGGATAGATGGATGGATGGATGAAACAGATAGATAGATAGATTGATAGATAGATGGATGGATGGATGGATGGATGGATGGATTGATTGATTGGTTGATTGGTTGATTGATTGGATGGATGATGGATGGATGGATGGATGGATGGATGGATGGATTGATGGATGGATGGATGGATGGATTGATTGGTTGGTTGATTGATTGATTGATTGGTTGGTTGATAGGTTGGATGGATAGATGGATGGATGGATGAAACAGATAGATAGATAGATAGATAGATAGATAGATAGATAGATAGATAGATAGATAGATAGATAGATGCATGGATGGATGGATGGACGGATGGATGGATGGAACAGATTTCATTCAGGTTCAGTTTAAGCAAGCAATACAGTAATTCTAAAGCAATAGTTGAGTTAAATAAAGCTACCCAGCAGGTTGGGCGAACATTTAACCCAACCGCTGGGTCAAAACAACCCAATCACTGAGAAAATCACTTTTACAGTGAAGGATATCGGGCCGTACTGTTTGAAAACACGCCACAGACAGGGTTTGGCACACACAGCTATGATGCACACATCTTCAAAAGCAGCATCTGAACACGGCAGCGGTTGGCCGGCCGCTCTGTAGACCTGATTTATATGCAGTCCCGGGCTCTAGAGAGAAAGCACTTACATACCACTGCTTTTATTCTCTTAAATGGAGGGCTTGACTCCATTAAGTGGAGACCACTTATTGCATTACAGCCATTTTGCTGATACCGTGCGTTTAGGCTTCCGCCATCCCAACCTCTGCCTCACTGCTGCTTTGAATTGTATATAATTATGTGCTAATTAAGTAATATTAGCTCCTGACTGTTTTAAAGGAAGCAGACCCCAGCAATAATGCGTGAGATAAGCAGGTAAGTTTGCGTATAATGAACTGCACAGGTTGACGCTTAGCTTCTCCGTTTATTGAAGGAACAAATGAACTAGCGAAGACACTAATGATGAATGCAACCTGCAATGCAACAATTGGTGCCACACATTCTCATGTGCAACATGCTAACGGCGACGCCGCTGATGTGGACAGGGAACGATATAACAGTATTGTCAATTACACCTTTTAATTGCATCACATGAACAGCTTCCTCGGAGCGATTAAGAAAGATAGAGCAGCGTCTTTCCATAGCTAAGAGAACTGAAACGCAATTTGTTGCGATTGATTAGCGGCGCCTCCGCCATCTGTGAACTCTCTAAACCAATTGCGTTAAACTCATGGACGCTAACGCCATGCAAACAGATAGAAGAGACGCATTGTCCAGAGACATGGTGCATGTGGCATCAGCCCGCAATTGGATTGTGCCGCATTACCCAACAGAAGACAGATCGATTTATGACGAATTCTTGACAGATTAAATACGGCCCCTGCCTCCTAGTCCCAATGACGGCGACTGAGATATGTTCATGAAATTCACTTTACGAAGTGAACTATGTGTGTTCGTGATGGCACTCCAGCTGTGCGTTTGTTTTCGTTTGCCATCCTGTTCCTACAGCACATTATGGCATTTGTAAGTACACTAGTGCTAAAAAGTGTTCAGACACTTAAAAATGAATGTCAGTGCATTAGTGTGAGGGAAGACAGACATTGTGGTTGTCAGTTCATTTTTAAATAAATAATATTTGCATAAAATATTAAAATGGGGGCATAAAGTGTCTACAGAATGTGGTGCTCCAGTGGAAGGGCATGTGGCTCGAGCAAACATTTTTTATTGTTTTAAATTATTCAAATTGCAAAATTCAACAATTTGAACATGGAGCTGCTTTGAGATCGCCATATCTATGTGACTGAACTATATAGGGCGTTGAAAATGAAGATTTCAAAAGCAACGTTTATTCAGAATGAGAATCTAGAAGGATATTAACATATCTTGAACACTTTTAGAGTTACAGGCACGCAAACTTTGCAAAAGGAATATTTATGGCACTCAGACGGGTATGTTCTATGCAATTGAGTTGATGGAAAAAGTCGAGATACATTTCTAGTTTAAACATTATTTGTTCTTTAGATATTCTTTTTAAAAGAAAATAATATCAGTTGTATGTGAAGTGACCCGTTTTTGTTTTTTGACCACTGAAAATGTGAACAATTTACTCATTGAGATCTCCATATCTCTGGGATTGAACCATCGAGTGCCTTTAAAATGAAAATACCAAAAGAAAAAAGGATATCTAAAAGGATATTAAGATATCTTTAATGCTTCTTGAGTTACAGGCATGCAAACTTGAGGCAAAATACACAAGAAGTGCTTTTTTGCCATTTTTGAACCGTCACCGTTGGCATATAATGAAGCTACGATTGCTAAAGTCAACAGATTTTACTAACAGACCTACCAATCTGTGTGAGAAAATAAAATAATGATGCTGCCGTCTTTCTAAAGTCATTTTTACACCCTGTAATTTGGCTCCAAATCTCAGGGGGAAAATGTCACTTTAACCCCCTTCTACAAAATAGTGGATTACTCAATGAATACACATCTGTGACATTTAATATTTTAGCTTTCATCACTATTCATATTTGTCTTTCTACAGGAAAAAAATCTTAACAAAATGAAAAATTTGAGCCGGGGAATTTTCCGAAATTTGGTTGATTTGACATGAAATGACTCAACTCCATTTATCTACACGTCCAGCGGTGGAAACAGCACCACAGAGACTGGTCCATTTCACTTGAATCACTTCTAAATGTTTCATTTTTACTTCTAATATTTGTTAAACGAGTTCAAATGTAGACGACATGCATTAAAAAACCATATGAAATATGCTAAACTATAAAATACGATTGAAAACAAAGGTCTTATGCAATCCAGTGGTTGTGTGGAGCATTTGAAAACAGTTTAGAGGATTTAAGTTAATCATTAATGAAAAGAAGCTGGTATTAGAGTAAAAATGAATCAACCCATTATGCTGGCTTAAATAAACAACCCGATTTGCAGGGTAAAATGAACCCAACATGTGTTCAGTCCTATATTTACCCAGCCCTTGGGTTGAAAACGACCCAGTGCTTTTTAAAGTGTTTGATGTTTAGTTTATATTTTTGCATCTAATGCAATGACATACATTTTTAAATGTGACTTGCAAGTTCCATACCTTTCGGGGCCAGTGTATACCCTAAATGAAGAAAACGATTATGCAAATTGGCTTAGTTGGGGGTCCACATAAAAGGCCTGAAGAACGACTTCAAGGCTCAGTTTGCCTAATTACTTAGCTGGAAATAAAGAAGTGAAAATGTTGTCTTAGAAGCATTTAAATGAGCTTATGGCCCTTTTGTGTTGAACAAATTGCCACTTTTGCACTTTTTACAATCGCTTTGAGAGAGGACGAGTGTACTTTAAGCAGCATTTCAAATGCACATAATCTCTTGTTAGTTTCCTTACTTTGCACGTCCTTTTACGCGCTTCAATTATGACTGAATTCGGCAATTTAACGAAGGTGGTTTTTAGTATTGTCTCCAGGCCTTCCGCACGCATTTTGAAGGCCGCCGTGCTCATATGCATCTAAATCACATTGCATTGTTTACATAGGTGCAAGATCCACAAGGCAGGATTAATCTTCATGCAGCGGAGTCTTCGTCGCACAGCTGCGTTTCACTGCATTCATCTGGGAACAAGGACTTAGAGTTAGCAATCGACCTTTGCCGGATTCAAACCCCATTTGCACAGCCTTGTCAATCCTATTTCTCTGTTTAATGGACTGCTGGAGCGATCATTCAGTATGCAACTAAGCAATCAATTATCCATAAATGCAAATGGGATTAAAGTTTAACCATTCCCTTTCCTTTTTAAACCAACTACAAAGGGAGCATATTGCTGACAAAAAAAGATGCATGTGTAAAACAGCATTTCTGATCACATTCCCACCGAGGTGTTTGATTATGCTGGTGTTTCCTTCGCAAACACTCTTCCGCCCCCGTTTCTTCTGAAAACAGGATTAAAGATGCTTGGGAGTGATGAATATTTTAAAAATAAAAGGCTTTTTGGCTTCGCACGCCTGTTGTCCATCCCGGTTTAATCACAAATATTGGGAGCTTTTACTTTTGGCTGCTGCGGTCAGAGCTTTTAAAGATGTGACTCATAGCGGGTTGCGTCTGGGCTCTTGCCAGCGTTCTGTGTTAAGAGCTAAGTGCAGTTGATGCACAAGATTGCGCCTTAGAAACTCCTCTTCTTCACAATACAGAGTGCATATCCACTATGCTTCCCATTGAGAGCTGAACGCACAACAAACATTGGCTGTGTTTGGATGAATCCTACTGCTTACTACTAGAAGTGGGTGATATGACCATAATCTTATATCATGGCAAAACAGATATTTTTGCGGAAAAAATATCTGTATACACACATATACAAACATATATATATATATATATATATATATATATATATATCCACATACACATACAAACACACACACACACACACACACACACACACACACACGTTGTGTTTTCATGTTTTATGGGGACATTCCATAGGCGTAATGGTTTTTATACTGTACAAACTGTACATTCTGTCCCCCTACACTACCCCTACCCCTAAACCTACCCATCACAGAAAATGTTCTGCTATTTTAGATTTTCAAAAAAGATAATTCTGTATGATTTATAAGCTTGTTTCCTCATGGGGACCAAAAAAATGTCCCCACAAGATCAACATTTACTAGTATTACTATACCTGTGGGGACATTTGGTCCCCATAACATAGGGATTACCCACACACACACACACACACACACACACACACACAGAGAGAAAGTCAAAAAGGCACATTCATGATTGTAAAGCAGATTTTTCAATAGTGAGGCATTTTTGAATGGTTTAATTGGGTTTTCTTGAAAAATGTCTCATAAAAAATTAATTGATTAATTCAAAGATTTTCAGTAATTACTTTCTCTCTCTGACATTGCCCTTATTAGGCTGCCATGTTTAACTTTTCAGCATTGCAAATGATAAACGTTGAAAAAGTTACGTCAGCTGTGTGCGCCTGTTAAAATATCATTGCCCACTCTCTAATTACCTTACTTTGTCTGAGCACTTAAAATAACAAGTAAAATACGCAAGTAAAGTAACACACATTTCCTTTAACAAACACCACTAAATTTAGCAGGCATTTATAGATGTGGAGAAACACCCTTGTGAATAAAGTAGTACATTTAGTATACTTTTAAAAAGAGAAGTTAAATGAACAACATTTAAATAGTGGTCAATGCACCATCAATCCTTCTTCCAAAATGTGTTTTTGCCTATTACAAGTGTATGCATACATACGTCACTCGCCCGTGCGTGTCTCATCATATCCTTAAAGGGGACCTATTATGCTTTTCACAAGATCTCTGGTGTCATAAGTCTCTGGTGTCTCCAGAATGTGTCTGTCAAGTTTCAGCTCAAAATCCCCCATAGATCGTTTATTATAGCTTGTCAAATTTGCCCCTATTTGGGTGTGAGCAAAAACATGCCGTTTTTGTATGTGTCCCTTTAAATGCAAATGAGCTGCTGCTCCCGGCCCCCTTTCCAGAAGAGGGCGGAGCTTTAACAGCTCAACAGCAACAAAGCTGGAGAATCTCCCGCAGACAAAATGAGGACGGTGTTCATCCTCACATTGTTCAAGCCGGAGTCGACGCTGATGGAGAGACTCAGAAAGAAGTTACAACTTTTGGACGTTTCTGAACGGTTAGTGGATAAATTGATGTAGTTGCTGTGGAGTTGATCAACTCGTCACTAGCATGTGCCGTCATGTTCATCTTTAGTGCAAATCCAGTGTTGAATTGACCCTCATTTGTGAAGCAGTCGGTGTAAAATGACGCCATCTTCCTCTTCTCTAAAGCAGCCCAACATGGCCCCGCCCCTTTGTTGTGCGTTCCCAGGGTGGGGTTTATGTAAATTTTGTAGTTAGTGATGTCACCAACCTGGGAAGAAGCTCGTTGTAGTCCCTACCAGCCATTTGTTGTAGTCCTTAAAATTCTGTAAAAGAAAATATCTCCCTTTGCATTGAACTTTGAGCGTCGTAACTTTGCAGATGTTGTTTCTGCTCAAACAGCAACATTACACACTAACTGAAGTTAAAAACGTGAAATCATAATCAAGGACCCCTTTATATAGAGAAAAGATGCCCCGCATACATTGTCGTGTGTCTGTTGTGGGAGTGGTTGTCACGACAATGGATATTTTTCATACAAAACCTATCGATTCACTTGAGAAGGCCTTTATTAACCCCCTTCAAAATCAGGCACCCCATTCACTGCATTATAAAGCTTGGAAAAGCCACCGTACTTTTAAATATATCTCTGATCATATTCGTCTGAAGCCAGAACACACCAAGCCGACACCGACGAAGTAGCGGCGACAAAAGCAGACTGGCTCACGTCGGCAGCTTCTGGGTCCAAAGTTGCCCCGACACACCAAACCGACGCTCGACACCTACGCGGAAGACAACTGTCTATTTATAAGCAGATTTATTTGTCAATATTCATCATTCAAAAAGGGAAAGTGAAACCAAGACTGCATGTATACAAACCATAAACAAAGCAGTGCTTGCTTACCGTTCTGAATATCAATAATTTATTCCACTCCGCTCATGTTATTATGAAAATATTGGTGCATTCGCGTGCTCAGGTAAGATGACGTGAAATTAGAACAACCTTCTGTCTGTGCCCTTATGACTTCTTTGCTTGCTTTCATAACTTTTGCTTATATTCTCGAGAACTGACTCATTTGCTCGTGGGGCGGCAGTGGTTCATGTGGGTTGTCCACTAACCGGAAGGTTGGTGGTTCAATCCCCAGTTCCACCTGACCAAGTGTCGAGGTGTCCATGAGCAAGACACCTAACCCCAGCTGCTCCCGACGAGCTGGATGGCGCCTTGTATGGCTGACGTTGGTGTATGAATGTGTGTGTGAATGGGTGAATGTGAGGCAAGAATTGTAAAGCGCTTTGGTGGCCATAGGTCTGTGAAAGCGCTATATAAATGCAGTCCATTTACCATTTTTTGCTATACTGAACAGCCAGCCAATCAGAGATCTCTCTCTCACCGACGGCCCGACGCCACGTCGAATCGGCCGAAAAACAGGACCAACACACTGAGAAAACTTAGTCGGCCGACGAACAAAAACTGCCCGACGGCCAACCGTCAGTTTGGTGTGTTCCTGCCTTGAAAGAAGATAGTCATACACACCTTGGATGGCTTGAAGGTGAATAAATGATTTTTGGTTGAACTATCCCTTTAAGTACACTTCTTTTCCACAAGGGCACAGTATGCAATTTTGTCTTTCTCAACCCAGCCTGTGTTCTCTTTTCATTTCCACTGTTGAATATTTGATATTTCCAAGCATGAAGTCCATGTTTCTGCTAATGTTCCCTTTCAGATAACGCCAGCTTCACCCTGAAAGCACCTTCATTCATTCAGCCCACTCATCGCCACAGCGTCAGAAGGCCGCGTCTTGAGTCATTAGTATGCCACGCTGCGTGCCGGGACACATGATGGCCAGCGATTCTAATAGCAGGCTGTCCAAGTTTCCTCGCTGCCGCAGCGGACAGGCCCTACACAGCGTGACCGCACACTGAATGATCCCACCGACAAAAAGACAGGCCAGGAATGCCGCAGCTATCCGTTAATATGCCAGCATAGCGGCCGTGGTTGTCACAGGAGAGCCCGGCACACGCAAGCTGTCTCGGATTTGTTTCTGCCTTTTTAGCCTGTCCTTTATTACTGACGTCTTTTTCCTTTAGTGTTTCTCTTAATCACTTAGACTTATGTAAGCTGTGTCTCTTTCTATCTTCACCCGGGAAAAGCGTTTCGCCGTGACCCTGATGCGGCGCAGAGGGAAACGATCTGAATGAGCAGTTTGATAAGCAATCTAAACCCAATAGCTTAGAAAATGGAATTAATTGTGTTGCACAATTACATTAAAGTGTTGATCGCCTGCGGTCTCTCGGGGAAACGTGCAAATCTACACACTGTATTTTTTCTTTTCCCAGCTAACAGATTTGCAGTTTGTTTCCATTAAAAAATGTAATCCCTTAAAAAGATTCATTTTCTTCAGAACTTATTTTTAGAGAATATACCAGTCAAATGTTTACTCCAGTCTTCAGTGTCACATGATCCTTCAGAAATCCCTCTAATGTGATGATTTGCTACTCAAGAAACATTTCTGTTGATTATCAATGTTGAAAACAGTTGCGCTGCTTCATATTTTTATGGAAACTGATCACTGAAGACTGGAGTAATGATGCTGAAAATTCATCTTTGATCACATGAATAAATTACATGTTACAATATATTAAAATAGAAAACAGCTCTTTTCAAATGCAATAATATTTTACAGTATTACTTTTTTTGAGCAAATAAATACAGCCTTGGTGAAAAAAACAAGAAAAATTTGCTCCAAACGTTCGAGGTGTAGTGTATCTTAAATCAGAGCGATAATGTATTTACATTTATTCATCCTCATGATTCTTCCTTCCATGGAATTCAAAAGGAGGATGCGCTAGAATCTCTTTTGCATACAATTACAATAAATGAGGACAAAAAAAGCACCATAATAAGTATCACAATAGTTCATATGACCATGTGCACTATAACATTAACTAAGATTAACTTAGATTTTTCATTGTTAATTCATGAAGTTAACAAATGGAATCTTATTGTAAAGTGTTACCAATTTATCAGATTTTTGGATTTTTTTTTTTCCAGCTCAACTCCTGAACTACACTTGTCCTGTCTCAAACAGAGCATTCTGTTCTTGTCTTGAGCAAGATAGCATGTGATTTCACTATCGCCCATGTGTGTTTGTTACAGATGAGCAAAAATGACTGTACAGATACATCATCCCTCCACTGGCCTCATGCCGAATCTGATAGCGGGACTGTACGTATGATAGCTGATATCTCCATGTACCAACATCACTGTAGGATTCTTATATATGTTAATATTAAAATATTTTACTAAACGTTTCTATATAGAACCTTAACGGGTTCTGTCAGGGTTCTTTTAGCTTTAATAATTTTTTTTTGTTTTCATTAGCCTACATTTTATAAATTAAACAGCTTGTAAACATGCTTTATCACACACAAAAAAAGTGAAATTCGCTATTGAACATGAAAGTGTTATGCAGTCATTTCTCCTTATATAGAACCTTTTTAGTGTAACGGAGTAAAAACGGTGTAACTCCTCTGACCTCAAGAAATGCTATAGCGACAGACGCAAGAGGTGTCAGCCTTTAGCCTCCTTGTTAGACCTTCCGACTCCAATGTCGGAAGACCCGGGTTCGAGGCACGTTCAGACCTAGGATCTGGGTGGAGGGGTTACATTGGTGCCGTGACCCGGATAGGAGTGAGGTTTAGGGGGGTGAGTTTAACGGAGGCCAGCTAGTTGTTCCGACTCCAATGCCGGAAGACAAGGGTTCGAGACCCCCTCAGAGCGAGCCGAGTAGGACCTGGGTAGGGGGGTTACAGTGGTGCCATGACCCAGATGGGAGTGAGGTCTAGGGGGGTTAGTGTAAGGGAGGCCAGCTAGTTGTTGCTGTGCGAGTAAACCTCACTCTTCTGACGTCAAGAGATGCTCTAGTGACATACGCTAGAGGTTTCAGCCTTTAGCCTCCTTGTTAGAGCTTCCGACTCCAATGTCGGAAGACCAGGTTCGAGGCACGTTCAGACCGAGTCGAGTAGGATCTGGGTAGAGGGGTTACATTGGTGCCGTGACCCGGATAGGAGTGAGGTTTAGGGGGTTAGTGTAACGGAGGCCAGCTAGTTGTTGCTGTGCGAGTAAACCTCACTCTTCTGACCTCAAAAGATGCTCTAGTGACATAGCTAGGGGTTTCAGCCTTTAGCCTCCTTTTTAGAGCTTCCGACTCCAATGCCGGAAGACCAGGGTTCGAGACCCGCTCAGAGCAAGCTGAGTAGGACCTGGGTAGGGGGGTTACAGTGGTGCCGTGACCCAGATGGGAGTGAGGTCTAGGGGGGTTAGTGTAACGGAGGCCAGCTAGTTGTTGCTGTGCGAGTAAAACTCACTCTTCTGACCTCAAAAGATGCTCTAGTGACATAAGCTAGAGATTTCAGCCTTTAGCCTCCTTTTTAGAGCTTCCGACTCCAATGCCGGAAGACCAGGGTTCGAGACCCGCTCAGAGCGAGCCGAGTAGGACCTGGGTAGAGGGGTACAATAGCATAAAGTGTTCTTTAAAATTGAGTCAAGTTCTATATAGAAGAGTGTAGCATTCATAATCCGTGTCGGTGAGCAATTTAGCCAATCACAGACATGTTGATTTCTTGAATGTAATGGCCAATCAGAAGTGTTAAAGTTAACTCAAACACTGCTCAAAATGCCCAAGTTTTTATTCAGTGCTGAGTATAGCAGGCTCGCGAAACCTCTCATTAACAAACAAAGTGTTGGCGGCTTTATTGATTATAACAAAACTTTGTAAGATCGCGATCGCGTCTTGACCTCCGCTTACACTCTCCAATCTCATGCAAGCAGTGTGAACATGCATTAAAATAGCTAATTTTGTGTTCGACAGAATACAGAAAGTCACACAACTCAAAGGTATTCAAACCCTTGCTTTGAAACGACACTGCAGTCGCTGCATCAACGTTCCCACCATGTTTAAATATTCAGGCAGTGAATGAGCAAGTCTGTGAAACTAAACAAAGAAGTGCCCACATTTGCCAAAGCCCCGGAGAGAGCATGACATGTATACGCAAGGCATGCCAGCAGAATGAAAATGTGGGTCTGAAAGCTGTTTTTTGTGTTTGTTTGCTTTTTTTTTTTTTTACTGACATTCTCCTTATTTTGCTCCTTATATTAATCAGGCAGATGGTTCAATATCTCTAAGTGGCTTCTTGTTATTTCCTAAGTAGATGAAGGGAAATATATTCCAATATATCAGAAATCCCAGAAGAATACACAGAGATTGTAAGCACTTCTGAAAAACATTTTTATTTGTTCTTGCGACATGCATCGCTGTACCTGATCCGGTTATAAAGTTTATTAGCCAAGATGCAGGTGGCAGCGAGTGGATATTTTGGTATTTTTTGTTGTTTTGGAAGTTATGAAAGTTGTTTAAAAAAAAAAATTCCTTTTCTAGACTTACAGAGACTGCCAAATAAAATGCAATAGTAGTATGCTACGTTGTTTTCACATGACCTCATTATGTTACACATTAAATTTCTCAAATAAATTTGTGTAAAAATGTCCTTTTAACACACACACACACACACAAACACACTCAGGTTTGTTTTGCTATCTTAGTGAGGACATTCCATAGGTGTAATGGTTTTTATACTGTACATTCTCAACCCCTACACTAACTCTACTCCTAAACCTACCCATCACAGAAAACATTCTGCATTTTTACATTTTTAATGAAACATTGTTTATTATGTTTTTAAAGCCATTTTAAATATGAGGACTCATGAAACGTCCCCATATTTCATGTTTACGTCATAATACCAGTGTAATACCCATGACATTATACAAATTGTGTCCTCATAAATCCTAAAATTGCACACACACACACACTCTGTGCCCAGTATATACTACATTTCAGTAAGAGTAGTATAGTAGCACGCAGTGGATAGTAACTGATTGCATATAATGAGGATTAAGTAATCAAATTCCAAAAATTTATTGCATGATGTAATGCAATAATTAATGCTCTTTATGTCGTTGATATGCACTTCATGCTCTTTTTATTTATTTTTTTTAATATCAAAATGGTACAAGATTATCCAATTCAAAACACTGTGATAAATGTGTTGGTCAAATGTAATCTAAAAGTAATCCAAAAGTAGTCTGATTATATTACCTTAAATGTGTAAGGTAATGGATTACATTACTAACTAACGATACAAACTCATTTTTGTCATGTAATTTGAATCAGTAGCCAGATAAAATTAGCAAGTAATCTAATCCAGCACTGGTAGTACGGCAGAATACAGTGATAGAGTACAAGATTTACTATATGAGTGCAGTGCTGACCAATAAACAGAAGCAGCAACAGCTCCCTTGTTGCTAGGCAATAACATGAGATAATGAGAAGATAAATAACTTATACCTAAAATGTAACCCAAGCTGGTAGTGGGGGGCCTCATTTATATGATGAATACACACATCATGCCCTTATAGGGTCACTGATTATTAGAGGAACAGCAATCGATTGTAATGCATTGAATGATTAATATCTGTCAAGATCTGAACATGAATGCAAGAGAAATGACTATCATTATATGCATGCATATGTCTGGACCAGTATAATCATGTAATATATGGGTATTATACAACAGTAAGCAATAGTAATTCCATAAATTAATTAAAAGATGTACTTTTTTGTATAATTTTCTTTCATATCGACATTGAGTTCCTTTTTTAAGGAATGAAACCACGCTAATTATTATTATTTTTTTTTTGGTCTGACATGGATTCATGCATGCACAGAAAAAAAAAAAAACATTCTTTAAATATAAAACAACATCAAATCACAGGAAATTGCACACAGTGCATTACACTATATATTAGCCACACAAGTCATTGTCAAACACTGAAGGCGAATAAGGTTAACGGCTGTTATTAATGCATTTAAAATGAGTTTCTGAACAACACACCATGGCATCAGTGAATTATCCCACATAGAAAAATCGTTTGATGGCAGTTGACAGTTAACAACTTTCTGACAAGCCTTCAGCCGCTGGCAAAATCACATTTAACAATCATTTAAATCTATTATTCAACACAGCCCGATACGGTCTCTTCCTATACTGAAAGCCCTTTAGTAAGCTTTTCGTATTCATCACAAGATTATAAGAAACATCTGATATGTTTTACTTGTCTCTCTGCTCTTAGATTGCATCGGTTCGAATGTGATGAACGTCAGACTCTATAAACTCTAAAACCTGCTCCGGATAACATCATCCGTTGACTGTTAACTGCGATGAATATTGTCTTAAATTTTGCGGTTTATGCGTTCTCTTCACCTTGCCGCGCGGGAAACTGGCCTTTAGGAAATTCATGGAGGTAAACAGCTGCGTGGTGGAGTGAGGCAGTCCTGCTTAACGGCATGCGCTGCATTATTGCTGACTGGGCTGCTTTTTTAATTCATAATTTGATTTGGAAATGTCAAAGTGGCTTTAATCCATCAGATGGGCAGGTTTATCTCCCTGTAATGTCGTTCATCCCATTTACAGCTCACCAATGTCACCAAAGCTCAGCCCTGCTTGACCTGCTTTTTCCACTGGCACAGGCTGTCGTCGTCATATTTCAGGATACCTGAACATGAAATAATCCATTTCAAAAAGCCAAATGCTCATCAAAGCAAAATCTGTGCAGTCAATTAGGAAAATCTTCCACATTAACCTGGATAAATGTAGGCACCAGGATAAAACTAAATTGTATTAAATTGGATTTCTCTTTTAAAATAGAGATTCTATCCATCCATCCATCCATTTCTATGTTTCTTCCATCCATCCATTCATCCATCTCTGTTTCATCCATCCATCCATCCATCTCTGTTTCATCCATCCATCCATCCATCCCTGTTTCATCCATCCATCCATCTATCTCTATGTTTCATCCATCCATCCATCCCTATGTTCCATCCATCCGTCCCTGTTTCATCCATCCATCCATCCATCCATCTATCTCTATGTTTCATCCATCCATCCATCCATCCCTATGTTCCATCCATCCATCCATCCATCCATCCATCCATATCTGTTTCATCCATCAATCCATCATCCATCCATCCATCTCCATGTTTCATCCATCCATCCATCCATCCATCCATCCATCCATCCATCCATCTCTGTTTCATTCATCCATCCATCCATCCATCCATCCATCCATCCATCCATCCATCCATCCATCCATCCATCCATCCATCCATCCATCCATCCATCTATCTATCTATCTATCTATCTATCTATCTATCTATCTATCTATCTATCTATCTATCTATCTATCTATCTATCCATCCATCCATCCATCCATCCATCCATCCATCTGTTTCATCCATCCATCCATCCATCCATCCATCCATCCATCCATCCATCCATCCATCCATCCATCCATCCATCCATCCATCCATCCATCCATCTCTGTTTCATCCATCCATCCATCCATCCATCCATCCATCCATCCATCCATCCATCCATCCATCCATCCATCCATCCATCCATTCATCCATCCATCCATCCATCCATCCATCCATCCATCCATCCATCCATCCATCCATCTCTGTTTCATCCATCATCCATCCATCCATCCATCCATCTCTATGTTTCATCCATCCATCTATCGATCTATCGATCTATCTATCTATCTATCTATCTATCTATCTATCTATCTATCTATCTATCTATCTATCTATCTATCTATCTATCTATCCATCCATCCATCCATCCATCCATCCATCCATCCATCCATCCATCCATCCATCCATCCATCCATCCATCCATCCATCCATCCATCTATCAGTAAGAATTATTAAAGAAATTAAAACTTAAATGCAATAAGGATGAATTAAATTGACCAAAAGTGAGAGTAAAGACATTTATAATGTTTTTAACAAAACGTTTTAAAAAGCTGTCCTTTTGAATTTTCTGTTCATCAAGGAATCCTGAAAAATAACATTTTCCACAAAAAATATTAAGCAGAAAAACTTTTTGCAACGTTGATCATAATAATAATATCCAACTGAACAATAATATTAATAATTGAGCAGCAAATCAGCATATCAGAATGATTTCTGAAGGATCATGGGACACTGAAGACTGGAGCAACGATGCTGAAAACCCAACTCACATTTTAAAATATACATAAAAAATATTTTCTATAAAAAATATTTTTCCTGTATTTTTGATCAAATGAATGCAGCCTTGGTGAAGATAATTCTTACGTCCATTATGTCCAAACGTTTTACCATTTTGCAAATTCAAATTGCAATTCTGCATCCTGCTTTCCACCTCAGTTCGAATTCAAGTGCTGGATTTATAAAAGCCATTCCTAATTCAATTCTGAATGGTGCACAACCCTGCCACAGACACACACTCACTCACACACACACACTTCAGTGTTTACGGCACGCATAAGGACACACACCCCGCCGCGCAGCCTAACACAAACGACACCGACAAACGCTGACTGGCAAGACGCAGCCATTTCATAAATCTACAGAGATGCCTCTTTAGCAAATGGTAATTAAAATAGCCTCAATCCACAAATCCCTGATAAATATTTCATTAAGCTGCTCTCGGTGGCTGTTATTGTTATGGCGCAACTATATTTCAAAGGCTCTCTCGACGAAATAATTCCAAACGTTGGGTGGGCTGGAGGGGAATTAACTTTTGGGCGAATCGAGGGTGGGCGGCTGTGATTTATTCGGTGCTGGACATGGGGGAAAATTTCAGTTCGACCTCGTGCAAAATAATGAACGCGTACACAGACCCTGGCACTATATTACTGAACAATGAACAGAGCACAGACCTTTATATTTAAAAAGCACTTGTGCATTATTTATTAAACATCTTGCCTTTAGCCCAACTCATGTGGAGGGCCTGACAGACGCAAGAACTTTTTATCTGCATAAAACATGACGAAATATGATATAAAACCGTTTGTCCAGCGCATAACTTTGTCCTAAAACTCCTCATATTGTTCAGCACTAAGAATGTACTTTTGTAATCCATAAAAACTCACAATTTGCATGTACACTAATGTTTTATGCATATTCTACGAAACAAAGAGACGGGTTGTGCTCTGGTTCTGACATTCAAAGTAATTCTGGTACAACGAAAGCCTCCATGGCCTTTAAAATTCTTTAAATTCTGGCTTTATTTTCTCATGCAACAAACCCTTTTTGTTGAAAAAAAAAAAAGATTTGCAATTTCTAATTACTATGTGACATTCTGATCTCTAGATGTGACTCATTGAAAGTATGTGTATGGGATTTTTTGGGTCTGTTTTATTGTCTGCCAAGCGAAAAGCAAGTTCAATCGCTTAGAAAAGTAATAGCGCACACCTCTCCGTATGATTCGAGGTATTATTCATGTTCGGAGCAAAAATGGTGTGGGAGTTCAACAGGGGTTTGTTGGAAACTGCATTAGCACCTCAGTTACACTGCAGTTTTTCAGCGTTATAGGACCAATAAAACCCCTGAATTACACAGTGAGAACAGTGTTTATGTTAATTTTGGGCTTCTCAAGCAAATATACATCAAAACAAACTCCCAATAGAATGTTCAGTTCTTTGTTTCTTGTTCTTTGTTGCATTTCACATTCGGTTGATTTCTTTGATGCTTTTTCTCCAAGGAGACCAACATGCAAACACTTTCTGGCATGTTTCGACATGTTTCGGGAAACAGCATCTGTATATCAACCTCTTCCTATCGCAGTCAAAAACTATATATATAAATAAATGAAGATTTTGCAAATGCTATATGTTAACGCAACACAACTGTTCGGATTATGATGGATACAAACTTCCTGACAACCATAAACTGCCAATTTCTGGTTCCTGACGTTAATCAATAATTACAAACTTATTATTTTCTTCCATCTGCAATTGAGCCTTCACAAAGACCCGCCCCCTTTAGTTACTGTTGCTATGTCTGACAAGTCATGCGCTCTCACGCCACACATCATGTTCTCACGCAGTGAAAAACATATTGAGGAGCAAAGAGGACATATGAAACAGTTTCATATTTAATATTTCTTCATATTTAAAGAAGTTTAATCAATAAATAGCGTCTAGTGTGTCTTTAATGTGTCGTGACAGATCGCTGGAGCTCCTCGTGAAGCGATCATCTCTTCATACTAGTTCATTTATAGCGTCAAATAAACATGAATGAGCATCAGAAGGAATGTTGTTTCAAGACGTGAGGACACACAATTTATCAAGTTCACCAACGTCAATCTACTAACTCCCTTGATCGGTTATGATCGGTCAGATCGCCTGTCAATCAAACTGTTTGCCTATGTATATATCATTGGATACAGATTGTCACAAAGCTAAATGACATGGACTAAACTTCCATTTTAATTTCATGGGATCTTTAAGATATCAAGAATTGTCTGAATAAAGTATAACATTTCCTATCCAGCAAAGATGTTTCCTGTAAAAACATCATATAAGATCGGATTACACCAGTTACGAAAGCTGGGAAATCTTCCGTTGGCTCTACTTTCTATAATCTTTGCCCAGTTCTACTTTGGAAGGATGAAAACCTAACATGAATGCATGAATAAACATTAGATTATGACTAATAATTACACATATTACTGATATATACATGCACTTTCTGGTTGGGCATGCACATGTGTTTACAATGGCACCTGACTGACAGTCAAACAAATGTTAACATTTGTGCATGTGTATATCACTAAATAGTTATTTATAGTTTTATGCACATGCACATTTAATTAATCCTGTGATTTAAATAATGTACAAATGAAAGGTTCTTCATCTCTTTTGATTATTTTAATCAACATGCTTGGTTACAAACAACCCAAGTTGGGTTGAAAATGGACAAACCCAGCGATTGGGTTGTTTTAACCCAGCTGCTGGGTTAAAGGTTTGCCCAACCTGCTGGGTAGCTTTATTTAACTCAACTGTTGATTAAAAATGACTATATGACTGTTTTAAAATGAACCCAAAAAATCAGACACAAAATTACTAGAGGCAACAATAATAATCAAAAGGTAAATGCGACTTAATAAATGTTTATTGTTCATTTAATTAATGTTAATTTGGGGTTCATTTTAAGCAAGTAATAGTCATTTTTAGATAAAACTACCCAGCAGGTTGGACAAACATTTAACCCAGCAGCTGGGTCAAAACAACCCAATCGCTGGGTTTGTCCATTTTCAAGCCAACTTGGGTTGTTTTTAACCCCGCACTTTTTACAGTGCAATATGGCAATTCACCGCAATCAACTAAATTCTGCCTTTAACAACATCTTCATCATCTGAACCATCATTTTTTGCACCCATTACTAGCAGTCTCGTGGAAGGCTCATCTCTTCAACTTAGCATACCAGTAGTGGTGCTTCACTCAAGACTGATGTAAACACAGTGTTCCATCACACAGAAGGCTTATTTAAGGGTTTGAAATGGCATTCTTGACTGATTAGTCTCCTTGCGCTGACGTCGTACCATTTATTTTGATGTTGTTGTTTTTTTTTATTCCGTTCTAAACCTCGAACCCATCCCTGCATTTCAATTAGACAGCACGAGGAAGAATAACCAGTCTCGTCGGACAAGGCCAATGAATAACACTCAGCATTCAGGGAACTGGAGTAGCTGTCCGTCACGTCTGTTTTATCTTTGAAGGGCCCTTGTGAAGCAAATCGATAAATCTCGAAACCAATTTTGCAGGGATAATAATGTTGTACTCGAGTGCGCCTCATTTTCCACAAACACACATTATCCTTTTGAGGTAACTCTTTCACGGCAGGCTCGCACGCCTTTGCATGCGAGTCCAAAAAAGTTGCCGCTTGAAGTTTCTGACATGATCAAAACAAGGTTCTTGGCACAAGCAAAGAACACAAACCTCAGGAAAGCAGAAAACACACACAGAGCTCTCTGCGTTCACAGTTCTGCCAGGAATTCAAGCACAGACAGGACAAGAGCAATTCTGTAACTGCGGGCTGTTACTCAGAACGAGACGTCCTGGGTGAACTCGAGAGCTAATGTCAAATTACAAACGGCTAAAAACAGCAACAGTGAGAACCTTTGACTCTGCTTAAATGCCTTTAAAGTGCTGATGCATATGAAGGCGGCTGATTGCGGGAAAACACTAGCATAAGGAGACACAGCGGGATGCATCGGATCTCCCTAGACTCAATAAGCCGCTCAAGGGTAATGGAGATATCTCTTTGACACCATTATTTGCACTCAGACTGCAGATTTCAGAGTCGTTGCGGCAACTTCTTATGGCTTCCAATGCTGTTAAAAATGGCAATAATAATAGCATGCATAAGTGCCTGGTTAGATTGGATTACAGATCTTTAGAGAATAAGATAAAGGTTTAAGCAATGGTAAAACATATATTAAAGGGGAGCTATTATGCCACGTCGTTTTTGTGTGTGTCCCTTTAAATGCAAATGAGCCTCCTTTCCAGAAGAAACAGATCAACGACAACAAAGCTGGAGAATCTCACGCAGACAAAATGAGGACGGTGTTCATCCTTACACTGTTCAAACCGGAGAGACTCAGGAAGAAGTTCCAACTTTTAGACGTTTCTGAACGTTTGTGGATAAATTGATGTAGTTGCTGTGGAGTTGATCAACTCATCACTAGCATGTGCCG
The DNA here is from genome assembly GCA_037194245.1 of Opsariichthys bidens. Classification (NCBI taxonomy): domain Eukaryota; kingdom Metazoa; phylum Chordata; class Actinopteri; order Cypriniformes; family Xenocyprididae; genus Opsariichthys; species Opsariichthys bidens. Next base: position 20,670,799 of record CM074288.1, read on the forward strand.
TCATGATAATCTTTTGTGCAAAACCCGTATGAACGCCCACTATACATAGCGTATGTGTTTGCTAAACAGAGTCATACGCACCAGGCTAACGTTTGTGATCGCTATTAAATTCTGTGAATGGTCTAATATTTTTTCCAAAATATCGCTCGGACAGGGTCAACTTGCAAGGCTTTCCAAGCAGACGAGACTCTAAATAGCGTTCAGTGCTCGTCTGCGCAGCCAACGACAGAACGCTTAGCATGCTTTGCTCGGACTAAATCGCGGCGCAGTGAGTGGAAATGTGCATATTAAGGGGTGGTAATATTACAATAAAATCCCCTTTCTATGTCACTAGGGGAGCGAAATCTTTCCACAAGCTTGCAGAGAAAGGCTTGCGTTGTCCTTTTTCATGTTTTCTGGGTTGGTAGATGCACCGGTGACCCAAGTATAGCACTTAAACATGAAAAAAGTCAGATTTTCACGATATGTTCCCTTTTTAAAAAATTGGTATCTCTTTGCTTTACAATAAGGTCTGATTTGTTAACATTTTCTCAGATTGCATCATTTCTTGAAGAGCGATGAAATACGATGCAAACAATATAGTGCTTTTGTGGACAAAGAGTGCGTTAGATGTTTTTCAATGGACATTAATCATGGATATTATACCCAAGTGCGACGGATTGGATTCTTCTCGCGATCGCCATTTCATAACAAAGGTTGGAAGTCCCGTTTTTGATCATTTGCTCTCCAGACAAATTACAATATTACTGTTGCTGGAGCATCTGTGTCATAAAACAGACACTGTAGATTGACAGTAAATCCTTAGAACTTTCAAATGATGTATCATTTGTTTTCATTCTCAATATTTCTGGACAGAATTCTATATAGTAAATGTATAACATGGTAAACAAAGTGACGCCAAGCCTGAAGTCGGGACAGTGCGGCTCAATGCATTAACTAACATGAAGTAACAGTGAGAACTTGTGTCCACAAATGGAACCTTAAGTCCCAGTGAGCTATTTGCAGGTTATGTTAAAATTGGGGTAGATTTTTTAGTTTTTATTTTTTTTTAAAGGAGAAATTCTTTAATTAAGCAAGCACACATTCACTTGATCAAAAGTGACTGCAAAGACATGAATAATGTTACAAAAAATTCTATTTTAAATAAATACTATTTATTGAGCTTGCTGAAAAAATGTATAATGGAAACAGCAAAACCATTTTTCAATCATTAATAATTTATCACTAATAACAACAATTGATGAGGATCAATTAGAAGGATAACGCAACACTGAAAATTTGCCATCACAGGAATAAATTACATTTTAATATATATATATATATATATATATTAAAATACAAAAAGGCTATTTTAAAAATATTTCACAATTTCTCCATTCAAATAGAAAAACTAAATGTATAAGAAAAGGTTCCATATGGAACCATAAATGCTTCTGTCAGGCACCTTTCCCATCATTTTATGGATTTAGCTTTAATTAACTAATTATGTTTTAATTCATTTTTGAATTAATCAGCTCATAAACATACTTTATCACTAGAATTCAAATGTAAATATCATGTTAAACATGAAAGTATCATGCAATCATACCTTTACTTCAGTTTAGAGTTCAATTCTCACTATTGACTATGCATTTAGCCTCAATAAATTACTGCTTATTAATTGTTAGTAAGTAGTAAGTATTGGGTAAGGGATATATGGTCATGCAGAATAAGCCAATTAATGGCTTAATATGTGCTTTATAAGTACTAATAAACAGCCAATATCTGAGTAATATGCATACTAATGAGCAACTAGTTAATAGTGAGAATTGGACCCTAAACTAGATTTGGTATAAAGCGTACTTTAAAATCGCGTCAAGAACCCTGGAGTTCGACACACAGATTATTTTCCACATAAAATCCTTTTATTCTAGCTATGCACCAAATATTACAGTTTACCTTTTGCGCTTTCCGTCTGACGCCGTATTTGCTCGCGCACCTTTAAGACTATTGTACGCAGGAACGATTTGACACAGCTTCACCGTTTCTCCCACTGCTAAATCCAAATAGCCTACTTTAGGCAAATGGAGGCCTTTCCATTTCCAATGCATTAGCAATTAGCTTTAGCAGCTCAAATCGCAACCTAATGCAACATAATCATCTTCCTCAGAGTTGCTTCGACCAGAAGGCACAGAAATCCAGCCAACAGAATCCTCATTAATGTCAAAGGAACATTGATAATGCAGTAGGCCCAGTTCCATCTGAAAGAGCACTGACTGTCACTACATCATATTCATGCATAAAATGAAAAGGAAAAAGCCATGTTTCCAACATCAAAGCTCTCAAAGGTGCAGCAGACGAGTGCAAGGCACATACTTTCCTCCGATACCTTTCATCCCTGGATATCGCCCCCCCCCCCCACCCCCCACCCTTACTTCTTCTTTTTTTTTTTTTAAATAGTAAGTGAAGACAAATATATTCTCCTGTTCTTCTGGTACGACTCTTGGTTTTCAAGTGCTTTCAGCTGGGCAACGCTTTAGAAACGAGGGGGGAAAAAGCATTTCCGCCTTTTCCTTGCTAAATGCTCGATCGCTGCTTTACTGATAAGACGTGACTTCCTTTGAAAAGGGCATTTTGTATTGAATCATGTTAAACAGCTCTTTGGAGCTGGTGATTATAGTACTTTAAAATGATGGCCGTGGTTGAAAGGCTGCTTTACACGTGTAACTCAGCGCAGTGACGCTTTTCACAAAACTATTTAATATCTACAGTGTCACTAGAACAGCATTACCGCCGTCATTGTGGCCTTTCTTTAGCCTTCTGGTTTGCACTACACTTGGAAGGATCCATACAGAAGAGCTCGCAATCTCTGATCTAGCTTAGATAATCGAGCCCATTGTCCGGGAGTACAATAAACAGAGACGGTCGGGGTTTTACTTCTTAAGAGATTTGCAGGACATGCAGTATTTTAAAAGTGTCTTCTGTCCTTCACGGTTATACTTTTCTGCAAAATAACCGAGGTGACAGCTGGCTATTTTGATGTCAAATTGAGTGAGTGACACAGTAGTTTCAACTGATTTCAAGTTCGTTGCATTTGCTGTGCAAAAGAAAAACATTAAGATTTTTTTTCACCATCAAACTACCTTTAAAACCCATGAAATCAAACAGCGTAACTGAGACTTTTTATCTCACAATTTTTTTCTCAGAATCGTGTGATATAAACTTGCAATTGACCCTTCGATGGAAGTTTGATTGACAGGCGATCTGACCAATCGTTGGTGAACTTGAACTTGGAAAATTGTGTGTCCTCACGTCTTGAAACAACTTTCCTTCTGATGTTCATTCATGTTTATTTGATGCTATAAATGAACTAGTATGAAGAGATGATCGAGGAGCTCCAGCGATCTGTCACGACACTTTAAAGACACACTAGACGCTATTTATTGTTGAAACTTCTTTAAAAAAAATTTTAAATATGAAACTGTTTCATACATTGTCAGTGTCCTCTTTGCTCCAGGATGTATTTGATGAGAACATGATGTGTGGCTTGTCGGACCAACAGTAACTAAAGGGGGCGGGTCTTTGTGAACGGTCAATTGCGAGAAAAAAAGTCAGAGTTGAGAGAAAAAAAGTTGTAATTATTATTCTGTGTTGAAAAGCTTCCATAGTTTTATGCCTATAAGTCCATGTCTGCTTGTTTTAAGATAATCTGCATTTAAGCAAGTTTACTCCTGAAAGCAACAAAATGTAAATATTTAATAAAAAACAAATTCAGTAAAAATAGAAATATTGTGAAATATTACCCCATTTAAAATAGCTATTTAATATTCTAATATATTTTAAAATGTAATTTATTCCTGTGATGCAAATCTAAATTTTCAGCATTATAATGCCCATCTTTTGCTGCTCAAGAAACATTTCTTATTATTGCCAAAGTTGAAAACTGTTTTTTTTTTGTGTGTAGAAACTGATACACTATCATTCAAAAGTTTGGGGTAAATTGGGGTAGATTTTTACTTTTTTTTTTAAAGGATAAATTAATTCTTTAATTAAGCAAGTGACAGCAAATACATGAATAATTTTACAAAAAATTCTATTTTAAATAAATACTGTTTATTGAACTTGCTGACAAAATGTATTAAAATGTATTTCAATTATTAATCATTTATCACTAATAATAACAATTGATGAGGATCAATTAGAAGGATAACGCAACACTGAAAAATTTCCATCACAGGAATAAATCACATTTGAATAAATATTTCACAATTTCTCCTTTTGTATTTTTGATTAAATACATACAGCCTTGGTGAGCAAAAGAATTCTTTAAAAAACAAACAAACAACAAAAAAACAAAACCTGTGAGTGTGGTTCAGGTACTGTTTATCCCTACATAATGACGACAAAAATGGCAAAATCTGAAATCCTTGTCCTCGTGAGGAAAACAACTTATAAATCATAATAAGTAAAGTTTTTTGAAAATACAAAAATGTAGAAAGTTTTCTGTGATGGATATGTTTAGGGTAAGGAGAATAGAATCAGTTTAAAAATCAATATGTCTATGGCATGTCCCCATAAATCAGGAAAACCCAATACGTGAGTGTGTGTGTGTGTGGGGGTATTCCCTACGTTACGGGGACCAAATGTCCCCACAAGTATAGTAATACTAGTAAATTTTGATCTTGTGGGGACATTTTTTTGGTCCCCATGAGGAAACAAGCTTATAAATCATACAGAATTAACTTTTTCGAAAAATTAAAATAGCAGAACATTTTCTGTGATGGGTAGGTTTAGGGGTAGGGGGACAGAATGTACAGTTTGTACAGTAAAAAAACCATTACGCCTATGGAATGTCCCCATAAAACATGAAAACACAACGTGTGTGTGTGTATGTGTGTGTGTGTGTGTGTGTGGGGGTATTCCCTACGTTACAGGGACCAAATGTCCCCACAAGTATAATAATACTAGTAAATTTTGATCTTGTGGGGACATTTTTTGGTCCCCATGAGGAAACAAGCTTATAAATCATACAGAATGATCTTTTTGAAAATCTAAAATAGCAGAACATTTTCTGTGATGGGTAGGTTTAGGGGTAGGGGGACAGAATATACAGTTTGTACAGTATAAAAAACATTACGCCTATGCAATGTCCCCATAAAACATGAAAACTCAACTGTGTGTGTGTGTGTGTGTGTGTAGAATGAGACTGTCCCTCTCTCTAATATCACCTAACTTTTATTATCAATAGCTAGTTTCAAATCAAGGTTGAATTGACTCTGTCTTCTGGTTTGTATTTCCACATGCGTGAAGGTAAGATCTCACAGATTTATGAATGAACCGCTCGTTTTGAAATCTTCAACTGACATTTATTATGACATCCCCTTCAAACATTACAAATAATGCTCATGATCACTTTCATTTACTCTACAAGAAGTAAATCCACTTCACCAGATACTTACACTTCCAAAACGATGCCAAAGAAATACACAGAGCTGCCGCAATAACGGAAGTTCAAACACAAACTTCTAAAGAATTAGAATTTTGCTCTATACAATCTGCTGAAGTCAACCGGTTATGTTCCAAAACGCAAACATTCTGTTTACATCGACAGACGCACACGTGGGAGAAACACATGTAGGAGGCTTGAATCTGAGCTGTGCTTTGAAGATACTCACAGAATCACCTCACGCTGCTAGTTTAAGTGCTTCTGCGTTTTCGAGCTGTCAGAAATGTCTTTTGGCTATATTCATGCTTATGAAGTGTTCACAGGACATTTGATGCTGACAACCTCCACATAAACTGTTTAACCAGAACATGTTCTCACAAAAATAAAACACACGTTTGCATGAATAAATTGACTGAAAATAAATAAATAAATAAATAAATAAATAAATAAAAACACCTTTTAAGGACTCGATAATGTCAGATTGATATGATTTTTTTAGTCACATTGCATCAAAACAGATTTTTACTTTCTTAAAATTCCTGGACTAATTGAATGTATTTCAGTGCATATTATTCTAAGGAAAAAACACTGTTTGCAGAATTTTTAAGTAAATCTAACTGAAAAATATAAATGTTCTACTCACATAGCGTTTTTTTTATAATTATTTTAAAGAAATGACTCATTTCATTCTGCAAGGATGAATTAAATTGATCAAAAGCGACAGTAAAGACATTTATATTGTTACCAAAGATTTATATTCATAAATAATAATAATAAAAAAAAATTCGTTCTTTTGAACTTTAGACTCATCAAACTTTTTTTCAGTATTTTTTCTGATCTTTTTTAGAATTATCTACTTGAAATAGATTTTTTTTTTGTGGAATTATAAGTGTTTTTACTGTCACTTTTGATCTGTTAATCAATTAAATGTGACCTTGTTCATTTATATATTATATTTTTTTTAAATCTTATTTACCTCAAAGATTAGTTTCCACAAAAAATATGAAGCAGCACAACTGTTCTCAACACTGATAATACTAATCATAAATGTCTCTTGATCATCAAATCATCATTTCTGAAGGATCGTGTGACACTGAAGACTGGAGTAACGAGGCTGAAAATTCAGCTTTGATCGCAGGAATAAAGTACAGTAAATTGAAATAATATTTCACAATATTACTGTGTCAAATAAATGCAGCCTTGGAATAAGAGACATGCAAAAAGACTCCAAACGTGTCCCCAATATAATATGAGTGTTCAATAATAGTGGGCTGTATCAAGATAAGGTGAGTACTGAAATATGTGCTCAGTCATGTGATCGTAACCTGGCATAATCTCATCGTACTGCTTCTGCGCTCTGTTAATCAAACAGTGCACTCAAAACACCCGCAAGGAGAATTTGTACGATTTCTCTCGTGCGAGGAACCCGACAGTCAAAGCTCGAGCAATAACCTGGTCACACTTGCATCTCTCAAGTCATGGAGGATCCAAACAAGCTTCGGGCTTTCTGCTGCGAGCCTAAGCCTCTGAGTCAATATCAATACCTCTCTAATATTGAAGTGTTTTTATGAAATTCCTCTCACAGTTCACCAGCTGGAAATGAATTCTGCGGCGGGCTGAGATCAGCACTGGGCTCAAGGAGGAATTGCAGGTCTCTCATCCTGTCTAAGGCCTGTTTGGATGGGTTCCTCTCCTCTGAACCAGAACACAGGTCCGAAATTGAACTCTGAACATTTCCAATAACCCCTGCCATATTTAATCAGTCTATAGCGATCTGACACCGGCTGAGGAGTAATGGTCTTTCTCTCGCTTGAAAGCCAATGCCTCTTCTCCTTTGGGAAGACGTGGTAAATGACTAATCTAAATTGCGTTGACTTTGTTTTTGCTGGGAGCTTGGATGGACGTGTAATAAAGATAACTGATCCAAACCATCTGAGTTGTGTAAATCTGGGAAAATTACCCCCGGTCAAAATTTTGGATGAATGGATTTAATCTGGACTCCCCTCCTCCGCATTTCAGGACACAAAGTATGTGGTGACCCCAAACATGCGTTTTAAAGAGTACTGAAGGAAGATCGCGCACGACTGCTTTTCACTTTCTGTCCAAAACATAAATCCGTTCAAGCGTGTTCAGACCTCTGACTGCGGCGTAGTGCGAATCCTTTAATGCAGATCAGTCTCAAAAGAGAAGTCATATAGTGAACAGCAAGTCTCTCTCTTGAATCCAACACGGACCTAAACTGTAATTCATCGACTGGCCACTAGAGACAGGCTCCAAAAGGGAGTCAATCCCATACACAGTCCCTCCAGAAAAACGCCGTTTTTTTTTGTGATTGTTGCGGGCAAAAATCCTTGATTATGCGCCACGTTTTCTTAAAAAATGCGATGTATTTTTGCAATTTTATGCGATAAAATTGCGGGAACATGCAAAAACTGCGGTTCGATGGCACCCTGTTCTCACTAGACTACTACCTTCATGTCAAGAGTCATTTCTTGTTACTTCAAGCGTACTAAATCACAGAATATTGAAGTTCTCATTCTCATTCATTAACACATGGTTCAAACTTGCAAAACATTGAGTAAAACAAGTTCTGTAGCTTTACCAAAGGAATATTCAACAACTTCAGTAAAAAGGAATAAATAAAATATAAAAAAAATAAAATGTGTGCTTCCTGTTTTACAGAGGTAGCGGTACAAAACACACATCTTCTGTTAAATCAAGTGCTTCCAATGCACAAAGTGCAATCTCTTACTGCAACGTAAATTATTTTACATACTACTAATATAAAGCGTTGACTTTCCGTCAAAATAATTTGCCGTCACTGTCATGTGACATACCGGGAAACTGCTTTGCGTGGTCTTTTGCGCTTATTTTGGTTGGCAAATGGGAATGATTTGCGTGCTTCATCGCGGTTTCACCGCGGGGTTTGCAGATGATGTCCACGTCGCGTAATTACGTCACTTCATGAGGTTCCCATGGCAATACGGGGAAAATAATGTCGCTTTACTTGTGTGAAGTAAACGCAAAATTAACTTTCTGCTAAGATATATGTGACAGGGATTATGAAATCATGCTTGCCCCGCATATTTTGCTTGCTGAAATCGGCAATTTATGCGGTGAAAGTGTGGCGTATTTGAAAAAATGTGACCCCCGCATAAATATGGGCTTAGGCTATAATCACGTTTTTCTGGAGGGACAGCATAGACCCACCCATGTTACAATGCCCAACTTTACAGCAGAAAAAAAAGAGTGGTTTTGATCTATATAGCTAATTTTGCCCCCTTTATTTTATAACTCATCCGTTTAAATTATATTAAGCCTTCAAGTTCCGCATAATTAAGGGCGTGGCCACTTGAGTGACAGGTAGATTGTCACTGCTGTTACTACTAGTTATTTGTCTGTCGGTTCAGCTCCACCCACATCCCGCCTCTTTGCCCATTTATGGTTATCCGGGTGTGATGAGCGGTGACACGGTGCCAAGATGGCGACGACCGACTCCGCCCACTTTGGGCTTAAAAAATGCTCTTCAGAAACCAACGGGTGACGTCATTGAAAGGCTGCATTTATTTGATCAAAAATACAGTAAAAACTGAAATATTACTAGTATATAAAATAAGTGTTTTCTATTTGAATACATTTTACAATGCAATTCATTCCTGTGATTTAAAGCTGAAATTTCAGCTTCATTACTCCAGTCGTATCTTTCAGAAATCAGACTGATATGCTGATTTGCTGCTCTTATTGATTATCATCATTGCTTAATATTTTTGCGGAAACTGATTTTTTAAGGATTCTACGACGAATAGAAAGTTCAACGGGACATTAATTTGAAATATAAATTTTCTGAATCTCACTTTTTTACTGTCACTTTATAATGTTGGTAATCAAGTAGCCACTGACTTCCATAGTAATTTTTTTTTTCCTACTATGGAAGTCAATGGCTACCGTCAACTCTCTGGTTACCCACATTCTTCAAAACATCTCCTTTTGTGTTCAACAGAAGAAAGAAACTGGTTTGGAACAACATGAGAGCGAGTAAATGATGGGTGAACTATCCTTTTAACATTCCCACAACCACATTTTAGGACGTGCACTTGTTAGCTGAGCAATAATGTACAAATTTCTTCCAAGAAGTCTAAAGTTAAACACTGGTAGCCAATCTTCATTATACAATCTTTCAGATGAGCACCTGCAGGAACATCACAGGGCCATTTAAATCAGAAAATTATGATCTATTTGTAGTGAGTTGAGAACAATGCAGGTTTATTCATCTACGGAGTGAGAGACAGAGAGAAATCAACCGAGATTTCAAGAGTGATTGGTGTGTAATTGAATGGTTGTTCTGGAAATTTCCTGTGCTGGCTCCATCATAGCTGTGATTTCATTGTAATGCATGGCTAACTCCTGCCATAGCAGGACCTAATCAGAATTAATTCAAACATGGTGGCCTGCAGAAATGAAAGCTGCTCGAAACTATCACCATTTCACTTTCAAGCCGATGAGACAGCTGTCGAAAAAAAAACAAAAAAAAAAAAACACGCTGCTTTTTCCACATCAATCTCGATGCTTCCTTGGCAAAAACTGTGGCCCGTTTTGAAAAGAGTGCTAACGTGTTCAGATTTCTGAACTTACATTATGGCAGACATTGTGTGGGTTGCATTAATGACAGTAAAAGTGTCACACATGTCACATGACCATCTGTCCAACTCATTTCATGACTCAAAGTGCACTGATGACCAGCTAAACTTGAATTGCCATCTGTATATATTAACACAGAGAAGGTTTATTTTCAGAGCGCACTAGTACTAGCATATTGCCAATGATATGCAGTACTTTTAATGACAATAAAAGCAAAATTTACCCCCTAAAATATAACCCTCTCCTTTATTTTTACTGGAGGTCAAGTGGCTCTCAGTAGATTCTTATTTCCGTAACAGTTGCGGCGTCCCAATTCACCTACTTAAACTATGTCCTAAAGTATACACTGTTTTTGTGAAGAAAAAGCACACACTTTGAAGAGTATGCACGCTTTGGGACATACTATTTCGTCATAATTGCGTCTCTGTCGCTTAGTTACACAACCTGTAACCGTTTAAACTGCCCTGTCCTGTGCCCTAAAATCATCCACATACAATCAAATTTAATCTTTCGGAGAGAAGTCGCTCGTTCTGCCAGTCATGGGTCTTTCATACGGACACTGTCCTCATGCATTTAAAAGTTTATGACCAAACGCATTCTTATAAAAGTACACAATGCCGTTGCAGATTAAATATAATGTGGAAAACATTTAATAAATATTTTTTGTCAGGTTATAAACTGATTATTAATCACTCAGACCCCTTAATCTTAACCGCTCTGCTTAACATCAGCCATGTTTGTAGTTTGATGCATTCATATTTGTAGTTCTAATCGAATCCTCCTCCACAGCACAATCCGTTAGTGTGTGCACGGATCCACACCTCGGATTCTAACCGGAAAAAGTAGACCAAATGGAATACTCATTTCAACATACTACGATTTGGGACACACTAATTCTAATTTCGAATTTGACTTTTTGAGGCAGTTTGATTGACAGGCGACCTGACCAATCATAACCCCGAATCTGCCGTTTTGTCTGACAAAGCTGTCAGGGGAGTCAGTAGATTAGTGATTGGTGAACTTGAACTTGAAAAATTGTGTGTCCTCATGTCTTGAAACAACATTCCTTCTGATGTTCATTCATGTTTATTGGATGCTATAAATGAACTAGTATGAAGAGATGATCGAGGAGCTCCAGACACATTAAAGACACACTAGACGCTATTTATTGATTAAACTTCTTTAAAAAATTAAAATATTCTAAATAAGAAACTGTTTCATAGCAAAAGTTTTCATTTTCATTTCATTGAAATGAAAAAATTTTCATTTTTTCATTTTCTTATTAATGTAAAGCTGCTTTGCCACAATTTGCATTGTAAAAAGCGCTATATAAATAAAGATGACTTGACTTGACTTGAAAAGTAGCCAGCTCTGTCTTGTCTGTCGACATGTTCTCAGTGTCCTCTTTGCTCCAGGATGTATTTTTGACTTCGTGAGAACATGATGTGTGGCGTGAGAGCGGACATAGCAACAGTAACTAAAGGGGGCGGGGCTTTGTGAGCGATCAATTGGGCAAAATTTGTTTTTTATATATATTTGAATCAACATTATTTAAAGAAAATAGTAATGATAACAATAGTAATATAGTTATTATTATTATTGTCATCAAAATTTTAATTAAAAAGTAGAATAAATAAATGCATTAATATAGCAAAAATCCAGTTGTTTTGTAAAATAAATGTATCTGAAGCTATCAGTGGTTGAGCTAAAAAAAAAAAAATACTTTATTAAAATGACTCCCTGCTGAAGTATCGTTAATCATAAACCGCATCATATTCCAATATTCCGGGCCCCAATCCCGAATGTCCCTAGAATCATACCTGATTTTTCTGCTAGCAACACTATAACCTAGAGGAAGCAATTAACACACACATACAGTATTATATCTTCCCTCCTTACCAAACACAATTCAATGGTACTAATCCGTCAGAGTGAGTGTGTGTGTGTGTGTGTGTGTGTGTGTGGGTGGATGGTTTGTCCAGTCGTGTCATGTAGGAAATCATCCCAGCAGGCAATGGAATCCCGCATGCCAGTTCGGGTGTCGCTCCGTCTCGGCTCCAGCATGTCAATATCACCCCTCCTTACATGGCACAGTTTCCATGGTGATGACAGCAGAGTGAAGACTGTATATCTAAATCTACGGCAATAACTCTCATAGAAATTAGTGCTGGGCGAAGGTGAAGGATTGAAGAGGAAGAGGAAAGAGGAGGGGGTTCCTGAACTGCTGCCAGCCTCTCTTGCTTCCTGCTTGGCTGCATTAATGGAGTGCCTTGTGCGCTCTGAGGAGGCTTATGGAAGCTTATATCCTAATGTATTTATCCTTCATGCAAACCGCAATATTTACGCAGGATTTTCACGCCGGGATCCCACTCCAAGCCTGCTTTACCCACTGTGCTCAGCTATTTAAGAGCTGATTCCCGCCTCTAATGGAAGACACTTCCTGTTTGATAACAACAGCAGGACCACCAAAAAAAAAAAAAAAAAGTGATTCAAAACTTCAAGTGTTCAGCTGGAAACAGCATTCGCAACCCCAACTCATTTACTTACGTGATGCACATCAAAAGCATGACATAAAAGAGGGACATCAGATGCCTCTTTTTACAAGATAAATCAGTCACTGTGATGTTTTAGCTCACAAATACTCCACAGATCATTTTTTGTAACATACTAAAACTGCCACGTTTTGAGCAAAAACGTGCCATTTTTGTGTGTCCCTTTAAATGCAAACGAGTTGCTGTTGCCGGCCCCCTTTCAAGAAGAGGGCGGGGCTTCAAGAGCTTACATCAGCAACAAAACAGGACAATCTCACGCACTGAAAATGTCAGAAGCGGTGAAAATAAAGACTCTTATGTTCGCTTTTACTTCCAACAACAAAACACCGGCATTGCAGCTGCTCAGGCGCAGAGAAAACGGTAGACAATGTACATCTGTCTGCGGTCGTGGGCCGGGCCTGAGCAGTACATCACATCGCTCAGCTTGATAATTGAGACACTTGCTGGGGATTAAAAAAAAAAAACCCAGAGTGAATGGATTGTAGGGTAGATGTGAGAAGAGAATAAAGTCATAACATTACAAAATGATTGTAGTAATATTTTGAGAATAAAGTACAAATTATGAGGGGAAAAGCGAGCATTTTGAGATTAAAGCTATAATATTATTGGAATTAAACTGGGTTACACTTTATTTTATGGTTACCTTGTAACAGTGTAATAATGCATTAACATACTGAGTAATATTAATTAACTACTTATTCTTACTATAGGGTTAGGGTTTGGTTTAGTGTTAGTTATGTATAATTTATAGTTATTACTATAGTAACTACATGTGTAACAAGAAGAAATAACATCAAATAAACATTTTCAAAGTAAACCAAAATAATATTTAATAATACTAAAAATCACAATATTGAGGAAATTTGAGGTTTTAATTATAATTATATATAATTTTGATATCATACTTTTGTAAAAGTCACTTCACTTGACTGATGGTAACTTGATTATGATTTTAATTTCATCATATTCCAAATTTAATCTCAAAATACTGTCTTTACTTTCGTGAGTTTGATTTTATTCTTAAAATATTACAACTTTATTCTATATAAAGCTCATTATGAGATGATTATTCTTAAAACACTGACTTTTTGCAAACACACACACACACACACACACACACACACACACACACACACACACACACACACACCTACACACACACACACACACACACACACACACACACACACACACACACACACACACACACACACACATATACAGCTCTGGAAAAAAATTAAGAGACCACTGCAAAATGATCAGTTTCTCTGGGTTTACTATTTATGGGTATGTGTTTGGGTAAAATTAACATTTTTGTTTTATTCTATAAACTACTGACATTTTTCCCAAATTCCAAATCAAAATATTGTAATTTAGAGCATTTATTTGCCAAATGCAATGGTCTCTTAATTTTTTCCAGAGCTGTATATATATATATATATATATATATATATATATATATATATACATATATATATATTTATACGTGTACCAAAATATTCAACTACAATGTAAAAAAGATTTGTTGGTTTAACTTAAAATTCCCTATAAGACCAGCGTCAGCCTTCACAGGAGGAAATATGACGCACACATGGGCAAATGATCTCAAAAGGGCACAAAAAGGTTGCACGACAAAGCCGGGGACCGCCAATTGTTGACGCGGCGTGTGAAATTTGCACCAAGCTGATGCAAATAAGAAGACAACTTATTTTCATTCATGAAACGTCAATAAAAGGCCTTATCTGCGCCCTGAAGGAGGCCAGCTGCAAGTCAACACAGCTGTTCGTGCTTAATAATGAGTGGACGACATCGAGCTGCGACTCTGAAGGGTCCATTCTACTACACAAACTAGAGTGAGATCCAATTGAAGAGCTTCTACAGTGGAGCATCATGCAGCTGTTGGACGGGGAAAGCAGCGGACACCAGAGCCGCCTTCATAATATTGATGTGGCCGAAAACAGGAGCAGACAGGAGATGAAGCAGCCAGATGTCCTTGTGTTATGATATTACCACAGAAGAATGGGCCGCTGGAGTGGATTGTGATACGAGAGTAGGATGGGCTGTGTGATATGGATGGATGGGCTGCTGTGGGATTGCTGTGTGTGAACCAAACGCCTGTGTGTGCACGACACTGGGAGAATGACAGACGAATTGAGTGCCTTCTCAAAACACTCATACAGATAAATGGCCGCATTACGTCACCGGCACATTAGATAATTATGACCTATGCGACGTGGCAAATGAGTCATGCTACCATTACGTCCACCTACAAACAAACAACATACATGGAAAGCAGCATCTGAAAAGCTATCAAGAAAACAATGTTGCTTTTTTTTTTTCCCCAAAAATTAAAGTTATCCCATAATTCACTCGCCCTCAAGCCGTCCCCTATTTTTTCACAATCAGAGTTACATTAAAAAATATCCTGTCTCTTCCGAGCTTTATAATGGGAGTGAATAGCAACCAAAAATTTGAAGCCCAAAAAAGCACATCCATCCATCATAAAAGTAATCCAAACGACTCCAGGAGGTTAATAAAGGCCTTTTGATGCATTTTTGTGAAAATATCCATGTTTATAACTTTATAGCATGTTTTCAATTCAAAATGGAGAAATTGAGTTGAGTTTTTGCATCTTTGTATGTTACTGTTAGTCATACAACATATCCGTCATAAAACAACTGTCAAATATTAAATGTTTCGCTACTTATATATCTCACCACGCACATACTCTTTCACTGTAAAAACTAAAAGCGGCGCGTTAGAATTCACACTCGTCGCCGGTGAACATTAAGCCCCGCCTTCTTTGATCTGATTGGCCATCACTTTGACATTGGTTAGACCGCTGAAGCAAACCTGTCTAAAAATGTGACTTTATGAAATGTTTGTCATCCTAACAACAAACAGAGCGGTGCATAATGGAGAGCAGCATTAAGAAATACTGAAATATTATCGGGGAGACTTGTCGTGACTTGTTTTTGATAGAACTTTGATATAAACCTGATTTACAAATTTCAGTTGAATTGAATAATGCTTGTTATTCATTTTATGAGTTAAAAAACAAAACAAAAAAAAAAACTATATCTTAATAAAACATTTTAATGGAACAAGGGAATGGATAGTCATAAATGTAAAAATATTATTATTTTTTTAATTTGTGAATTCGAATCACATATAGTGAAATGGTCCATTAAGATTTATATAATAGTGCTTTTTTCACTCATTTAAAATTCTTAATCTGTAATATGAATGGATTATTCAATTCAGTTTGATGGAATTTTACTATACGACTAAAAAAAAAAAAGAAAAAAAAAAGACTTTTTTTGCGTGTGCTTTAAAATAAGAAAGAGGAGGAAAAACACAAACATACAAAGATAAACGTAATTCAAGAGGTTTGATTCACAGGCAAATGTATGTAACATAGTTCTAAGGTAATTTAGATATTTTACTGTACATACAGTACAATGTAATTCAAAATATTCAATTATTATTATTCAAAATATAAATCAATTCTTTTTCAAAATGGCTCAAACGTTTATGCCTAAAAAGAACACCCTATTGCTAGTACTGATGCGAGTGAAAAAATGATATCAGTGTGTGGAAATCATACGTTTTTATGCATGAAAGGCTGAAACGTTTGTTTTATGATAATGTGGAGTTTCTAAGAAGACACAGCTGGAGATAAGTTATTGGTTCTGTTACTTGTGGGTGGAATGATTATTTTATAATAACTGCTATTATTATTTAATATTCTTTCAACCCTCGACGCTTCATGCAGAGCTGATCAAACCACAGCATTATTGATTTGACTCGACACAAACAGCTCTTCAGAGCAGATGAACTTTAGAGAAACTAGAAAGTACTTTGTATCTGGTTTCTGTAACACTGTCTGCATAATTTCCTGCAGATTAAGTTTTTGTTGAGGACATCAGTTCAAGATGAGGTGAGACTGAAAATGCACTATGCACTTGGTTCTGACATTAAGAGCAAAAAAGCTTACACCATCTGGTATTGTGACCTATGTGTACTGTGTGTTTCGGCCTGCGTATGAGGCGGCGGTGTGTACGGCGAGCTCAGTGCAGGTGTGTTTCCTCCGTGAGCAACCTTCAGGCTGTGCTTAGATCACTGCAGCGCAACGCCGGCAGGCAAAAACACCAGCTGACGGTGGTGAGGATGACCAGATGTGTGTCATACGTGAAGGTGCCGTTTATATGAGAGCAACATACAGTTCAACTTTGATGCATTGCATATTTCTAATGAAATGCTATTTGTTTGCAAAGGAAAAACTCATTGTGTTCTTCATTGCTTGAAAATGGCCCACATTTTGCACATCTCTGTTTTTGCAACTCTAAGACGCGTTTCAATAAATGCCTAGACTATATCACCCACTCAAACTCTTATTTCAAAACAACAACAAGAAAATGAACAAATCTGCCGGAAATTATGCAGACAGTGTTACAGAAACCAGATACAAAGTACTTTCTAGCAGACATTGGTGGTTTCTATGAAGTTCGTCTGCTCTGAAGAGCTGTTTGCGTCGAGTCAAATCAATAATGCTGTGGTTTGATCAGCTCTGCATGAAGCGTCGAGGGTTGAAAGAATATTACATAATAACAGCAGTTATTCTAAAATGACCATTCTACCCACAAGCAATGAAATTAATAATATGTACCTCAGTTGCGTTTTCTTAGAAATTCCATATTATCATACAGTGTATGTTTCTGTCTTTTTCATAAAAACATTTAATTTCCTTTTTTTTTTTTTTGCAATAACAATATTTTTTTAGGACTAGCAAACGGGAAGATTTTTACAACATATGTTTGAGCAATTTTGAAAATAGAATAGACTTTATTTTTTAAATAAATTGAATGTATAATTATCTTCGTCATCATCATCATCATCAGGATCTTTTTAATTATGGCACATAAATAAACAAACAACAATAAATAAATAAATAAATAAAACAAAGTAAACTAAAATAAATAAAATAAAATAACAAAATAAAATTAAATTAAAAAAATAAATAAAATCCAACTACAAAAGCTTGATAAAAAATAAATACATAAATAAAAAAATAAATAAAAAAATAAATAAAATAAAATAAAATAAAATAAAATAAAAATAAAATAACATAAAATAAAATAAAATAAAATAAAATAAAATAAAATAAAATAAAAATAAAATAACATAAAATAAAATAAAATAAAATAAAATAAAATAAAATATACAGTGGCCAGTGTCATACCCATCGAGTTAAACAAGCCGACCACGAGAGCTTAACAGAATATTATAATGTCATCTCTGACATATCATTTCGCCAACAGCGCAACTTTTGGTTAATTAACCTTTCCCTTTAATTAATTGATAATATTCATATCAGTGACACACATGCAAATCATTAACGTTGATAAATGTCTCAAGTGACATGGAATGGCTTAACCAAGACAAACACAATCCCGCACCTTTGATCAATGTTCAGCTTATTCCATGCATCTTCCTTCCTCTAATCTAAGACACGGCCAGAGTACAGACTAATTTAGATGAAGTAGCAGGACGGATAATCTGTCAGGCTATTCACTATTGGACAACGATAGGTGTGGTCACCATTGATGGGCTCATAAAAGAGTCATAAAAGATGCACGCCCACGGTACAAAACAAACCGTGACTGGTCACTTTACTTGTCAATCACAGTCTCAGGGACTTCGCTAAACACGGCCTTTCGTCAGCTAAATTTTCTTTTGGCCACAGATGCCGTGTGCTCTTTTGAGAGGCTCTTGACGCAGAGCCGAATCAGATTAATTAACCTCAGCAGTTTGATGCCTGAATCTGTCACTCCCACTGTGACAGACACCTGGCTATCTTTCGACCCAGACTGACGGTCCCATCGTTCAGATATGATCCACCGAAAGGTCAACACAAGTGCAGCAAACGAAAAATCTGCCAGCGTGTATGACACATACTTCTGGACAGACATATCTGTCTGTTTCTCTGTTCGAATACCTGACGGTCTGTCTCTCTGCTTCCTATCAACACAAATGCAGCAATGCGTCAGTCTGACTTTAAAATTACCCAGCAATGCAGGGGAAACTGGCTTTGGCGAGTACATGAAATGTACTTTATTTTACAGTTATCCCATAATTTACTCACCCTCAAGCCTTCCTAGGTGTATTTGATTATCTTCTTTCATTCACAACCGGAGTTTTATTAGTCTCTTCCGAGCTTTATAATGGGAGTGAATAGGAACCAAAATTTTGAAGCCCAAAAAAGCACATCCATCCATCATAAAAGTAATCCATACGACTCCAGGAGGTTAATAAAGGCCTTTTGATGCATTTTTGTGAAAATATCCATGTTTATAAATTTATAGCATGTTTTCAATTCAAAATGGAGAAATTGAGTTGAGTTTTTGCATCTTTGTATGTTACTGTTAGTCATAAATATATCCGTCATAAAACAACTGTCAAATATTAAATGTTTCGCTACTTATATTCAGGGCTGGGTAGGTCACTTTTAAAATCTATTTCACTACAGATTACAAAATACTTGCTTTAAAAAGTCATTTGTAACATATTTCGTTCCATTACTCAAGTTTAGTAACTTAATCTAAATACTTTAGAATACTTTGGAATACTAATAAGTGTGGAACAAACACAAAAAAGATAATTCAGTCTGACTTTAAAATTACCCACCAATGCAGGGGAAAATGGTTTTGGCAAGTACATGAAATGCTACTTTGACTAACGCTTTATTTTACAGTGTCTTTGTATGGGATTGTTTTCCTGCCAATAAGATAGCGGTCACGGATCTAAAAATAATAAGCGTGAATCAAAATTGATGGCACAAAATGAAAAAAAGAATGCAAAAAGATCAGAAAAGCAAACATCGTGGTCACAGATAGAAAAAAAATAATACGCGTGAATAAAAAAAATTAAAAGCGCATTAAAAAAATTACGAGCTTAAATCAAATCAGCAATAGTTTTGGCGGGAAAATAACCCTATATCTTTGTTACACATGTTCATGTAGTTACTATTTGTTAAATTGTGCATAATTAAGCCAGTCTTTATATATGACATGAAAGGATAAACAGCTAAATAATTGACCCCTTGCAAAGTTACTGTTCCTATGTCCGACAAGCCATGCGCTCTCACGCCACACATCGTGTTCTCACGAAGTGAAAAATACATCGTGGAGCAAAGAGCACACTGACAACAAAATGGTGGATTCGGGGTTATGATTGGTTAGATCGCCTGTCAATCAAATTAACCGTGAAGGGTCAATTGAACTGTCATACGGACAGAAATATGTTTTTTTATATTTTAATAAAACACAGACATATATATATGAGTACAGAAATATTGTGAAATTTTATTAGAAATTAAAATGACTTTACACTATTATAACATATTTTAAACTGTAATTTCTTCCTGTGATCGAAGCTGTATTTTCAGTGTCACATGATCCTTCAGAAATCACTCTGATATGATGATTTGCTGCTCAAGAAACATGTATGATTATCAATGTTGAAAACAGTGCTGCTTCATATTTTTGTGGAATATGAACATTTGTCATGAACATTTATTTGAAACAAAATTAAACAGTGAAGTTAATTAAATAAGTTTGTTTTGAGAGAACTCAAAATGTCATTGTATTTAGCTGAACTTATTATGATTGAGTTGACTTGCAGATTTATAATTCCCAGCATGCTTTGCATCCGATTGTGTAAATAAATGTAGAAATTAAGTGTTATTTTGTTTGTTTTTGCCCAAGATTAACATAGGGAGGCATAAGTTAGCGTTTAATGTTGTGTTATGTTGGGGGTTCTGGTATGTTAGTTTGGTAGGGTTACCGTCAGAGCTTGTTAAGTTGAAGACTTTTAAGACCACATACTGTGTGTTGTTTGATTATATATGCAAGTATATAATGAAAGTCCGCTATTTGCAATCTAACAGAGATCTGAATGCCGCAACCCACTTTAAAATTTTTTTACTAATTTACTTACGTTTTGAGGTAATACATTTCCTCACATGTTTTGAGTATTCTGAACTTTTAGAGTTTTACAGTGTAGCTAATAAACGTCTTTTCTATCACATATGATCGACGAAAAATGATTAATTTCTTTAAAAAATACAATAAAATCTTACAGACCCAGAACATATGAAAGATAGTGCATATCATTTTTGCATATTGATTATATATGCAAGTTTATTTAATAAAAATCTGCTATTTGCAATCTAACAGAGATCTGAATGCCCCAACCCACTTTAAAAAAAATTTAAGTTCTACTAACTTAGAAAAATTAGTTAGTTTACTTACGTTTTGAGGTAATACATTTCCTCAAATGTTTTGAGTATTCTGAACTTTTAGAGTTTTACAGTGTAGCTAATAAATGTCTTTTCTATCACATATGATCGATGAAAAATGATTAATTTCTTTAGAAAATACAATAAAATCTTACAGACCAAGAACATATGAAAGATAGTGCATATCATTTTTGCATATTGATTATATATGCAAGTATATAATAAAAATCTGCTATTTGCAATCTAACAGAGATCTGAATGCCCCAACCCACTTTAAAAAAAATTTAAGTTCTACTAACTTAGAAAAATTAGTTAGTTTACTTACGTTTTGAGGTAATACATTTCCTCAAATGTTTTGAGTATTCTGAACTTTTTGAGTTTTACAGTGTAGCTAATAAACGTCTTTTCTATCACATATGATCGACGAAAAATGATTAATTTCTTTAAAAAATACAATAAAATCTTACAGACCAAGAACATATGAAAGATAGTGCATATCATTTTTGCATATTGATTATATATGCAAGTATATAATAAAAATCTGCTATTTGCAATCTAACAGAGATCTGAATGCCCCAACCCACTTTAAAAAAAATTTAAGTTTTACTAACTTAGAAAAATTAGTTAGTTTACTTACGTTTTGAGGTAATACATTTCCTCAAATGTTTTGAGTATTCTGAACTTTTTGAGTTTTACAGTGTAGCTAATAAACGTCTTTTCTATCACATATGATCGACGAAAAATGATTAATTTCTTTAAAAAATACAATAAAATCTTACAGACCAAGAACATATGAAAGATAGTGCATATCATTTTTGCATATTGATTATATATGCAAGTATATAATAAAAATCTGCTATTTGCAATCTAACAGAGATCTGAATGCCCCAACCCACTTTAAAAAAAATTTAAGTTCTACTAACTTAGAAAAATTAGTTAGTTTACTTACGTTTTGAGGTAATACATTTCCTCAAATGTTTTGAGTATTCTGAACTTTTAGAGTTTTACAGTGTAGCTAATAAACGTCTTTTCTATCACATATGATCGACGAAAAATGATTAATTTCTTTAAAAAATACAATAAAATCTTACAGACCAAGAACATATGAAAGATAGTGCATATCATTTTTGCATATTGATTATATATGCAAGTATATAATAAAAATCTGCTATTTGCAATCTAACAGAGATCTGAATGCCCCAACCCACTTTAAAAAAAATTTAAGTTCTACTAACTTAGAAAAATTAGTTAGTTTACTTACGTTTTGAGGTAATACATTTCCTCAAATGTTTTGAGTATTCTGAACTTTTTGAGTTTTACAGTGTAGCTAATAAACGTCTTTTCTATCACATATGATCGACGAAAAATGATTAATTTCTTTAAAAAATACAATAAAATCTTACAGACCAAGAACATATGAAAGATAGTGCATATCATTTTTGCATATTGATTATATATGCAAGTATATAATAAAAATCTGCTATTTGCAATCTAACAGAGATCTGAATGCCCCAACCCACTTTAAAAAAAAATTAAGTTCTACTAACTTAGAAAAATTAGTTAGTTTACTTACGTTTTGAGGTAATACATTTCCTCAAATGTTTTGAGTATTCTGAACTTTTAGAGTTTTACAGTGTAGCTAATAAATGTCTTTTCTATCACATATGATCGATGAAAAATGATTAATTTCTTTAGAAAATACAATAAAATCTTACAGACCAAGAACATATGAAAGATAGTGCATATCATTTTTGCATATTGATTATATATGCAAGTATATAATAAAAATCTGCTATTTGCAATCTAACAGAGATCTGAATGCCCCAACCCACTTTAAAAAAAATTTAAGTTCTACTAACTTAGAAAAATTAGTTAGTTTACTTACGTTTTGAGGTAATACATTTCCTCAAATGTTTTGAGTATTCTGAACTTTTTGAGTTTTACAGTGTAGCTAATAAACGTCTTTTCTATCACATATGATCGACGAAAAATGATTAATTTCTTTAAAAAATACAATAAAATCTTACAGACCAAGAACATATGAAAGATAGTGCATATCATTTTTGCATATTGATTATATATGCAAGTATATAATAAAAATCTGCTATTTGCAATCTAACAGAGATCTGAATGCCCCAACCCACTTTAAAAAAAATTTAAGTTCTACTAACTTAGAAAAATTAGTTAGTTTACTTACGTTTTGAGGTAATACATTTCCTCAAATGTTTTGAGTATTCTGAACTTTTAGAGTTTTACAGTGTAGCTAATAAATGTCTTTTCTATCACATATGATCGACGAAAAATGATTAATTTCTTTAAAAAATACAATAAAATCTTACAGACCAAGAACATATGAAAGATAGTGCATATCATTTTTGCATATTGATTATATATGCAAGTATATAATAAAAATCTGCTATTTGCAATCTAACAGAGATCTGAATGCCCCAACCCACTTTAAAAAAAAATTTAAGTTCTACTAACTTAGAAAAATTAGTTAGTTTACTTACGTTTTGAGGTAATACATTTCCTCAAATGTTTTGAGTATTCTGAACTTTTAGAGTTTTACAGTGTAGCTAATAAACGTCTTTTCTATCACATATGATCGACGAAAAATGATTAATTTCTTTAAAAAATACAATAAAATCTTACAGACCAAGAACATATGAAAGATAGTGCATATCATTTTTGCATATTGATTATATATGCAAGTATATAATAAAAATCTGCTATTTGCAATCTAACAGAGATCTGAATGCCCCAACCCACTTTAAAAAAAATTTAAGTTCTACTAACTTAGAAAAATTAGTTAGTTTACTTACGTTTTGAGGTAATACATTTCCTCAAATGTTTTGAGTATTCTGAACTTTTAGAGTTTTACAGTGTAGCTAATAAACGTCTTTTCTATCACATATGATCGACGAAAAATGATTAATTTCTTTAAAAAATACAATAAAATCTTACAGACCAAGAACATATGAAAGATAGTGCATATCATTTTTGCATATTGATTATATATGCAAGTATATAATAAAAATCTGCTATTTGCAATCTAACAGAGATCTGAATGCCCCAACCCACTTTAAAAAAAATTTAAGTTCTACTAACTTAGAAAAATTAGTTAGTTTACTTACGTTTTGAGGTAATACATTTCCTCAAATGTTTTGAGTATTCTGAACTTTTAGAGTTTTACAGTGTAGCTAATAAACGTCTTTTCTATCACATATGATCGACGAAAAATGATTAATTTCTTTAAAAAATACAATAAAATCTTACAGACCCAGAACATATGAAAGATAGTGCATATCATTTTTTTTTTTTAAATAATAAAAAGTACAGCTGTAATGGTCAGTAGGAAGTAAGAAGTCCACCAATTATTGGCAAGCGAGTCAAAACTTTAATTTTTTATCCAGCTTATAAACAACTTTCATGTACGGTGAAAATATCATGTCTAAAATTGTGAATAGAAGATCAACAAAAACATGGAGCTAAAAACAATCTTCTGATTAATTAATAACTCTACATGTTTCCACGCCTCATCAATTATAAACTAATGTAGTATTAGTTTTTATCGAGCATGTACATAGCAGCTCAACCCATATTCATCCATTTTTAAATATTCTGTGTTACAGCCAATTGCAAATGGCTTGGTTTGGGTTAGATCTTATTTTCTGCCAAACACAAAGTCAAATAGTTCTCTTTATGCTTCTCTTTGGCTTATTTCTCGTCAAAGATGATTTAACTTTCTGAAGCCTTACAACAATATGGCTTCTCCATTTCTCATTTTCTGCCCTGTCCTTGGAGAATTATTCCAACAACTCAAACCAATTTATAGGAGCTCAACTTGCATTCATTCCCAAACTAGTTTCACTAAGATGAAATGAACACAAATGATCTCCTTTGACCTTATTTTCCCCTAAAAAACCCTCTTAGGAATATTAATTGAAACCCTATAATAATAGACCATTCCATATAGGAAAAAAAAAAAAAAAAAACACTGCTGATGAAAAACGTCTCGATAAATGCGAATTATGGGGAGATTGATGTTTTTTTCACCCTGCTTTCTCAGCGAGGGTTTCGTGTGGCGATAGAGCATTAATTGCAGAAGAAGCAGAAAAATGATACACTATTATTTTCATAATCACTGAGTTTTTCTTGCTAAAAAGAGCAGCTGATAAACGTAAAACAAAGCTGTTCTAACAATAGAATCCAAATAAGCTCTGACAAAAGAAATTATTGCAAAGATGGAAGGCCAAAGATTAATTGAAATACGCGTACGTGCGAAGAAAGTCAATTAGATGTCGAAAAATGTCTGGAGAATTAAGCCTCAGTGATATTGTACTTGTGCGAATGTAAAAGTATTGGGCTGTAAATATGGCTTCCCACTCAATTAAACAGTATTTCATTATTCTAGCCAGTGACCTTAAAAACGCCAACTTCTCATCTTGTACATCAGTGCGTGATTAGCGGCACTTCAAACGCGAGACGAAACTCCATTACGGCTGCCAGACAACATTGAGCGCCTACATCACAGTCCGAGACGTGAACAGAAGGGGAGTCGAGAGTGACAAGATGCCAGATCACTTTCAATTAATAATTTGCTTGGACAGCCGCGCGGTACGCTCTCTCCGTGGAGTTCAAACCGCAGCTGACACCGCACAGATAGCGGAGGGGGACAAGGCCACATATCAACATATATCAAAGGAGAACAGCGGGAGATAATTGGCAGGGGACCGCGGTTAAATTGACAGCTTCCTTAAGACACAGATTAGGCTTTGCCTCTGTCATAGCCGCGCGCCGGAGAGACAAGAGACGACTGTTTTATCGCACTTCACCGGGAGGACGATCCTGAGGGGTGTTTTGTCAAAGACGAGCAAAAGAACGTTGCAACTTCTGGCTAAAATGCAGATAGAGGAAGGAGAGAAAAAGGCTGTCGTTGACCTGGAGTGCCACCGCTGTGATATCAGCGGGATTCGCGGACCTTATGGGGTCCGAGTTCCTTCGGCTCTGGGAGAGCGAGGGTTGACATTTTCAGCCGGGTTAATTTCCGAGAGTGCGCTGCGCGAGGCAGGGTCAATCTACACTTCTGTCATGGCCTGGAAAGTAATGAACATTTCACTTCACAAAACACACTCAAATGGTTTTCAGCGAGCTGGTCTCTTATTAGTAATGTGTCACAACACTATCGTTCATACTTAACGTCAATGATGTGAACTGCATAGCAACATGCAAAAGCCCGCTATGGCAATGCCCTGGCAACCGACCTTAAAAGACCCAAAAGTAAAAAAAACCCCAACATATTGATGTTGCTTAACATTGGTTTGCATGGTGCACGCTCACGTTTCGTCATGTAAATTATTTTGGATCAGTTTGTAAATGAAGCTGCACTCGCATTTTTTTTTCCAACGGCGTGCACTGAAATTAAATGAGCTGAAACGAAACAAAATAAAATGTCAGGGTTGATCTCCCGAGCAATTCGTATGTATTTTATGAGGTGGCTAATTCGAATAACCTCACTCGTATGAATTCATACGATTTGTCTAAACCCCAGTGATGGGTTGGTTCAGGTGCGAATTTGCTAACTTGCAAAAGATTTAGCAAAAAATGTATGAAATCGTACGAGGGAGGTCGAACGAATTAGCCACGTCGTAGAATATGTACGAAGTGCTGTGAGATCGGGTTGGGTTATTATATAGTAAATCAAAGACAAAAACTAAAATTATGCAGTGCAATGCAATGTAATTAAATGCAATGCAATAAAATAAAGTAAAATTAAATCAAATAAAACCATACAGTCCTATACATGTCAAAGCAACGTAATAAAATGCAATGCAATAAAATAAAATAAAGTAAAATAAAATAAAACCATACAGTCCGATTCATGTCAATGTAATGTAATAAAATGCAATGCAATAAAATAAAATAAAATAAAGTAAAATAAAATAAAACCATACAGTCCTATTCATGTCAATGTAATGTAATAAAATGCAATGCAATAAAATAAAATAGAATAAAACCATACAGTCCTATACATGTCAATGCAATGCAATTTAAAAAAAATAAAAAAAATAAAATAAAATAAAGTAAAATTAAATTAAATTAACACAGTGCAATCCATGTCAGGGTTATTATATGATAAATCTGAAACAAAAACTAAAATTATGCAATGAAAAATAAAATACAAATAACTAACTTAAAATATTTTTTTTTTTTTTTTAATTTTAGTAGTCATCTAGCTCTCTTCTCATGGTGACTTTACAGTTTAAAGCCCCAGGCCTTCTGAGGGCCCAGGGCACATGCCAGTTGAAAATGAAGGATACTATGACCCTTAGGACAACTGGAAGCTTGTTATATCAGTTTGCTTAACTGTATAATTTCATCAGGCGATTGTCACTTTCTTATGGTCTGGCTGAGAACCTTTTCACATTATGCCACTGTAGGTTATGCCAATGGCTCCAAACAGTTTTTTTCTCTCACAACCTTGATTAATAGAATACAATCGAGCAAGCTTACATTTACATGTATTCATTTGGCAGACGCTTTAATCCAAAGCGACTTACAACGGGACCAATTAGGGCTCAAGAGCACCTTAGTCATGGTATCGAAGGTGGAGAGAGCGCTGTTCATTCAGAATCCCCACCTGGCGTGGGAATCGAACCAGCAACCTTCAGGACTCCCTCACCATTAGACCACGACGACTGCTGCCATCCGAATCATGCATTTATAAGAAAAATACTTGTGCAATCAAAGTAAAAGTAGTACCTGTCACATCATATTCACCGGGAACCCTGTGTTTCTCATGCCAGGTGTGATATCACGTCAATACAAACACCCTCGCGCTCTTTCAATCTGTTGCGTGTCTTTGATTTTGGCTGAATGCCAGGATGAACTTTCTTTCTGACAGGAGCATGGTATTTAGCCATGTTTTTTTAATTAAAGGAGCAAGTCACACAGGACACGGCCTTGCATTTAAAAACAGCTAAACGGACTGCAACGGAACCGAGCGCAGTGGTCTCAAGACATGCTTTTAAAAGTTTAACTACTTTTAGCTCTTTTAAAAGACCTGTTCATGGCACGATACACTAAGTAGCAGCAAAATGTGGCACGCAAGCAAATAAGTGCTAAATCTGATGCAGTAAAAACTGAATGCGAAAACACGTGCTGTGTGAACCACTGCTTATTTTTTTTAGATTTTATACACTTTTTTAAAAAAAAGACATCTCATATATGCAACATTTGGAAGCCCGTTTTCGCCACTGAAAAAAAAAGAAAGAAAAATTTTGCGACTTTTTATCTCAGAATTGTGAGTTATAAAGTCAGAATTCTGAGATAAAAAGTCAGAATTTTGAGATATAAAGTCAGAATTGTGAGATAAAAAGTCAGAATTCTGAGATAAAAAGTCAGAATTGTGAGTTATAAAGTCAGAATTCTGAGATATAAAGTCAGAATTTTGAGATATAAAGTCAGAATTCTGAGATATAAAGTCAGAATTGTGAGATATAAAGTCAGAATTTTGAGATATAAAGTCAGAATTTTGAGATATAAAGTCAGAATTGTGAGATATAAAGTCAGAATTCTGAGATATAAAGTCAGAATTCTGAGATAAAAAGTCAGAATTGTGAGTTATAAAGTCAGAATTTTGAGATATAAAGTCAGAATTTTGAGATATAAAGTCAGAATTGAGAGATATAAAGTCAGAATTGTGAGATATAAAGTCAGAATTTTGAGATATAAAGTCAGAATTTTGAGATATAAAGTCAGAATTCTGAGATATAAAGTCAGAATTGAGAGATATAAAGTCAGAATTGTGAGATATAAAGTCAGAATTGTGAGATATAAAGTCAGAATTCTGAGATATAAAGTCAGAATTGTGAGATATAAAGTCAGAATTTTGAGATATAAAGTCAGAATTGTGAGATATAAAGTCAGAATTGTGAGATATAAAGTCAGAATTCTGAGATATAAAGTCAGAATTGTGAGATATAAAGTCAGAATTTTGAGATATAAAGTCAGAATTGTGAGATATAAAGTCAGAATTGTGAGATATAAAGTCAGAATTGAGAGATATAAAGTCAGAATTGTGAGATATAAAGTCAGAATTGTGAGATATAAAGTCAGAATTGTGAGATATAAAGTCAGAATTGTGAGATATAAAGTCAGAATTTTGAGATATAAAGTCAGAATTTTGAGATATAAAGTCAGAATTGAGAGATAAAAAGTCAGAATTGTGAGATATAAAGTCAGAATTTTGAGATATAAAGTCAGAATTCTGAGATATAAAGTCAGAATTGAGAGATATAAAGTCAGAATTGAGAGATATAAAGTCAGAATTGAGAGATATAAAGTCAGAATTTTGAGATATAAAGTCAGAATTCTGAGATATAAAGTCAGAATTGTGAGATATAAAGTCAGAATTTTGAGATATAAAGTCAGAATTTTGAGATATAAAGTCAGAATTCTGAGATATAAAGTCAGAATTGAGAGATATAAAGTCAGAATTGTGAGATATAAAGTCAGAATTTTGAGATATAAAGTCAGAATTTTGAGATATAAAGTCAGAATTCTGAGTTATAAAGTCAGAATTGAGAGATATAAAGTCAGAATTCTGAGATAAAAAGTCAGAATTCTGACTTTTTTCTCAGTAAAAAAAAAAAAATCTAGTTTCCTGTTACTGAGATTGACCTTCACTTGAGTATGGAAGTCTCGCCACTGAAAAAAAAGAAAAAAGATTATTGCGACTTTTTATCTCAGAATTCTGACTTTTTATGCCAGAATTCTGACTTTTTATCTTAGAATTCTGACTTTTTATCCCAGAATTCTGAGATAAAAAGTCGCAAAAATCTTCTTCTTTTTTTTTTTTTTTTTTTTTTTTTTTTCAGTGGCGGAAACGGGCTTCCATAGCAACAAGTCTATGAAAAATGCAGTAAAAAAGTGAAGTATAAGTACGATTTAAAATAACCTCTAGTGACCCGGTAGCCAAATCCTCAAAAAGGAACCACACATGATTTCAAATAAGACCGCAACAAGCGAAAGTTTTGGCAGTTGAGCTTATTTTGCTCTTTGGAAATGTTTCGCATTAATGCTGCAACAAGATTTGCTCTCCACCTCACATTTTCATACACCATGCTGTTGTTTCCCTTTACCCCGAGCTAAAGCTGCAGCCCTCTGCCATACCTGACGTGAATTTCTTATTCCACCAAAAGCCTTATAAACATTGAATGTTTGCAACCACTGTTGGAAAAAAAGATGTTTACTGAAATGGGCCGCATTGAGAGGCAAAGACCTATGGTGCTTTTCCCAGCACTGAGGCCGTAGCACAGCGAGATGTGACGCATCCATTTTACTGATGGGGGATTTTATAATACAGGCTGACCTTCATATCATCGGAGGGCCGCATGGCTGGAGTAATGGATTAGAGTGGGATATGTCACTCTGCCCTTCAGTTCAGTTGTGTCACACTATCACTCATACTTTGCTTTCTTGCACCGATGCCCATCGCTAAAACATGCAGTTGAATTGTGCATTTAATAATATGATTTACAATGCCAACAGTTCCTTATAAAAGACTGCTTTGGTGTTTTTGCAATACACATCACTGCTGTTCGCGGAACGCAATAATACAAATAAGCTTTGTAATAATGTTAGTTTTTGCTTTGTGTCACAGTATAACTTTATTACTTTGAGTTTGATGAACTTAAAGCGTTCGTTCACCCAAAAATGAAAATTCCGTCATTAATTCCTCACCCTCGTGTCGTTCTACACCCGTAAGACCTTCGTTCATCTTCAGAACACAAATGAAGATATTTTTGATGAAATCCGACGGTTCAGTGAGTCTCATCGAGATAATGAACACTTTCAGATGAACAGAAAACATATTTAAATCAGTTCATGTGAGTACAGTGGTTCAACCTTGATATTATAAAGCGACGAGAATACTTTTTGTGCGCCAAATAAAATCAAAATAACAATGATGGACGATTTCAAAACGCTGATTCATGAATCTTTTGTTTGGAATCAGTGGTTTTACAATGTGCAGTTTTTACAGTACTCATCCTACTTTACATATTCATCAGACTGTGTATCATTTGACTGCTTTTAAAAGAATTTATCGCACAAAAATTAAGGTTTTGTCATCTTTTATGGAATTCAAACAATTCTTCAGTTTCTAAGCTCTCATGTAGATTATAAATTAAAAAATAAAATACTCCAATTTGGGTCTTTTCACATTGCTAAAACAGAATTATATTGTGCATTTAAAAATATAATGTTCAATGCCCTATAAAAGATTTCAGTAGCTTTGATGCTGTCTTAAAATATTAAGTAGCTACTTTTTTTAATCTCAAAAAAGAAGGATTTTTCATTGAAAAGCTTTCTGAAAATCCTGAATATGAGAGCATATTACTTTTTGGCCTTCACATAGTAACTCATTAGACTGAAAAATGCATGTTCAAGATGGCAAAAAAGGATTATTTTAACTTTATCTGAGAAAATCTGATTTCATGTTCCTCCATCATTTTCCCAACTCTTTGTAAGGCCACATACGGATATGGTAAAAAAAAAAAAAAGTTAACGGCGCCCATTTCCTAGTTGTGAACAGCAGAATCGCAGCAAGACCCAATGATGCACATCGAGCTGCTGTACCGAGGCTTCGTCTGCATCATTTGCAACTCTAATTAAAATTATTTCAAAATGTATTTCACAGTTGGGAGAATGGACAATGCTAGTTTCTGGAACATTACCTCTCAGGATACATTTTCCTCCTACGGATACGCTCTTGGAGTTGCATTTGGAGACGTTCGACTGCAAAACATGCAGGGTTACATCATGAAATTCTCAAAATCCACCTACTCAAGAACACACACCCATCCACCTCCTCACTTCAGCAGGGATTCGCCCAGGGCCAAGCGTCTACTAAGAGCCGTAATCAGTTAAGTTAGTGCGCCGTAGCGATCGCTGCAGCACATCTGACTTGACAGCGCTCGCGACCGGTCATAAATCAAACCGTTCTTTTGCCCAAAGCTCAAGTGGCTCTGGTGAAGATTCTGCATGTGTACATCAACCTGCATTAGAGGTGAAGCGTTCAGAGTGCCATACCCCAGAGAACCTCTGCTGGAACTTCTCGCTCCGTTTCGGGAGCTAAAAGCTGCCGCTTCTCGAGGCCCTGAGCCTGGTGTCACATCCAGACACACACCCCTCGAGCGCTGCAATGATATACAGGGATTGCGACTGACAAATCCAACGCACCAGCAGTTTACGGGATGTTTTACGGCCTTCGCCACTATTATTGTTCTGCATAACTTAAGACAGCATTGCAATTGGTTTAGTGTTTTTGCAATGCACATCTCTAGTTTATTGGTGCTGGTTGCATAATGCAAAACGGCCATTGCTCATACAGCAACATCATTTCTTAGGTGCATGCACAAATATTTACATATTTGTCATACTTATGATGTTCAAAAGCATTCACCGTCAACTTTCAAGGAAGATTTCTCAGTCGATAAGTCGTATCATCATTTATGTACTCTCATGTTGTTCATTCTTCCGTCGAATGACTTAAAATGATTTAAAGGATTAGTTCACTATGATAATTTACTCACCCCCCATGTCATCCAAGATGTTTATGACTTTCCTTCTTCAGTCGAAAAGAAAATAAGGTTTTTGAGGAAAACATTCCAGGATTTTTCTCCATATAGTGGACTTCAACAGTTACTAACAGGGTTGGCGAGTAACGAAATGCAAGTAACTCAGTTACGTATTTAGAATACACTGTATTTCATTACAGTGACATTTTAAATGGGTGGTAATCAGATTACAGTTACATCTGAAAAGTGTTTTAGATTACCAAAGTGATTACTTTGAGTTTTAATGTCATTTAAACAGCGATGGGTGATTCTCTGACTCTGACCGTCTGAAAAAGAGGAGTTAAATTTCATCAGTTTCATTTTAATACTTTTAAGAGGATCATAAAAATGTTGTTATTTTTATTTAGTTCTGTCCTGAACAAGACAAAATGACTGAATTTATAAAAAAAATGGCCCAACTGTCAACTGAACTGTCCTGTCATGACCTGATGATCCACGACTGTTTTCATGTTTTGTGAGTCATTTTATAATCCACTCATTATTGCAACTTTTTCTCACAATTTGTTTTTTTCCCCTCACAATTGTGAGTTTGCATTTCACAATTCTGACTTCTTTTTCTCAGAATTGCGAGATTTAAACTCACAATTGCAAGTTATAAAGTCAGAATTGGGAGATATAAATCCTTTATATCTCATATTTCTGACTTTTCTCAATATTGCAAGTTTATATCTCATAATTCTGACTTTATAACTCACAATTGCAACTTTATATCACACAATTCTGAGCGGAAAAAGTCAGAATTGTGAGATAAAAACTTGCAATTACCTTTTTTATGTTTGTTCCACACTTAT
This sequence comes from Opsariichthys bidens, assembly GCA_037194245.1. NCBI lineage: Eukaryota > Metazoa > Chordata > Actinopteri > Cypriniformes > Xenocyprididae > Opsariichthys > Opsariichthys bidens. The sequence continues at coordinate 20,704,146 of CM074288.1, forward strand.
TAGTATTCCAAAGTATTCTAAAGTATTTAGATTAAGTTACTAAACTTGAGTAATGTAACGAAATATGTTACAAATGACTTTTTAAAGCATGTAATCTGTAGTGAAATACATTTGAAAAGTAACCTACCCAGCCCTGGTTACCAACGGGTTGAAGGTTCAGATTCAGTGCAGCTTCAAAGAGCTCTACATGATCCCAGACGAGGAATAAGAGTCCTATCTTGAGAAACAATCTGTATATATATATTTAATATATAAAATGTGTATACTTTTTAACCACAAATGCTCATCGTGCTCGGCGATGCGCCACAGATTACGTAATCAAAGGTCACGTGCAGGTGGAAGTACTGTGGCGAAAAACTTTCACCTCCAACTTCAAAATCCTTGTTTTACCTTTTTTTGTAAAGGCCATTCGACTTAGTCTTTGCACATTCGCTTTGCAGATACTGGATTGGTAATTTCTCCTACGTCACGCGTGACGTTTCCAACGTGAGACAACATTGCAGAGCAGCGCAAGACGAGCATTTGAGGTTAAAAAGTGTATCATTTTATTTTATTTTATTTAAAATGACCGATCATTTCACCCCTCGTGTGGGATCATGAAGAAACTGATATTTGGACCTTCAACCCATTGGTAACTGCTGAAGTCCACTATATGGAGAAAAATCCTGGAATGCTGTCCTCACAAACCTGAAGAAAGACAGACATAAACATCTTGGATGACACGGGATGAGAAATTTTAATTCTGAAGTGAACTAATCCTTTAAATTAGGGTCTTTTCTTCACATAAAGCTATCAAATGACTTGAAATTCAGAGCACAAATCGTGGTACTTTTTTTTTTGTCCTTTTGGAGCTTGGCAAAAAACACCTTCCTCTTTCACTGAGTTGTTTTCCTTGATACAACCTAAACTTTGATGCTCATCCTACTTTACATATTCATCAGACTCCAGCTTCACAGCCGAGGTTTGAGTCTAGTCCCAGACTAAAGCAAGTTTGAGTTGTTTTAACTGAATATCTTAAAACATGCCATCGTTTTGTCTCAAGATGCACACGAGTAATGCCTTTTTTCTAAGGCACGTTCATAAAAGCTACTTAACTGTCCTAATGGAACTAATCCTGGCTTAGTCTAAGCCTCGTCTGTGAAACCGGGCCATAATGTTCAAATGTATCCTTTTACTGTTTCAAAGGAATATTTCACCCAAAAATGAAAGTTGTCGTCATTTACATACCCTCGTGTTGTTCTCATTAAACACAACATGAGAAGTTTCTGAGCTCTAATGCAGATTACAAGTGAAAAAGTACTTTTCCTCACAAAAATGCATTGAAATTCAGTGCACAAGTTATATGGACGACTGTTGTGTTTGACAAAAAAACACATTCAACTGTCATTGTGTGGAAAAGAGCAGTTCCACAGACGAAAGAAAGACATTCATATTTGGAAAGACATGAGGGTGAGTAAATGATGCCAGAATTTTCATTTTTTGGGTGAAATATCTCTTTAACTAGGAGCCAGTCATGTGAGTCGTGTCAACTTTTTGACAAATGACCACTAAACATCTGGATTTCCAAATTCCCCCCATGTACCTGAACTGAAATACTACCTGCAGTCATGCATATCAGTGTCAGATGTGTCCGTTGGCGTAAAACGATGGGAAAGGAAGGGCAGGTGTTTGGAGAAGGAGACAGACAGAATGAGAGAGAGAGAGAGAGAGAGAGAGAGAGATGTGGTAGTAGTGGGGATTTGGTTTGGGGAAATCAAAGTTCTCCCTGATGAATTCATAATTTTCTGGAGAATAAATTATTCATACATTGTGATTGAAACAATTACATCCAAATCGGAGGCAGCAGGAGCAGAATTACACTGTCAGAAATGGGATTGAGGGATGGGGGAGAAGCGGAGGATTTGTTATATAAGAAATTACATAAGATGACATCAGAAGAGGACATGGCTGAAAGCACAAAAATGGCAGAGAGAAGGTGTAGGTGAGAAGAGATACAGAAAGTCTCGGTTCTGAAGTCTTCACTGCAAGGGAACGCAGCAGCGTTCCCGAAGTATTCTTACCGTTCGTTTTCTCTGAAGACTTGTCAATAAATTCTTCAGTAAAGAGCACTAAAACTTAAACCGAACCGAAAGCTCCAACATGATTCTAGAAATTCAGCTTAAAAAAGTATTCAATCCAAAAAATCCACATGATAAATCTCAGAAAGAAACGTCAATAACTCCTAACACACGTTTTTGTCAAATATGATTTTTTTACTACAGTTGCTGTTAATTATGGAAGCCATAAAATAATGTTAGTCTTAAAGTAACATTATCTGCATTTGCATGGACGCTTTTTGTTTTAATCCGACTGAAATCATTCATGAATCTGAATATAGTGTTTACATGATCGCTACATAAAGTGATCAGGTTGATGTGCACGCTTTTTTTTTTTCCCTGCATCATCCAGCCATCTCTTTGCTTTAAAAAGGCAGACTTAATAGGATACTTCACCCAGAAATCGGAAAACTAAACAGTTGATAGGGCCCATTGACTTCCATAGCATGGAAAAAAAAAATCCTTTGGAAGTCAATGGGGACCATCAACTCTTTGGTTACTCATATTCTTCAAAATACCTTCTTTTGTGTACAGTAGAAGTCAAGTCACCTTTACTTATACAGCGCTTTTTACAATGCAAATTGTGTCAAAGCAGCTTTACATTAATAATTGGGAAATCATTTTTGGCAGCACAGCAGCTCCCAAAGAAAATGGTGTCATTGTCCAGCTTATTCTATATATTATTGATTCATTCCGTTGCAAAGATCAATAGTTATTAGTCTAGTTAATTTCTGTATATCGGCGCTGGAGAAAACAGTGACGTAATCGCCCGGCTCGGCTCAGTTCGCATACAACGACGCCAATGCAGGCATACCAAAAACACTGCTGAATATCAAGCAAGTGTCCCCAACTTAAGCAAGGAACCAAAACTCCAACAAAATGGAGAAAAACTCCTTGGGAGAAACAAGGCCGTAAGTCTGATTGGAGTCTCAACAGTCAAAATATTTAATCCAGTTCCATCTAGTTTAAGATCTTTTTAATCGGTTTGTTGGGGATCTGTGCCACTGGCTGATGAGTCGGTCAGGCCCTCAGAAGGGATGAGCTAGTCCACACAGTCTCCGCCGACACCCCAGGGCCACACTGCTGCCGCACACAGGCACAGGTTCCCCATCCGACCCGGACACGGCCCGGATCCAGCCAATCACATTAATTAGTAAACCTCGGGATAAGCAGAGAAACAAAAATTAGCATAGACGGCATTCTTCTTTTGATGTAACGAGTACATCCGGTGTTATAGGAAGTGTTCCCGGTTCCGGCTGACCTGATCTATGCAGCCTAACAATGCTTTAACGGATATGAAGGCAAAAATTGATAGTGCGTCATATGCATGCCAGGTTAAAGAGCTGTGTTTTTAGTCTAGATTTAAACTGACAGAGTGTGTCTGCTTCCCGAATAATGCTAGGAAGATCGTTCCTGAGTTTAGGTGCCTTATATATCCTTATAGGAAAAGGATCTACCGCCTGCGGTTGACTTTGATATTCTAGGTATTAACAACTGGCCAGAATTCTGAGATCGTAATAGACGCGAAGGACTATAATGCATTAAGAGCTCACTCAGGTTCTGGGGAGATAAGCCATTTAGTGCTTTGTAAGTAATTAGTAAGATTTTAAAATCTATATGATGTTTAATAGGGAGCCAGTGCAGTTTTGACAGAACCGGGCTAATATTGGTCATACTTCGCGGTTCTAGTAAGGACTCTAGCAGCTGCGTTTTGGACCAGCTGTAGTTAAAGAAAGAAGCAAGAAATCCAAACAGGTTTGGAGCAGCTTGAGGGTGAGCAAATGTTTTGGGTGAACTAACCCTTTAATATTTATCCATTCCGGGTCCTGATTAGGAGGGCATGAGCACATGAAGTTTTGTTTCGTGCTGCTTGTATTCATCAAGGAGTAAAAACGCCTCTTAAATCAAGGCATCGGTGGACGAGAGTCCAAATCAAAGCGACATTGTCCTGCTCCTCGTCACAGATGATGAGTGGAATGAGAATTTTAAAATGACACAACTGTCATTTATTACACCGTATTCAACAACAACTCGTTCCTCGTGTCATACGTCACTACAGCATTCACTGCACACGCGCAGAACTTTAAACTTTCGGCCTTCAATCCGATCAAGTGTTTACATGTCCTCTCGAACGGATTAGATGAGGTTTAAACCACTTCTTACAACTGAATTTGGTGGTGACATGCGACTGTTCTACTAGTCCCATTACAAACGGATTAAAAGGGTCCATGCAAGCACAGCTTTAGTGTCTACATTTCCTCATGATCTTGACATAAAAAAAAAAAAAAACAATTTTTGTCAATGTTAAGTTGTGTATGTGCCCTCCAGAGTTTTTGTCATTAAAGACATTTATACTTTATCTCCATCTTCGTGAGTTGACCACAACCAAGTTGTGACGAATCAGTTACATACTGTACAGACCTATTTTGTGTTTTCAAACAGTGGCAGTGGTGTATAAAGTACTTGAAAGCCATACTTGAGTAAAAGTACAGATATCTTACCAGAAAATGACTTTGGTAGAAGTAGAAGTCACTGTTTAGAATATTACTTGAGTAAAAGTTTTAAAGTAAGTGATATTTTTTGTACTTAAGTATGAAAAGTATTTTTTTGAGATTAAACATACTTAAGTATTTAAAGTAAAAGTAAAAGTAAATGCAAAATACAAAAGAAGCAGAAAATATTAGTAAAAATTGTTCTATACACAGTTTGAGCAGCAAGATTGTTTTAACTCTTTCTTGTTTTGTTTGCTTTGAATTTTAAAAAATGGCAAAATGTTTATTGTAAGTTTTAAATATAAAAAAATACTAATACATTAATTATACCTTGATGATTCACGCTAATTCATAGTGCATTATAATTAATGCAAGAGGCAACTTTAAAATGTTAAAATGTAAATATTGAAATTAACAATGAACAACGCTTTCATTAACCTTTAATGTCACAAATGAACTCTATTATAAGTTTTTCCATTTCACATAAATCCAAACAATCGTGCTTAAAAACGGCCATATTTATGCACAAAGGCATATTAAATGTTTACTTTCACTCGTTATTGGCTTCTATTTTAGAACACTTGATGAAATATGTGTTAAATTGCGATAAAAAAAACTGAAATGAACACATTTCTGATGTATGTTTCTGTCGACTGCACGATTATGATACAATTCAAATATGCTTCTTCGCTGGATAAAGAATGCATAAAATCGAACAAATGGATATAAACTAATGCAAATAGAGGGTAACAATCGTGACATTAAACAGTTGGTGTTTTTGTCACATTGAACCGATTGTGGTAACGTTACTACTAACGTCAGCATCCGCTCAGCCTCGACGGCAAACACACTAATGCAGCGTCTAGTCAACAAACTAATTAATTTAGTGATATGAAAACATATATTGTAGTGTAACATACCGCTTTGTTGTCTGTTTTAAATCCATTTTTGAAGTGTCCCCGCGCAGCCTCGCGTCACGTGTTAACACAAACGGTAAGAGGCGTCAGTGATAGTTTTATCAGAGAGCGCCTCTATCTATCTATCTGTCTATCTATCTATCTATCTATCTATCTATCTATCTATCTATCTATCTATCTATCTATCTATCTATCTATCTATCTATCTGTCTGTCTATCTATCTATCTATCTATCTATCTATCTATCTATCTATCTATCTATCTATCTATCTGTCTATCTATCTATTTGTCTATCTATCTATCTATCTATCTATCTATCTATCTATCTATCTATCTATCTATCTATCTATCTATCTATCTATTGTCTGATTTATTTATCTATCTATCTATCTATCTATCTATCTATCTATCTATCTATCTATCTATCTATCTATCTATCTATCTATCTATCTATCTATTGTCTGATTTATTTATCTATCTATCTATCTATCTATCTATCTATCTATCTATCTATCTATCTATCTATCTATCTATCTATCTATCTATCTATCTATCTATCTATCTATCTATCTATCTATCTACCTATCTATTGTGTGATCTATCTATCTATCTATCTATCTATCTATCTATCTATCTATCTATCTATCTATCTATCTATCTATCTATCTATCTATCTATCTATCTATCTATCTATCTATTTTCCTCAGTTATAAACTGGAAGATATAAACATGCAAATGCAAGAAAAAACTCAGAATTGTGAGAAAAATGTGTCTGTGTTTTTATCTATCTATCTATCTATCTATCTATCTATCTATCTATCTATCTATCTATCTATCTATCTATCTATCTATCTATCTATCTGTCTGTCTGTCTGTCTGTCTGTCTGTCTGTCTGTCTGTCTGTCTATCTATCTATCTATCTATCTATCTATCTATCTGTCTGTCTGTCTATCTATCTATCTGTCTATCTATCTATTTGTCTATCTATCTACCTATCTATTGTCTGATCTATCTATCTATCTATCTATCTATCTATCTATCTATCTATCTATCTATCTATCTATCTATCTATCTATCTATCTATCTATCTATCTATCTATCTATCTATCGATCGTTCTATCAATCGTTCTATCTATCTATCTATCTATCTATCTATCTATCTATCTATCTATCTATCTATCTATCTATCTATCTATCTATCTATCTATCTATCTATCTATCATTGATTAAATGATTATTGATTATATGATTATTGATTAAACTTTTACAGTGAAATACCTTGTAGATGTGACAGGGACTTTTAATTTATCAAGAAAAAGTATAAATAACGAGAAAAAGACCATTTCATCACAATAAAACAAGAAACAAAAAAATCCACAGCATTTTAGATCTTCCATACAGTACAACATTAATCAAAGAATCCTTCAAACGTTATTTTTTTTTTCTTCAATGACAATGGTGGCTAAAGTCAGCACAGTTTCTATGGTAACTATAGAATATTGGTGGAAGCTGTGTTTACCATAATACATTTTTCAGAGCAATTTTGAAGTTTAGGGTGGGTCGCTGACTGCGTTGTTACTTTCAGACTGTTCTGTGTGCTTCCGTATGACTTTGTGCAAACTGATATCCTCGCTGGCGGGTGCAATGTGAGAATTCTCCACAGAGAAGGACTTTGCTGTTGCTTTCTGCTAGTTATCTTCTGAGCTCGGCAGTAGCCGAGACGGGAGACTTGGCTTTGATTCCTTATTTGTCTACAGCGTACCTGGCTGCTGGCTAACTCAGCGCTGTTACTATGAGCTCTGCGGCTTCCTATGCCAATATCCATGGGGACAGGAGGCTTTGGTTTTTCCTCGATTGTCTAAAGGGTGTCTAGCTGTTGGTTCACCATCTGTTACGAAACAAGGCATTCAGAATCCTTTGCTGATCTGTATGTGAAAAGGTGACTCAGCCTAGCAAAGAACCTAGTGGTTTGATTAATCTCTGTGATCAGTGCTCGCAGAAACTGCCACTGCTGCTCCAAAACCTTCTGAAGGAACAAAAACGGTCAAATTATAAAATTGACATGCACTGTAAATATCATTTGTACAGTGTATGTAAAGAAAAAAACAAGAAATACTATTTCAGTCTTACTCTGAATTGATTGAGGTGAACCTACAGCACAACTGTCATTATTCAAAACTGAAAACTAGAATCTACTGCACCAGAGCATCCTGGAAACATAAACTATTCTCAGGACAGTCTATAATGCCATTTACCAAATGTATGTTCATGTGTGCCTTATTGCAGTGTAATCTCAGTTTTGAGTTTTGGACTTTTTTTTTATTATGCAAGATCTAGGAATTACGGATTCTGAACCTGTGCTTCATCATGCAAAAATATTGTAACCAATGAACCATTAAAGATGACACCAGAGCAATTTCTTTTGGATAAACGTTGCACAGTGGCAATTATATGGACTGCACTGACACTTTTGGATGAGAACAAAACTTCTGTCATGACAACTCTCGGAGAGTTTGGGATGGTAATGGATATGACAATGATGATATGTTTGGTCTTGGTGGAATAGATCTGCTATGCTGCTGCTGATATTGCTTATTGCTGTGAACAAGAAAGGCATGCTACCGCAGTGCAATACAGCATACGTGAATTACCTGTAGCAGATCTATACAGGTGGAGCTGGGGAAGGTGGAGGGTTTCTGAAAGCGCGCTGCAACTGCTACAACAAATGCTGACCAAGTATTTGCAGGTTGAGCAGCGAGCTCATTGGCTACTGATACAATAGGAACCGATCAGCTATGCCTTATAACAGGAGTTCCCAACCACATTCCTGGAGACCTCCCAACACTGCATGTTTTCCATGTCTCCTTGATCAAACACACCTGATTCAGATCATCAGCTCATTAGTAGAGACTCCAAGACCTGAAATGGGTGTATCAGACAAAGGAGAGATACAAAATATCCAGGAATGTGGTGTTTGCATGCAGACTGAGTTAAGGACCTTCACCATCTAGAGTTTCATGACAGAACTTTGAACTAAATTGAGCTGGATAATGACAATAGTCTTCATTACAGCTGCTTTATAGATCAATCAAAATTGTTTCATAATTGATGCAACACTGAACTGACACTATTGGCTTCTGTAGAGCTGCTTATATCACAACTTGATGAACTTTGCACTGTAATGACACACACACACACACACACATATACATATTGTCAGGATTATCAGCGGAAATGCCCGTGACAACCAGCAGAGGGCACCCTCACTGGAGTATTTACACACACCACCACACAGCAACTTCACTACATTTCCCATAAGCCCCGTACCTCGGCGCTGATTGCAGCACCGCCTGCACACGATCTTTTGGACTATTAAAGAGACTCTCAGACTGATGTTTTTGGCGAAGTCTTGTTTCCCATCCGGTGCATTTCTGAGCGTTATTTCCCTGTGTTTGCCTTCCTGTTATTACCTTGTTGGAATTATCGTTTATATGCCTTACTGACCCGTTTGCCTGGATTACGTTTATGATTGATATCTGCCTGTCCTGATATGAAAGCTCTAGCGCAAGTTCTGCCGAGAAGACTCAAATGTCACGTCACTATGAGTTTAGTTCCAACCAATCATTATCTAAGACATGGAGTATATAAGATCGGTACTTACACATGTCTGAGTTCGCACCTCCATCCTCCCCACCACCACCAGGAAGGTCCCTGTCCATACCTCCCGGGGTCGGTTACGCCCCTGCCTTCATCTTTAGGCAAGAAATGCAGAGTCCGCAACCCTCATTATCTAAGCTACGGACGGGGCAACGCCAAAGAACTTTATCTTACTATATTTGCTTGCTGATTGTTAATAAACATCATTGTTACGTTATCTTACCTCCCGAGTCTTTCTGGTAGAACTGTGCCTGTTATATCACCTCGTCTTTGTCCTGTCTCTATTCCTGTTTGCCGGATTCCGACCATTATCTGTTTGACCACCCTGCTTTTGAATAAAGCCTGCCCTTCATTGAACAAAGCCCTTCATTGTGCATATATATATATATACACACACACACAGCATATATCACTAGTTGATTCAAAAATGAATGAATGAATTTGACTTCAAAAAGGATGAAGAAAAGTGACACTCAGCTGAACTAGACACAGATTATGCATTAAAACTAAGTTACAGGTTCTTGCGTCATTTAAAGATCCTTTTGGGTAGGGGTGTGTTTGTTTCGGTGATTTCAAAATCAACAGGGTTTCTCAGAAATAGCTTACTGCACCTTTAAATAGTGTACTTATGCAGGTGCAAGTGAGTTCTCGCCTTTAAATAATTGCATTGCTCAACAGTTCTCCTCTTCATATTACATCAGTGCAGTATTCTTCTCAGACTTACATCCCCCGCACTCGTGTTTTTCAAGCCCTTTATGTTTACATCTCACTCTTAAATATTTCAATCCAAATGCCACAAAATCCTGAATCATACATGAAGCTTTGGAGTGGACCACTATGAAATATTACACATCCCTAAATCACTCGGGCACAGCACCAACAGCAAGCTCACGTCTGACCCTCTCTCCAACTGACCGCCTTCAGTCGAACCGATATTAACCGTGAAGACAAATCACATTTAATTGTTTTTTTTCAGTGTCGAAAGGTGCTGAATATGCAACTTTGCTCCAGTTTTCCAGCACCGCTGCTGTGTGTGTTTTACGCTTTGAAGATTTACACTAAGCGGAAAACTCGAAATGGGTTTTCGGAGCGGGATTATGGGTCCATTATAAAGGGTTAACTGTGGCGTAAAGTATGACGACAGTTTGATTACTTGGAATCTGGCTCTGATTGGGCGCCTGCACTGCTGGGAAGTAAACACACACGCACATTTATCAGACGAAGGAGGAAAACACCAGTGGCATTGTTGGTCGCACATATCATCGCTATCGCCATCGCACGCTTTGATTAGTACTTAATGACACTCGGCAAAACCGAGCAAAGATTACACAGACCGTTTAGCCCATAGCAGATGTCTAATGGATGATTTCTGAATGACTGTCGAGTAGCTTTAATAAGTCTGCGGGATATATTAAGCGCGTGCACATAAAATATAACCGTGCCCTTAACAAGCTCAAGACGAGAAGACTTGATGGGAAAAGAGCGTCAGAATAATCGATGACTCTTTTCCTCTGTGAAAACAAATTACCCTGCGCTGTTTCTTTGGCTGATTAAACACTATCCCGAATGTCATCTTTCTTCTTTCGTTCCCTCTCCAGTGGTCATAAATAGCGTTTATAAGAGATTTCTCCCGTCCGTTGCAGGAAACGAGAGGCCGCCGTGAGTTTCCAGGTGCTCCTTCCCCCATAAATGCGACGACAAACACTCAAATCTTGACCGGTAACCCGCGGGCGGCACTCAATGTCATTAAGACCTGACCTTTGAGGGTGAACAACAAACATAAAACATGAGTTAGAGAGCATGTCACATCTTTAATCATATCTTAAATGAATTTCAGCTCGGGATTTATGTGGCAGAGGCTTTATGGGGTTTTAAATTCATTTTAAGAGGACACATCTGAATTTGTAAAAGCAGGATTTGTCAAGGGCTTTACAAACTCGTAAAGAAAGCTTAAAAATGCTGTAAGTGGTAAATTTTGGACGTTGAACAATCCAGCGACTCAGAGGACGGGCGCTTTATGAGACCGCTTCAGAATTTAAATGAGATTTATAACGCATCAACCAGTTTATTAAGGTTTAGTGGGATCTTTGAGATTAGTTTAGGAAGACAACAGAATTAAGATGTTAAACACGAGCTCGATTTTTTGCATGTGTCAGATGGGGAAAAAGCCCAAACTCTATAATATAATTAGAATACAATGGAGTTATCATTCATGCTCAACAGAATAAATGATGCTGGATGAATTACAGGTGCATAAACAAAGTTTATTCAAATCACTAACCCAATTATGAGCGATAGTAATAATGATTCTACATGGGGTTCATTAACTAAAACTAAAAGAAAACTTGGCAACTAATAGAAGTAAGTTTAATTTGAGACACTACAATTACTTATTAAATATAAATAAAAGCTAAAAGTAAAACTTAAATAAAAAAAAAAAAACAGTATTATTAAAAAAAATATTAAAAATGACAAAAATACACACATAAAATGACAAATAAATACATAAAAATAAACTAAAACTAAAAGAAAACTTGGCAACAAATACAGTAGAAGTGAGTTTAATTTGAGACACTACAATTACTTATTAAATATAAATAAAAGCTAAAAGTAAAACTGAAATAAAAAAACAGGATTATTAACAAAAATAATATTAAAAATGACAAAAATACACACATAAAATGACAAATAAATAAATAAAAATAAACTAAAACTAAAAGAAAACTTGGCAACAAATAGAAGTAAGTTTAATTTGAGACACTACAATTACTTATAAAATATAAATAAAAGCTGAAAGTAAAACTGAAATAAAAAAACAGGATTATTAAAAAAAATAATATTAAAAATGACAAAAATACACACATAAAATGACAAATAAATAAATGAAGGAAAATATAAAAATAAAATTCAAAATATAGAACGCTAGGTTCATTTTAAAGAACGCTTTATGCCAAAAAGATTCTATATAAAGAGAAATATCTTAAATTCCTACTTAATTTTCCTACTGATAAAGTATGTTTATGAGCTGTTTAATTTGTAAAATATAATTAAAGCAAAAATGATTTAAAACAAAATGAATTCAATAAAACTAAATGCATAAATGGAACTCCTAAAAAGCTTCTGTGACGGAACTCTTCAAGCTTCTATCGAGAATCTTTTTTTTTTCTAAGAGTGATGTAAAAGTAGTACTTACACAACAATATACTATATGTAATAAGAGAACATCATAAAGCCTGGCTGACATCCTAAAAATTTAACTCAAAGAACCTGAATGAATCTCACTGGACTGGAAAATGAATTCATTCTTATAAAAAGGTAAAATAAGGAATACGTACTGTATGTAAATTACTACTGGAACAAGGACTATAAGAGCCACCCACATCTCCACGGTGGCTTTTGATTCATATTTACATGATATTTACTGATGGATTACATTAATTCTCTGAATATAAAAAGTCATACAGTGGTCCACGTTTCATTTCCATACGCATTAACTGCTGAGTCGCGTCTGACTAAATTATGGAATTTAAAAAGCTCTTCAACACTTTCCAGGTCTATAACCAGTCTAATAACGCTCTTAAACAGCTAATGCATTAACCCAATCACGCCCCAGAAAAGCAAAGAGGCAGAAAAAATCATCCCATCTGGACCCAGCCACAGAAAAGAAAGGGTAAAGATGTTATTTGCGTAATATGAGCCGCCTGTTTGCCCTTGCCACGGGTCTGCTTCATGGGACACGGGAAATAATCTAACAGTCCGAAATCACACACAAAGCCGTCCAAATGAAGGAGGAGGTGAAATTGATTGTGTGCTCGGGGCGTCTCCCTCTGGACGACAGAACGGAGCTGCTTTTCCAGCCTGCCTGAGAAACAGAGCTCGGGAACACACTGATTTCATGATAATAATAGTGGCGTGTCAAGTTTTTGTCGGTATATTTCCCATACAAAAACACTTGTATTACATATACGATGGAAAAGACAAGGTAATACTATGGTGTGATTGAAATGCTGTATAGTGCGGTGAATAACAGTAATCTATAAGAGCCTTGACAGGGAAATCTCCTGCATCACCAAACGTGTTCCAACCGGACTTCAAATGGTTTTATTGCAAATGAATGATTAAACTTTAAGTACCATAAACATATACATTTGATATACATTGGATATTACCTACAATTCAAGCAATGTACTCTGCAAATTAGCAAGGCATCAAATGTTTATTTATAAATGAACATATCTGTTCATTTAGCAGGCGTTATTTGTGTGTGCTTTTGCAGATGTGTAAATGAAATATTTATACAGCATTTGATAAACGTTAGCCTGGTGCGTATGGCTCTGTTTAGCAAAAGATGAACATGACGGCACATGAAACTACACAACGGCATAAATTTTATCCACTAACTGTTCAGAAACGTCTAAAAGTTGGAACTTCTTCCTGAGTCTCTCCGGTTTGAATAATGTGAGGATGAACACCGTCCTCAATTGGTCTGTGTCAGCTTGTTGTTGAGCTGTTAAAGCTCCGCCCTATTTCGGAAAGGGGGAAGGGAGCAGCAGCTCATTTGCATTTAAAGGGACACACACACACATTTGTTTTCGCTCACACCAAAATAGGGGCAAATTTGACAAGCTATAATAAATGATCTTGAGCTGAAACTTCACACATTCTGGAGACACCAGAGACTGATATTACATGTTGTGAAAAGGGCATAATAGGTCCCCATTAGTTTTAATCCTCTATGTTTTAGACTATTTTTCTGTAAACAGTTTTGGATCTTTGAATTTAAGCATTTCTGCCTCTTGGGATGAACTGCTTGTTGTATTACTCATTTGTAAATCCCCTTGGATAAAAGCATCTGCTAAATTAATAAACGTATACATTCTGCTCATGCGAGCGATTTGCTTTCACCCTTAGTTTTTATAGTAAAATATAATTGGAGTATTAATACCCCTGTTTTCCGTATGTTGGTCAAAAAGGCTTTACCATCTGTTGTCCATATATCTAATTACATACGAGCGCTGTTAAATATGTTTATGCTCAGATTTACAAAGAAAGTAAATAGCAAGCTGTCATTTAACAGATGCTTGTATACAAAGCCATTTATAGTAAACATATTAAAGTGACAGTCCTGTTGGAGTGACCCGAGGTTAGGCTCGCACATGCACACATTTGTATTTTCCAGTTATGATGGGGACTTTGTGGACAGTTAAACAGCCATGCAAACAGGGGCTCATGACGGTTTAGCTGATGCATGCACAGTGGGTGTTGTTGCGGGTCCTTATAACTCCACGACCGTGTGACAAAGCGACAACGTCTTTGGCCGCATCTCTTGCTGTTTGCAAACATTTCTACAGCCATGCATGATGACCCTGGAAGTGGTGGTGCCCTTGGGCATGTGCCCGAATGCCCATATGGTCAGCTGGTGTCTATAATGCAAGAAAGCCTAATTCAACACTCACACAGCACAGCTAAATTCAAATATAAGATTTAATATAAGAATATACATCTAGTTGCTATATACACTATATATTTATATATATATATATATATATATATATATATATATATATATATATACTATACTATACTTTATATACTGTATATATGATATATTTATAGAATATAATATTTTTATGAAATTAGTCTCTTCTGCTCACCCGGGGCTGCAATTATTTGATCAAAAGTACAGTAAAAACAATAATTATAATGTATAGTATACAATATATGCTGATTTGCTGCTCCATTATGAGTGTTGAAAACAGTCGTGCTGCTTAATTTTTTGTGATCACTAAAAATATATATATATATATATATATATATGTATAAACTATTATTTAATTACTATTTTGTAACATTATAAATGCCTTTACTATCACTTCTGATCAATTAAATGCATCGTCGCTCCATAAAAGTAGCAATTTCATAAAAAATTTTTTTTTTGAAGAATATACATCTAACACTATCCAACATATGCATTCAGCATATGGATGGGGTAAATATAGCTTATCTAGCTTGCAGCATCATGTACAAACACATGTTCCTAGATGCATTGAGAGCAAATGCGATAAAATCCAATTAATTAGCAGATAAATTAAAAAAAAAAGGCACAAAAGTATGATTTTATGTCATGAAAACATACCAATGTGGCTCAGATTAACAGCATTTCAATAATTCTCAGCCAAACACGGATGAGGATGAGCTCCAAAGCAATCAATGTCTATAGAACAAACTGCAAAAACACAGCTCCGAAAAAACAATCAACAACAGCACTTAACCTCGGGGACTTGTTAATAAATGACAGTCGATGGCGAGATAGAAGAAAAGGCTGAAAAATTCATCAAAACCAGCCGCGACAGGAGAATCCCACAGGCGCTGGTTCTACAGCGTGTTAAAGCCGTTTCTATCAGAGGTGAGGGATGGGACGTCTTCAGTGAGGATCAGCTTTGCCAGAAGCTCTCTTAGGACCATCTCCTTCGCTCTATCACTAGACATACGCACTTCTCCCTCGGAGAGCCAAAATTGATTACGAGGCCTTAGCTACAGACAGCTGGTTGTGCATTGTTCTCCATCACTCTCAACACGATAGTTCCGGCTAACGTCGCTGGATTAGACGGTTATGCATTTCTATTTTTTTTTTTGAGGGATGGATGATCACACCTGGTCACTTCATGTGTCTTTTTAGTGATCGGATAACTGTGGGAATGATGCACTGCTGCTCAAAAGTTTTGGGTGGGGTTGTTTTAAATGTTTTTGAAAGACGTCTTGGTGTTTCTTTGCTCAAAAATACAGTAAAAACAGTAAAAATGAGAAATATTATTACGCTTTTAAATCGCGGTTTTCTATTTGAATATACTGTAAAATGTAATTTATATCCAGTGATCAAAGCTGAATTTTCAGCATCATTACTCCAGTCTTCAGTGTCACATGATCCTTCAGAAATCATTGTAATATGATGATGTGATGCTCAAGAAAATATGTGCTGCTTCATGTTTTTTTGGTGGAAACGGTTGATTTTTTTCCAGGATACGTTGATGAATGGAGATGCCAAAAGAACAGCACTTATTTGAAATAGAAGTCTTTTGTAACATTGTAAACGTCTATACTGGCACTTTTTTGATGAATGCATCGTTGTCGAATAACAGTATTAAAGTTTTAAAAAATACTTTGAATGGTGGTGTAAATTTGAGACATAGATCTGATAACTCAGAATGCAAGTGCGTTTTTGCCTTTGTAAATGTATTTCTATGTAAATGCTGTATTCCTTGGCCCATGTCCACCCACTAGCATTTACAGCTAGGGTAAGCAGATTGATAGCTGGGTGTGGGGTTTATTTATCATTGAGCAGGGGTCCTACAGTGCATATGATTAATGTGTCCTCCATACTATCAATCTCAGGGATTGATCCCTCAAACAGAAGCACCACGGGCACTGGTTTCCAATCACTTGTGATTTTCAAGACACTGTTTATGAATCTGTGAAGGTAGAATAACAGCATTGCAGAACACTGATGAGTTTTTTCTCTGACGGTGTAATTTTAAAGGCTCGAGTTCCTGCTGAATTGGAAATCGGCTTTAAAATCTCGTTACAGACAGAGAATAATGGTTTGAGAAGACGCCTCTTGTCATAATTAGCGCTGGCAGCTCTTAAGCAGATACAGAAGACAAATGTCATCCTCGAGACATCACTCTAGTTACTTGGAAAAGTGGTGATATAATTACACTTCCAACTTTTCCAAATTTTAAATCAGCTCTTACAGAATGAGACGTTAAAGCTGCTGAATGGTTCTAAATAAAATAGCAGTGCTCTTTGCTGAGGTGAAGCAAGCTTCCATGATGCCAGACCGTTGCTATGCAGTTGCTAAGGTGATCTGGCTTGCTAGCAGGAGCATCGTGCAACTAACTATTGCGAGAGGGAACCGGTGTCACTTGGTGGCTTATACAAGGTGACACCTGTAAAAACATAACCTCTTGATTATGGGTAGTAAATAAATCACCTTGCAACCAAAAATGCCATGGCTATTCAAGCATGCATGTGACCCCATGAGCATATATATATATATATATATATATATATATATATATATATACATATATATACAGAGAGGGAGAGATTTTTTTATTTTTGCACTACTTAATGTTCTATTTATTAACCAAGTATAAATTTCATCAAGTAAGTGTTTCTACGCATTTCTAGATTTATTCCAAAATAATAACTAAAGGCAGTAATAATTATATATATATATATATATATATATATTTTTTTTTTTTTTTTTTTTTCTAATGTTCAGGAAAAGTTCATGAAATCAAGAGGTGGGATTAATCGTATGAACCAATCATTTCCAATCAGAACCAATCACATCCAGTCATAGTGCAGTGAAGACATTGCTTCCGCTCATGCGACTTTCCCCCATTCATTCTCAATTACCCCCCACTAAACCCACTGCATGCTTTAAGGGGTCTGTTTAAAGTCAATGGTCTCAGGGGAGGCAAGCCTCCTTCTGTAACTTCACCTGAGGGTGTCGCTGTTGGACAGAGTTACTTTAGAAAAACGAGTGACTTTTACCCTTTTTAAAGGGATAGTTCACCCAAAAATGAAAATTATCCCATGATTTACTCTCCCTCACGCCATCCTAGGTGTTTATGACTATCTTCTTATATAAAAAAAATATCCGACTCTTCCGAGCTTTATAATGTTAGTGAACTTTAAAATGCATCCATCCATCATAAAAGAGCTCCAGGTGGCCTTCTGAAAAATATCCAGATTTAAATCTTTATAAACTAAAAGAGTGACCGACGCATGACGTCATGACGAACACAGAAGTGCGGAGGACAGAGCAAATATTAGAAGTCTAAAACGAGATTTTTTTTAAAGAGAAATGTTGGAGGATTTCGATATGAGAGAAGAAGAGCTTGAGTTTGTTGCACAGCCCTATTTGTTTAAACCGCAAGAGGCGTCTAAGCTTACGATACTCCTACATCGCGTCTTTTTCGCAGTATGCCAACGGTCGTCTGCCGGAAGCTAGTTATTTTAGTTTATAAATTTTTATATATGAGTATTTTTCCTAAAAAAAATCCCATCACTTTGCTTCAGAGGGCCTTTATTAACCACACGGAGTCATATGGATTACTTTTATGATGGATGGATGTGCTTTTTGGCCTTCAAAATCCTTCACTACCATTATAAAGCTTGAATATTAATATCTGATTGTTTAATATCTGATTCCTCTGCTCTTCCACGTTCGTCATTGCGTCAGGTCAGAGGTCAGTCTTCCACCGTTATTCGATTTGCGTAGTCTGCCGGAAGATTTTGAAAACCCATCGCTTCAGAAGGCCTTTATTGGAGCCGTGTGGATATTTTTTATGATGGATGGATGTGCTTTTTTGGACTTCAAAGCCAGAAGCTCCATTCTCTACCATTATAATGCTTGGAAGAGTCTGTATTTTAAATTTTTTTTTTTTTTTAATAAAACTCAGATTGTGTTCGTCTGAAAGAAGATAGTCATATACACCTAGGCTTGAGGGAATTAAATTTTGGGATAATTTTCATTTTTGGGTGAACTACACCTTTAAAGTCACATTTTGTTTATTTTTGTAACATCAAATATTTTCTCATCCAGTTTTTTTTTTTTTTTGAGGTGACATTGCCTCCCTTATTTTATTTTAAACTAATTTATCATCATTTTTTTTTGCTCAGCACTAATAAGCCACGTGATGCTTTTAGGTAACTCAACACAAAACAGTAAAAACATGATGTCTAGAGGCAAAGAGTAAAGTGATTATTCCCCTTGTACATAACTAGGCTATTTATGAGGTCTTTGACCTGCAGGTAATGTTCCAGCATTCACTTAGGTAAAACATTGATTCATTGATGCGACGATGACTTAAGGGGTGCAGGAGCGGCTGTCTGTTGACAGTCAATCAATGATATGCCTCGGCTCTCATAAGGAATCGCGGTGCCAGGATATGCACGCCAGCACTTCCTCAGGAAACTCATTATAAAACGAGAAACGTGGAAAGAAAGAAAGCTCTGTGGTGATCTATGCCGAACCGAGAATGCATTTTACTGTCTGGCGTGAGAACAAATGACGGGATCCTAAATGGAAGTTTTGCTAACACGTTTCGAGAAAAGTCACTTTTTAACGCTTCAGTCCAGTCATAAAGCTATCATCAGGAAGCACTTCATTTACTCCATCCTTTTTACTGATTAACATCGGTTTTGCCCGCTTAAGTTCACTTATTATGTTAGTCAAGGCTTTGTGCACCACAAACACTCTTAAAAATGAAGGCTCTTTATTGGCATCGACGGTTGCATGAAGAACATCCACTGCACAAAACGTTCTTTATAGTTGAAACATAATGTTTTTTAGAACATAATAAACAGTTAATATATGTTGACAAATTTGAATAAATAGCGTAAGTTAACTAATGGGATCATATTGAAAAGGGTAACCATGTATAGACATGTAAAAATATGCATATGACTACACGTATGTGAAAGCAATAAATAAATAAAGCATAGTGAATATTCATATTTCAAAAGGCGTAAGGCCACAGATGGCTGTTACTTGTTGTTGGAGATCTCAAGGTTATTTCGTCTTTTGTTTTCTTCAGCTGAAGTGCTGAGTTTTTCACTGTGGAGGTAATGGGGCATTTGTTTGGGAAATGCAAAGACAGTGAAATGGAAAAGCCAGTGAAAAGGCACAAAAATAAATAAGAGCAAAAGTGGACAATGAATGACAAGTATTGTGTTTTCTCATGCTATTATGCCCTTATTTACAATCCACTGAGCATTTCTTTAGTTGAGAGATTTTTGAGATTAACTGGAACAAATATGCTTACTAGGTCAAACTAACCCCTCGCCCATGCATAAACAGATTCGCATTCACAAAACACATATTCAATATTGAATGGAAAATCCTGATGCATCAATCAAAAGCTCCAGATCACATATCGCTTCATTTAGTGAATATACACACTGTAGTCAATTTCCAGACTTTGTAGAAGTCAATGAGAAGAATATTGATAACATTTGTGTCGCAAACTCGATCGGTATCATTCTTGCGGCAGCACTGAAAAACTCCGATATGGCTCCCTAAAGTTTGTTCTTGACTGCTGAAATGTCTTTTTTGTCTATCAGTGGAGGTTCTCTCTGTCTATCTCCCTCCTCCAGCGTCTTTAGACACAGTCAGACATTAGTATTCCAGTGTGCGCTCCTCACAGCAGTAGCCGGTGCCAGCCACTTAATTTGTCATTTATTGCTCTACGACAACTGAAGTAATTGAACCTTTTGCCCACGGAACGTCACTGGCAACCTGGTGGCCATTTTTCCCAGCCAGCCTCACGGTGGCCACATTTCAGGGACCTTGGGTAGAAAATGGAGGGCAGGGATCTCATTTATAGAAAAGCTGAGATGGTTAGCAGGTATCCTCACCTCTCACCCTGCACCGGACTCGCCAGAGCCGCTCAGATGCCTAGCGGTGCTGATAGAAACAGACAGAGATAGAGGAAGGTTGTGACACTTCAACTAGCTTAAAGACAAGGTGATTTGTTTCTAATGAAATTCTGAACCGCTGCATACTGCATTGTAGATGGGTTAATCTCACAATAACCTGTCCAGGTCATATTTTAAAGCAAAATCAAATGAAAAAAAAAAAAAAAAAAAAAAGTAGGAAATTCAATTTAAAGTAAACAACAACAAAAAAAAAATTAATTAATAAAAAATAAATATTTTACTCATGTTTGTATTAAACATGAATATAATTATGCAAAAAACAAACAAAAAAAGCAATATATTTATGCTGATTTAAAATGAAATAAATTAATATTAATAGTAATAATTAAAAAATAGGATAATAAATAAATGAATAAATCCTAATGAAAATAAATAAATAAAATTATTAAAATAAAAAAATAAAAAAATATTATATTTTATTATTTTGTCACTTATAATTTATTTAAATACCTAAATCATAAATAAAAATGTAATATATATATATATATATATATATATGCAAGTACTATATATATAGATATATGTTATATTCATATCTAATATAAATATATATATATATACTGTATATTCATGCAAATATTTCTTAAATATATCCATGTATGTGTGTGTATGTATATATACATGATTAATATCCACACCTTATATTATGTAAAAAAACAAAAAAAACTTTTATTTTGAACGTTTGACAGCACTATTAATTTATTTAAAAGAATTGATAAATTATTATAATGATCATTTAGACATAAAATGAGATAATATATAATATGTATTAAATATGTAAAAATGTTCATCTCAGTGGATGCTGTTCACATTCAGCACATTGAAAATGAAATTTCAAGTGGAGCACATTGCATTGTGGCAAACGTAGCAGGTGATACAAATATTGTATGCAAATTTGCATGACTGAAAAGAAAATGCTAATTGTATTTTGCATAAACTTTTGCATAATGTGCACTGTACTGCAAAAATAGCACAAGTACCATTCTAAACCTAGCCTGGGGTTCTATAGAGCGTGCTTCATTCGGTTAGGTGCTGCCGTTCTGGCTTCAGCACCAGTCTTAAAACCGTGAAGGTAATTTACGTAAGCTGATGTAATGGAATGAAAACCTATATGTACGTAGGTGACTGTGACTTCAGAAGATGATCCCTTTAAAGGGTTCAAAAGCTCCGTGGAGCTCATATGTTCTCTTGTTAACGGAAATTCACAAAGCTTCAGCAGGCATTCGCCCGGTTCGAAATCAATGAGCCGTCAGAACTCGATATGATACGAGAACACAGATCAAACCCCAAAGAATGCGTCTGAAAAGAAACCCCGATTTATAAATAAAACAATTCACCTGAAGCTCTCTCACTCAGATCCCGTACATAACGCCGTTCAGTTTGACTTATCCGATCATGAAAAATGCATGCACATCTACATATGATGGATGCGCTTCATACACCAGAGGACGATCAATGCAAAGCGAAGGAATACCAATGCAAACACTCCCTCTGCTGCATTTCATCTAAAACTTTGACTCCAAAAATCAATTCATGCTAATTATTGCATTGCATTTATGAAGCATTTACTGCATTAATTCAAATTGCGCAAAGCGCTGGATTGTGTCGGAGTCTTTTATGAGTCCACAAAAATTCTTCTCAAATTAAACACACTGCATTTGATGCTTTTGTGTCACATGAACCATCACAGTTTT
>CM074288.1:20729009-20826509 GCA_037194245.1 Opsariichthys bidens
TATAGATTTATTATGCTATAGAGAAAGTGTCTTCTACAAAGCAGGGTTGTCTCCAGGGTTAAAAATGGCGGCTTTGCGCATTTGTGGAGCTCATGTAAATCCTCCACTACCTTGACAGATATAGTAAAGCTGCTGTGACCGAGAAACGTCGGAAAGCCTCTCCGATTTCCATGTGGAAAACAAAGCTCGTTGATCGCATCCTTCCGGTCTGAACTGACTTTGAAACAAAATGAACAGGTAGATAATGCCTTGAGGGGAGAAAATGAAGTGTAAAATAATAAAGGTGGAGCATATTTGCTGTGGCGGAGGCGCTGAATGCCTGGCAAACTGATCTATCTTGGGATGAGGGCAACTTTGCATTTCAGAGAGGCTGTCCATTTGCACTTCTGAGCTCAAATATGTTTACGACATTTCTCTCCGCCGGTCCCCAAACTAATTGCTATTGCTTATGCTCGGCTGCGGAGCACTTGGAAGAAAAATATGAGGAATCAGAAAATGTCAGTCCACTTCCAAATCTCAACTCCCAGCCGTGCGCTAAAATACCATGGAAACACATAAAGCCCTTCCTCTCGGAGAGATTCACTCCGGGTTTGCTTAAGCATCCAAGGTTATGCTGCGTAAGAGCACACTGGTTTATCCCTAAACAAAGACGCACACGCATCCAAGCGCTCTGTGATAAACAACAGGCAGAGACGCACTCAATATGCAGAATGTTTGCCTGAAAACACACAGGATATTGGCAGTTATCAAGCGAAAAGTGTGAAGTTGAGAACCACAGTCGAATAACATCCAAGGAGAGCGTCTGATCTTCATACAGTAGCCACACACTGCAAAACAATATTTCCTTATTCAGTAATTTTGTCTGGTCTTCCAGTACAAATATCTATGGACGCTTTTTTCCACCACGGAATAAGAAAATTTAAAGATTACTATTGACAGGGCTGGGTGGGTCACTTTTCAAATGTATTTCACTACAGATTACAAAATACATGCTTTAAAAAGTCATTTGTGACGTATTTTGTTTAGTAACTTAATCTAAATACTTTAGAATACTTTGGAAGACTAATAAGTGTGGAACAAACACAAAAAAGGTCACTGCAAGTTTTTATCTCACAATTCTGACTTTTTACCTCAGGATTGTGTGATATAAAGTTGCAATTGTGAGTTATAAAGTCAGAATTATGAGATTGAAACTCACAATATGGAGAAAAGTCAAAAATATGAGATATAAACTCACTTACTAAATTCACAATTGTAAGGAAAAAAAAGTCAGTATTGCAAGTTCATATCTCCCAATTCTGACTTTATAACTTACAATTCTGAGTTTAAATCTCGCAATTCTGAGAAAAAGAAGTCCGAATTGTGAAATGCAAACTGCAAACAAGTGAATTATAAAATGACTCACAAACAACTCTCACAAAACAGTGGCAAACATAAAACTTAACTCCACTTTTTCAGACTGTCAGAGTCAGAGAATCACCAATCGCTGTTTAAATGACATTAAAACTCAAAGTAATCACTTTGGTAATCTAAAACACTTTTCAGATGTAACTGTAATCTGATTAGCACCCATTTAAAATGTAACTGTAATGAAATACAGTGACTCAAATTTTGTACATTAAATATGTAACTAAGTTACTTGTATTTCGTTACTCCCCAACTATGACTTTTACCCTTATTTCCCCTCACAACTGCGTTTATATCTCACAATAAAGTCAGAATTGCTTGATATAAACTCGCAATCACGTGATTCTGGTGACGTGTGAAATTCAGGTGGAGGGCAAGAAGTGAAAATTCGAATGTTATGAAGCGGAGTGATTTTTCTTTTTAAAAGATTTACCTAAAGCTGCCGTCACACCGTGTCCAGTTCTGGTCTGGTTTGTTTCTGCCAGTGACTTTAAGGGCAGTATTTTGATTTTCTGTCATGATTGTGAAAAACATCATCGTTCAGGGAAAAAAAAAATGGATGGTGTAATACATTTTCCCCCTTTTCTATGTGTAAAAAAAACAATAAAGGAAGCAGGTTGAGGAGGTTGCAGGAAGACGCCGTATAGCAAATCTAATAATGTCACTAATTAAACCCATAGCTGAGTGTTTTTGAAAGTATTTTATTTTGTTTTGGTTAATAATCAACATTACATGTGCAAGTATGATCATTAGACTTGTGAATCAGCATAACTCGGACAAAGCCACTTCAAAACTGAGCTTCTGTGGGTTTGAGGGTTGTCATTTGTTGAGATAAATGCAACAAAAATATATAGTGTGTCCGCTGAACGTGACCCTCCGATTATAATATTTACAAAGACAACTACAGTTACATTTGCACCCTTCCAACAAAGAAATTGATCGACTTCTGTCAGCTTGTTGAACACATTTTTTTTTTTTTCTGGACGTTTTCACCACCAAATGATCTAACAATGGGAAAAAAGAGCTTCTCTTCCCTGCAAATGATACCATGAAGAATGTGAATATTTAAGCAAGTCAAAAACAAAAAAGGTAAGCAGGTATCCATATTTATTTCAGTATCAGCAGACCCAAAACGCTATTAAAGGTGACAACTTTAAAAACAATA
This sequence comes from Opsariichthys bidens, assembly GCA_037194245.1. NCBI lineage: Eukaryota > Metazoa > Chordata > Actinopteri > Cypriniformes > Xenocyprididae > Opsariichthys > Opsariichthys bidens. The sequence continues at coordinate 20,731,582 of CM074288.1, forward strand.
AAAGTTACATAAACGATAAAAGCTCCTTATGGTTTCTCGTTTTCATCCGTTTAACATTTTACATTTACATTTTAGTCATTTAGCAGACGCTTTTATCCAAAGCGACTTACAAGTGAGGAAAACAAACAAGCGATTCTTCATGAATTGGCAAATAACACAGGAAGTGCTCACAATACAAGTTCCATACATTGCTCAGTACCATAAGCTAGAGTAGGAAGGGAAAAGGGAAGGAAAGGTTTTTTTTTTTTTTTTTTTTTTTTTTTTTTTATGAGGGGATCAAGTGTTCACGGAAGAGGTGAGTTTTCAGCTGTCTCTTGACAGCTTAAGCAACCATAAGTGACGCAAAACAGGAACTTTTGAGTTTGTGATAGTAATTCCTATATGGAAAAATCAATTCCTGCCCTCCGGACGTATTTCGCGCTAAAGCAATGACGTATGGTGAGAAATACCGCGGGATATAAACTATCACAATTCTGACTTTTTCTCGCAATTGCGAGATATAAACTCTGTGACTCGAGGAATAAAAGAGACTTTTTTTTCCTCAGAACTGCAAGTTTATATCACTCAATTTTGAGAAAATCCAAAATTGTGAGATAAAATGTAGTAAGCAGCTTTTTTGTTGAATCAAGACATTTACTTTAGATGTTAAGCCTTGTTTACTAAAAAAATGTGTAAAAAATTATATAATATATGTAATATTTATCTTGATTTAAGAAAGCGTAGATATTTTTTGAACAAAACAAGACATTTATACTAAGCAAGAAAAACATTTTTTGCTGTGCACAAACTGGATTTGCACAGCAAGAGATGCTTGCCTGTGCAAAACTTAAAGAAGACTAAATGTAGGCCTTTGATACATTTGAAATAGCTTTGGATAAAAGTGTCTGCCAAATGAACACGAGTACTGATGAAAAGCTTTTCTCCTCAACCTCGAGTCACCAATATCAAATCCCATCAGAATGACAGACGCCTGACCCTCACCACAACAACACTTGTTCAATGCACAACTTGAGAAGACAAATGAAAATCCTCTGCAGACATGATCAGGGTTATGTGGATTAAAGGATTCTGACATGCTCTCATGTCTGTGGTAATGTGGGCTTTGTCCTTTAGAAGAAAGAAAGGAAAGAATAAATGAAATACATATTTGAATCTGTAGAACGCACTATCTGATTGTATTAATACAAATGCTTTCTGTTTCTGACTCTTAAGTCTGATTGGACGCCTTAACTGTAGTAAAATCACTTCAACACATGGCCTCAAGTGACTTTTTGCTTTATTAATTACATAATGAAAGAACCATTTTTATACGTATACACTGTTCAAAAGTTTATTTTCTAAAGAAATTAATTAAGCAAGGATGCATTAAATTGATCAAAAGTGACAGTGAAGTAAAAAAACAAACAAGCATTTATTTTGTCAAAATATTGCAATTAAAAAAAAAATGCTACATTGTATTCATCAAATAATCCTGAAAAAAATGTATTGCTGTTTTTCACAAAAAAAACGAAGCACCGGAACAGTTTTCTATTAGAGCTTCACGATTTATCGCATTTAAATCGCACAGGATTTGGCAAAGGCTGCGATTATTTAATGCGCAGCTTGTCGGAGCCGTACGGCTCCGTCATCAGTAGTAAATGCTTCTCCATCTGAAAGCCAGAGGGCGCTCTTGTGCAGAAACTCAAAATATAAAAGATAACTCGCGTCACATCGCTGTAGCCGAATAAACAGAAGATCGAAACGCTTTGATTGATTAAACGTGACTAATAAACACACGACTGCCTTTTTCTGTATAAGAAGCCACATCATCTCACAGAAGGATGCTCAACTGTCATTACGAAGTAAAAACATGTTATTAAATGTTGTCTTTTGTTGGACAAGTTAATAAATGCTTCTCATGTCTGGAAAGATGTTTGACGCATTGCGCCTCAAACTCGCAGTGCTTTCAGATGGATCAGCATTTGGAGCCGTACTTCACTGACAAGCTGCGCATAAAAAAAAAAGAATCGCACTTAGAATCGCATTCAAGTTCAATGTTATTTTTCGTATCTCGTGATAAATCGTGCAGCCCTATTTTCAACATTGATAATAATCAGAAATGTTTCTCAAGCAGCAAATCAGCATATTGGAATGATTTCTGAAGGATCATGTGACACTGAATGACTGAAAACTCAGATTCGCCATCACAGGAATAAATTACAATCTATAAGATTTTATTAATGCTATTTAATTGCCGACACATGAAAGAAAGTTAATATAAAGCACCGATGTAAGGAAACAAGAAAGAAGGACCAGGCACCAGAGCTCAAAGCTGAGCTGTTTCACATCCGCGCTCTCCGGGCCAATCCAGTAACCCGGCAGCGCACGAGGGCTCGGCCCAGTGTGTGACATGTTTACGATGGACCGTTGTGTGATGGCTGCTGGTCTGGCGAGCCGCCGTTACAGCGCAGAGCCGCTCTATAGTGTCGCCATCATTGCTCGGCAAACTTCGAGTGCTGATTCACTGGGCCTGACCTTCACAGCGACTGGGCCAAAGCCAGTGTCTGTGTCCCATGATTAATGAGAGAGGCCGAGTCCAGACAGAATGAAGGCGGAGGACGAGGAGCAGTTTGTGAGAGAGACAGGGAGAAAGAGAGAGACAGAAAAAGCAAAACAGAGAGTTATAACTCAACTGCTCTCTCCTGGTGAGGTTTCTAAATTACTAGTACACACAGACAGATAGTCAATTCTCGAAGCAGACCCCAGATCTCAGTAACAGTGCGCCGCTTTCATTAGGGTCCAATATCAGCGCGGGCCCTTAAATCTTGTCTTCATTTTTTTTCCCCTTTTTTATTTTTTACCCATATTTGAGCTTCTCGCATTTAACTCCTTATACAGAAACACCCAGAACATCACAAACAGCCTCACATGAAATAAAAATCCTACGGAGCTTCAAAAGGGACATAGTGATGGGAAAAAAAAAAATAAAAAATAAAATAAATTTCAATGCTTTTGCGTTCTCTCGCGAATGTTTTGTGTTCCCCTGAGAAATTAGGCGTTCGTTAGCAAACCGAAGGAGTTTCTCGAGGGAACGCAAACGTTTTTCCATTATCATGTCCTGTTAAATCCCTCCAATTAAAGGGTCCTGAAATGGTAAACAAGCATTGTTTTAGTATCATTGAAATACTTTGAGTTTATATATATATATATATTAGTTTTAGTAATTTTGTTGTTTGCTTTGCCATTTAGTTTTAAATTTTTATTTCAATTCTAGATATTTTAGTACATCAGGATGAACTAAATGCAAATGAGAAATGTTGCTTTGACAGTTAGCTGAAACAAATTAAGTTTTTTATACTTTATTTTATTTCATTTATATTTAAAATGTTTTATATGAATTTAGTTTTTAGCTATCTATAATGCATTTGCTGGAAATTCTGATGCTTTTAACGCAAAACAGGAAGTTTCATAACCTTTAAGGTCACAAAAGAAATTTGAAAACTTCCTAAAAAGGCATATATATATATATATATATAAACATATACATGTATATGAACAGGCAATAATAGGCATGTTTCCTAACAGAGAGTTGTGTCACAAGAGAATAATCGGATTGCTTTGGATTTAGCGCAGGTACTCCAGGCTATTCAATTAAGTTCAGTTAGTTAGATTAATTTCACACATTTTTTCATAGCTTTTGAGCCTCGGCGGACCCTCTCCTTTCATAATTTATTAAACAAACACTGGAACATTTGTTCTTCCGTTTCTAATGAGAACTACGAGCCAGTTTATTCTTTCTCTCCTGGCAAAAGACTTCATAAGTTCCTGTTGCTTTTTGAATTTACGCCTTCATTCGGCCACTCAGAGGGAAAACCGGAAAGCTGTGCACGACAGATGTGCAGCCCTCCGAATCGCAGCCCAGATTGCAGTTTTCCCCTTCTAGATCACAAGTTGTAATACTGTGAGATCTACAGTAGCAAAATGGCCGCACATCTAGCAAGTTTTCTTGTATGGCAACTTTACAACCTTCCACATTTAATTATGTTTTATTTTGCGCTTTTTTTAAACTGGCATTTAGCCTCTTTATGTGGTTGTTGCCATGAAACAGATTCAGCTCAGCTGTCAAAACTTTCAACTTCACTGTTGGCATAACGGGCTTTTAATAAAAACTTGTACAGCAGAAATATATATATATATATATATATATATAGTTTTTTTTTTTAATTGGTGCAACCTCACTACAGAAAATAGAGAGAAAAGGCTGTTGTCTTCCTTTTGCCAAATTGGTAGGAAAACTTCAACACCCATAATGCACTGGGAATGTTGCCATCCAAGGCCACTCCCACCAGTCCGCTATGAATACGCTTACCAGAGCCTTGCTTTAGTAGGAAATACTTCTTAGCAAACTTTTAGTCGTAATGGTTTTGACTTGTATTGTTCCGTTAAGTTTAGTGGGAGTGAGTTTCTTTCAGTTTCCAGAACGTTGAAGGATCCAGCACATTGTAGGCAGTGACTGCAAAGAATCTTAAATAAGGAGAGAATACTGTGATGGAAAATCTGAAAGCCTTTGCGTTTGTAGTCAGTGTTTTCAAACTGACCGATGACAGGAAAAACTTCGGTCGGTTCCGCAAAACCAAAATGAAGTCGAGTACAGGTAAGAAAGCTGTTGCCAAAGTATTCAGTTTTTTATGCCGTTTAAAGAGTAAGATACAACTTTCAGTGATAAACCTAGCATTACAATAACTGTTCTGTTAATAATCCTCAGTCGATCTGACTGTCTGTGGGTGGGGAAACAAAAATCCCAAAGTATAAGCTGTACGAAAGTACAGGAATTTCCACGAAAGTCCTGGAGCTGTCGAAATTTTTCTGACAAAAGTGAATTACTTTGTTTGAAGTAACACAGAAAATATTGTTCATTTACATATACTATCGACATTGTAACAAAACAAAGCGTGTTGAAAATCTGCAAAGATACACTGTAATGCTGCCTTCATGTCCTACTGAGAATCTGATACTTGCGAGTCTGGATGTTTGGCAATCTCATACTGCTCCCTCTCTTTTAGCACTAGTACTCTCTTTTAGGGTGCGTTCACACTTGTCATGTTTGGTTCGATTAAAACGAACCCTGGTGCGATGGCTCAGTTAGTGTGGTTCGTTTGAACATATGTGAACGCTGCCATCCGAACCCTGGTGCGGACCAAGACCGCTAAAAAGACGGGTCTCAGTCCGCTTCCAAACGAACTCTGGTGCGGTTCGATTGATATATGAACGCAACACGGACCAAAGACATGGAAACGAACCAAAAACAGGATGTGATGTCACAAGATGCGACGCTACAGGTCAGCTGATTTGATGACGCGGGAAGATCGGAGTATCCAAAATGAGTCGAGAGCAAACGTGGAGGTGAAGTTTCTGTTTCTGTGTACAACGGAGGAAATCCTGCTGCTGTTTTGAATGTTTTGAACATTTAATGAGCTCTTCGTGAGTTCTCAGCTGGTAAAAATAAAGCATATGTACACGCATAAAATTATGGCGTTTTAATCCAGAACACAGCATTGTGTTGAATGTTCGATAAGCGAGCTCCGTCGCGAATTATACGTCATAAAAGCCGACCAATCAGGTCGTGACCGTATCCCTACGCCTTTGGTTCGGTAACTTAAAGTTCGCTGTTAAATATGCCAGTGTGAACGCTAAGCGGACCAGGACTATATGTTTTGTTTTGTTTTTTGGTCCGGACCAAACGAACCAAACCAACCGAATTGTGAACGCACCCTCATTCTTTCCATTTCAACAGAAAAGTTAAGCGAATGACCACTTTGTTTTTATGTCTGTAAGTGACATATCTGCACATATGCTTTGGGGCAACTTTCCCTCCGTTGTGGCCTGCGACTGCTGGGTTGACACGGATGATAAAGATAAAGAGTTTTCCAATAATTCAGAGGGGGGCTTGAATGACAGCTGCTACAGGACACTATGCCAGGAAATATGGGGTGGCAACTGCAGCTCAAGGTCCCCCCTCGTTTTTTCTAAACGGGAAAGTCAGCGGCGAAGCAACTTAACCGAGCAGACTTGAGCCCCACCTGAGGGTTTTCTGATTAAAGTGTGTTCGGAGTGGCCACCTGTCTCCCCACGATGAAATCAATCCAGCCCGCCGAGAGCCCCCGTGCCCAAATCGAAAGTTCTCTCTTTGCCATCAATCAGCAAAGGGGTATCTGACAGCCCTTTGAGTGGCATCTGGTGTCTGTGCACATTTTTATGAGCATCAAGGCCATTATTTGCCTGTTCGCGGGTCCTTGCCTGCACTCGGCTCACCTTGGGCTCTTCTAATTTGGCATTGCCAAGCAACATTGACATCAATCACTTGAGAACAACCAATTAGCCTCTTAGCCTTGGCTCTCCCTTGCTCCCATTACGTCTCGGGGGAGAAGCGCCGTGCCAATCAGCAACAACAGATTTCAAATCAAATGTGCTCAAGAGTTACCCGAACACGGTTTGGGAATATATTGACTCAAAAATCTGCCCCCTAAAAGCACGAGGAACGTCCAATAACGAGTGAATTTTACTGTGCAATTTTTTTTAATCTATGCTATCAACTACTTTTGGATGCGTGCAAAATTGTGTTCACCTCCACGGCACGATTTCAGAATCTACATGCTTATCATCAGGGTCAAGCACCAATTTTTGGGGGCCAGATGCAGGCTCACTTATATACAAAGACGAGATAAGATATGACTGAAATAAGACAACAAAAAAATAGTAGTTTTTGAGTTCAAATCTGCTCTGATGTCTTTTGAAACACATAATGAGTCATCAAAATGGTAAATAAAATAAAATGAAATATGGAAACAGTTGGATTTTGTGAAATATCAGCATAAATATATATTTTTTTACATAAAAAAACACAGTCTTAATTCAAAAACATAAATACTACAGCTATTTACAAGCCTAAACCTCTAAATTGTGCTCTCGTTCGTATGTTGTGTACCAATCATAAAATATTCCGTATTCAACTTCCATAGAAAGTGTGACACATCTCGCAGTTCAAAACACTTACTCCACGTACACCTTCACTATTCAACTTACGAAAAATGATGCGACGCCAGTTAACGCCTTTTTCGTAAGTTGAATACTGAAGACGTCTGGCGTAATCTAGATATTTTACTTTGTTAAATATGGATATTTTTCTTACACAAACACATCTCTTTGCTTCAGAAGGCTTTTATTAACCCCCCGGAGGCAGTGCGGAGTACATTTATGATGGATGGATGGACTTTCTTGAGGTTCAAACTCTAGTTCTAGAGTCAATGACTTTAGAAAGTTTGGAGCGTCAGGATATTTATTAATATAAGTCCGACTGTGTTCATCAGAAAGACATATACATCTATGATGGCTTGAGGGCGAGTAAATCGTGGGATAATTCTCCGTTTAAAGAGAACAAATCCTTTAATGGACAATCAGTCAGTGAAGCTGGTGTAAATGATTGTCAGATGATTTGTGGAAGGTCATGTGATTAGACTGACGCATTTTTTCTTGAATAAAGCATTCACAATCCTTTGCTCAAAAATCCGAGCGGGGGCTTTTGTCGATCCCTGTTGATTTACTCGAGACAATTCAATTACCTGTTTATTACCTCATAATTTATGCTGTCACTTTAATGCTACACAGTTGGATGAGTGTCTATCATTGTCGTACAAATCTTTATCTCGGGGGCTCTCGCGGGGATACGGAGGTTCCTGCCAAACAAACAAAACACCACTGAAGCTCACTGCTAAAATGGTTCTTTGATCAAATGCGTGTACACGGTGTGAATTCAGTATAGACACGTCAAACCATGTGTATTGCGCTGTTTTTGGCAGGACATAAAAGCTCAGATCATAACACTGTTTGATGTCTTGATCAGAAGCAGTTCTCTTTAAGAAATCCCCAATCAAACTAATATTTCTTTGAATTTCTGATATCAGATTGATACTGACTTGATCAAACATGTTTGAAAGGGTTAGTACACCCCAGAATGAATATTCTGTCATCATTTACTCACCCTTATGTTGCTCCAAACCCATATGTAATTTTTTTTTTGGACATCAGAAGATGTTTTTTAAAAAAACTTTGGGGGAAAACAACATTGACTTTCTTTGTCCATCTTGAAAAATGAAAAATGTCGGTCCTGATCCATAAAACTTTCTTCACACGTTTTTGTTGTTGTTGTTTTCTTTCAGGCATGGTTTTTGTTTTGATGAAAACATCACTTTTTCATAACATTTCATCATGTCAGTTTTACTCTGACAAAATGTCTAGTATTAGTCTACAAAATAACATTTTAGTTGAGAGAAAAGCAAAAATATAAACCAAATGTTCAAATATCATTTATATTTAAACATTTCAACATTTATTAAAAAAAACAAAGCTTTTATTGTGATTACTATTAAAACATTTGTTAATTGAAATAAAATAAAATATAAATATTAGTTAAAAACTCAAAGTAAATGAAAATTAGAAATGTTGCCCATGCAATAAACTGAAATAAGTTTAAGCACTAAAATTAATAAATGAAAATAAATAAACTTAAGTCTAACTAAAACTGAAAAAAACCTAAATAGCAATATATATATATATATATATATATATATATATATATATAAAACAAAGTGACAAAAACACAGAAAAATTACATTTTTAGTAATTTCTCTGTGTTTTTGTCATTTTATTATATATATATATAATATTTTTTCAGTTTTAGCTAGACTTATTTTTTATTTATTTTTAGTTATTAATTTTAGTTAATTAATTTTTATTAATTTGTCATTTTATTATATATATATATATATATATATATATATATATATATATATATATATATATATATATATATATAATAAGATGACAAAAACACAGAGAAATGACTAAAAATATAACTAAAATTAACATTAAAGCTAAAAAAGCAAAAATAAAAGCTAATTCAAAATATTACTAAAACTAAAATAACACTGATAAAAACAATAACACATAACGAGTACACGACGGAAATTCAATGCTTCATGCTTTAGTTATTCTACATCATTCAGAGCCACCACTATACATTAGCAGAAATTTGAGAAATTTGGGTCTTGTCATTGCCCTTTCCATCAGTCAATATCCACGGAGATCACAGGGATGAGTCAGGCGCACCTCAGTGGACTAAAGCACAGCGGTGGCCGTCGGCTGCATGCGAACACACCTGCCAGTGGACAGGCACTTACCGCTCACTCTCCCTATGATCAGACCAAATGATGGCGAAAACGCGGTCCACAAGCCCTTTATTGACTAGAGAACGGGGAGGCTCTTGACAAGGATTAGGACAGTAGAAGTGTGGAGACAGAGCTTGAGAATATCAAAAACACACGCCTCTCGAGAGACCAGGAATAAAAGATGCGCAATCACAGCCCGGGGTGCCACCTCAGGAACTGTGATTTCCAGCCGGCTAGCTAATGACCTTCCACAAAGAGAAACCCTCTGTGCTGTTCTTTGGGATGATGGCTTTCAATCTGCCATCACGGCAAAGACAGCCGCCGTGCCTCAACAGGTCCGGGTAAGACAACCATTGGGCGGGGGGAGATGGATGGACGATGTGGAACAACTATGCGACTCAAATCAGTTACCTCTGCTGATGGCCTTGGATCATAATAGACTTTTTTGGGGGGGGAGTTTGACGTAGCACCTAATGCGACTGCCGGTTATTTATAGCCTTCAGAGCTGTGTCTCTGCAAGAAATATTAGAGTTCGCTACGATTTATCAGCAGCCTCATTAGACATCGGGCCGGCAGGGGCAAACAGCCCCGATGACATTAGCTGAGGCTTTGCGTTCAAAGTAACTACGTTTACATGCACCCAAATAATTGATGAGTAATTGGTGTCATGGATCATTCAGATTGAAAATGATTCGTGGAAACACCTCAATCGATCAATCTCAATGAAATTCGATCGGATTGAAAGGGGTGGATGCAATCAGTAGGAAAAAATAAGCATGCAAACATTTGAATCTTCTCAACTGGATTCAAAAATACCGTATTGCTCCGAATACAAGACGACCCCCACTTTTTCAAAATGCATCTTTTGGAAAAAGGCTTTTTAAAGACCAAATCTTGTATATTATACATCAAATTTTCATAAAGAAAATGCTTTTATTTGAAAATAATTTTCATATTGCATATTTTTCATATTTCAATTTTTGTATTGAACGTATGTACGGAAGAGGATTGCGAGATTAGAGTCATTATAATGCGTGATTTTTTTCCGAGAAAAAAGAAAGAAATAAAATAATTACATTTCGAGAATGAAGCCGCCGTTTCGAGATTCATAGGAAAAAGTCGAAATGAAATGTTGAGAATAAAATAATTCAATTTAGAGAATAAAGCCATTGTGTTTCGAGAGAAAATGTTACATTTCTAGAAAAAAAAGTCGACATAAAATGTTGAAAACAATGACTTTATTCTCGAAATTTAATGATTTTATGCTCAACATTGTATTTATGAGTTTAATCTCGCATTAAAATAACTTTAATCTCAAGATGGTTTCATTTTATTATTATTATTATTATTGCATGGCTCTAATCCTCTTCAGTAAAAATCTACATCATATTTAAAAATAAACAGTTTTTGGCAAACCATTTAAATAACCTGTCGCCCATCTGAATTATATAACAATTAGGCTATCCATCTCACAGTGAAAACTATATAGCCTACCAAAATGTCATTAACAGTAGAAGTGGATCTTATTAAAGTTTTGAAATCATCTTACGACTTAAAAATCACGTACGGAGGAAGTTTGGTCCCGTCAGCGTTTTTTCGCTCGCAATATTCTGACATTATACACTGACACACCACATTTATTGGCACACTTGTTTTACCCATATTTGGCGCCACCTATTGTTGCGGGTGTATTATTGACATAAAGGTCTAGACCCTGAATATAAGACGAACCTGTTTTTCGGTAGTATTTCCAAGAGAAAAAAAAAAACATTGTTTTATATTCAGAACAATACCATGCATACATGTCAACTTTATTTTTTAGATATGTCATCAACACGAAGCCAAAAAAAAATGAAATAAGTCACAGTGTAACAAAACTGTTTCTAGTTTCTATCAGCTGGTGATATTTCACAAAATGTTAATAATTTTATATTTACCACTGAAGTAATTTGCTGCAGAATATGGCATAATAACAGCCCCACACACGACACGCAGAGACAAAATATGTATATCGTGGCCAAGAATTAACAATTCGTTCCAATGACTTACTAATACGTCAGTTTTACTAATTTGTTCCCTTGTTATAAATAAATCGTGCACACAATATAATAATTCAAGCCCTCGATTAACTAAATCTCAGCCGCATTGTACTAATTTAGTCCCGTGTTTTAGTTAAATCAAAACGAAGGAATGAATTCACTAAAACATATTAGTAAAACGTGGCCATAATTAAGTTAAACAAGAGTATGAATTCTTAATTCATGGTTACGATTCATAAAATTAAACTAATCATAAATAATCAAACATTTTGTTCGGAATACAACGAAAATTCAGGGTTCACTGAAACAGAATCTGAAATCAGATCGGATTCATTCAGATTGACAAAAACGAATGCATGGTCTTTTTCATAGAAGGAGAGTCAGTGGTTCTTCTCGTCTTATTTTCCGAGGCATTATCTCTGTGAATTTTGAAATTCTGTACCGTTCATCAACAAAGAGCCGGTTCCTTGAAAGACTGTCATTGTTTGCAAAGCCACTTGAAAGCAACACTCCAAGTTTGCGTTTATGCAGATGTTTGCTCCACTGGCTGGTTAAAAATGCAACAGAGTTACTATCTTTCCACAAACAAAGAGAATATGGAGCCCTCGGGTCCCCTTTTCCGTAAATTGGAATATCTAGCGGGAAGGAATATCTTGAAAACTGTACTCTAGGCAAACAATGAAAAGCACGGCGCCTCGTGAGACACCGCGAAACATGGCGGATCTGGGACTCGATTCCATAAAGTAAGCCTCTGTGCACCAACGATAAGCAAAAGTGAGGGGAAATGGTGTATTTTAAAACAATCATAAAACACCAGAGGTTTCATGGGCCTCTTCACGAGGCTGTTATTGCGCGTGTGTGTCTGTACACATGCCAAGGGAAGGGTAGGCGATATATAAGCGAGTTTGAAAATGAAACAGTCGCTGCTGCAGAATTGGAATTAGAAACGCTGCATTAAAGGATGTCAGACACATACGTTTCCACTCCTCTCGAGTTCAATATTCAATTTAGACTATGGCAGTATCTTCCCTTACTCTCGCATTCTCTCGTCCAGTAATTATGCTACAGTGGCCTAAGAATCCTATAGAAAACCTTCCATTACCAACTGTGGGTAAAAGCACCCATGCTTTAGTAGACTTTAAAACGCATAAATACTAGAAAGGAGGTCTATAATACCGGGAGGAGACAGTTATTACCATTCATCCTAATGGCTGTACACAATCTGAGCAATGCAATCTCAGCCCATGTACACCGAGTTCAGTTATGGATTCTGTTTCTGAGCCAATCAGCGAAGTCGTAAATGCCATGTGACTAATTACTCTGGAAAATGATGTCCTGACAACACTGATTGGCTGATAGTTACACAAAACACACAGGCCCGAGCTATTTACTAATGACTATCCAGAGCTGGCATGTCAAAGACATGGGAAAAACATCCAAAGCCCAAATCAACCTAACAGTCCACTTACACTCTAATGAGGGATAGGTGACATGCAGTTACAAAGTTACTTATTGTTAGGAGATGGTCTAAAGACCAAGTATTCGGATATATCGGAAATCAGAAAGAAATAAATTGCCATGAATCGCTCCAACGTATATAAAAAGCTGTCGAGCTCGCGGGGACCAGGCTTTGAGATCTGCGTCAAATAAAGGTAAAAAAATAAATAAATAAATTATATATATATATATATATATATATATATCATGTGACACTGAAGACTAGAGCAATGATGCTAAAAAATCAGATTTGATCACAGGAATAAATTCAAAAATATATTCAAAAACAGATATTTTAATTGTAATAATATTTCAAAATAGCACAGTTTTTACTGTGTTTTGGATCAAATAAGTGTAGCCTTCTTTCAGACCATTTATAAAATCTTACAGATCTCAAACTTTTGAATGCCAGAGAGAGAGAGAGAGAGAGAGAGAGAGAGAGAGAGAGTGCTTGTTTTCATGATTTATGAGGACACAAATTTGTGTAATGACATGGGTATTACACTGGTGTTATGACGTAAACATGTTTTATGAGGTCCTCAATTAAAATAGCTTTAAAAACATACTAAACAATGTTTTATTAAAAACTTAAAAATGCAGAATATTTTCTGTGATGGGTTCTGATGACATTCTGAGAGAATGTACAGTATGTACAGTATAAAACCATTACACCTATGGCATGTCCTCACTAAGATAGCTATATATAAATATGTAACTATATGTAAATGCAAACCAAAGTGAAGGTGAAAACATCTACGCTTCAATCATAGCTGCTGTTATTCATTCATCACTCCTGTTGTGCCTAATAGTGACAGGATGTTGTGCATTGACTCAGTCTTGACCCTGACTATACTGTCACTACTTTGACTAGTGAACAAATCTGACATGACAGGCATGCAATGTGATCTGAGTGTCAAGTAAACTGCTTCGGACAGAGATGTCCACCTATGTCATAATTAGGACTGGCAGTTTGAACTGTCGTGGCGTCCGGCATAAACATACCCTCAACCGTACGTACAACGCAAGCCTGAAAGCATTGATCATCTAATCAAACCGAACGACAATTGGCCCTTTCTCTGCTCAGCGTGAAAGCTCATTGTTGAATCTTTGATGTGACGGACGCATGCGGCGTTGCTCTAATAAGGAGATTTAGTCTCGTGCATCTGCTTAAACAATCCTTAATCAAAACCTGATTGGCAAAAGGCTCGCCGGCTTCAAACGCCATTGGCAGAAAATAACTAAATCAGCCGGCTCTCCTTCAATCTTTTATTTAACGCATTTTCAATCAGCTGAGCGGGATGCAGGGAACGCTAAATGAATTGCACGAGGCAGAGAGACGCAGCCAGCGTCAAACATGCGGCACGGCCGTGGAGATCAATACCAGCTCCTGATCTGCAATTGATGAAAAGCTTCTGCTCTGTGCTCTTGGTATAATCTCAGATCCTGATTTATCTGCGCAGGGAATGTTTTACCGAACATGCGATATCGATTCGCCGCCCCATCAGCCTGTGTCTCTCATCCCTCGTTTTTTTTTTTTTTTTTTTCCTCACATATCTATTACTCTTCTTTGGTCTTCTTGTCTTTCTCAGTCCATCTTTTAGTTTCACTCTCTTTTCAATTCCTTCCTTTTGCATTTGCATTTTCCATTACGCTGTAGTGTCTATAACGACAAGAAAAAGCCGTTAGCATTTCGCATTCTCCTCGTCGGAGGTTGTTTGGCTGACGATGTCAAAGTTTAAGAAGTGAAATTGACTTTCACTCTTTTAAGAAAGACTTTACAGCCTTTTGTAATCTTTAAAGAGACAAAAATGGGTGAATCAAAGGAACCTTTATTTTTAAGAGTGGCAGAGTTAAAATGTGACCACCTGCCAGTCTTTAGATATAGGGCAATATTTGTTTTTTAAAAAAGAAAAAAAAAAAAAATTTTAAAGTAGGTTTCTCCACAAAGTGCTCGTACTGTTCCTCTAGATAGTCAAGAAGGAAGAAAAGGGTCAAATTCAAAGGCTTGTATGAGACTCTCTATTTACACAGCAGCTGCTGGCAGATGGGCTGTAAGTATGTCCTATCCCTTACTAAATTGCTTTTACCGTGATATAGCACTTCTGGGTATCATTTTCACAAGTCTTTGAAGTCTTTTTACTTTTTCACTTGGCAGCAACCTGTTCCACTTCTTCTTGCACCCATGGCCTCAAATCAAGTGTTATCAGCAGAGAATATTTTCAGTTAAATTCAGCACTTTCAGTCTACCCAAAGCTTCTTTATATGCTACTATTTATTTATATTGCAGAATGCCCTGCAGGAGCATTCAAAGCCTTAAACGTACCATATTACAAATCCTTTAAATTCAGTTCTCTGTAACATTTTAAAGGATTTATTTGGTTATTACACACACACACATAGTGTATATATATATATATATATATATATATATATATATATATATATATTGTGTATATAATATAATATCATATTTTTCAAAATTATATCATTATCAAAATGTTGGAATATCATATTTTATAATAAAATCGTAATTTAATTGATTAATATATATATATATATATATATATATATATATATATATATATATATATATATATATATATATATATATAAATATAAATTATAATCAATTATTATATATAAACACAAATTTGATATAATGATATAATTTTGAAAAATATGATATTTTTCCAAAATAAATATTTGAAGTTCTGCAGCTTTTGCAAGATTATTTCATAAAGAGTTAAAAATATCACTTATTATAAAAAATGTCTTTGTTGCGTAAGCTAATTTAAGATAAAAAAAAAAACTGCTTTAACGAGAACTCAACTCATTAATAATTACTAGAACGACTGCAGCGTGTTTTCTAGAGGAAAACTCTAGTCAAAAAGTTCATTATTTAGTTTGTAAAAAAAAAAAAAGGGACAGCTGGATAACCTAACACAATTAAAAGAAGTCAAATAAAAACATTAATGAGGAAACGGGCACAAAAATAAGCAAGTGTTTGGTTGTCAGGGCGTATTTTAAGTTGTCCTCCAAAACTCACTGAGCGAATAAAAAGACTTGTGAGAGAAGCTTCAAAGAGGCCAAGGATGACTTTGAAGGAGCTACAGAGTCCAGTGGACCGGTCCACCATATACTGTACAGAGTTCTGTATAATACTGCTCAATATGAGGGACACAAAAGAAGCCATAACTCAAAAGGAATGGTGTGAAAGCACCTCGAGAGTTTAAGAATAACAGTGACCTGCTGCAGAGTGAGAAAAGATTCTGTGGTCAGATGAGACCAAGATAGAGCTTATTTTAGCCACAAATTCAAAGCTATATGTGCAGTGCTGCCCACACCTCAGAAAACCAGCATACGTACAGTGAAGTATGGAGCTGTTAGCACCCTGCTGTGGGGCGGCTTTTCATCAGCAGGGACTGGACATCTTGTTAAAGTGGAAGGAAGAATGGATGGTGCAAACTTTATGGAGCTATTGCACGAGGATCAATGTCAGTCTGCTAAGGGAAAAAAACAACAAAACTATTTCAGTGGGATACACATAAGGCTAAATTAACATTAGAGTTGCAATAGCCTACATAGTCTTCCCAGTCCACTTGAGAACATACAACACTGTTAAGGAATCGCAGTGCGCACGTTTCAAACGATGTGAAGCAAATCTCCATGGAAGGAAGTCAAAATGGCAAATTTAAGGACTAGCGTTTGAATGAAGAACACAAGGGTTTACAAAGTGGTGCATCACACAACCAAAATATAAGAGGATTTGAAGCCCATTACTGAAAAAAAGGTGTGGGATTTACTTTGAAACAATTTTCACTCATAAATTGTTAGTAAATTTCACAAATATTTACAAAGAAATAGTAACATTGAATTAAATGTGAAATCTGAATTTAGAAAGACTCAAATAGTACTTTCTAATGTAATGTGTGTATATATATATATATATATATATATATATATACATACATACACACACACACACACACACACACACACACACACACACGTACACACACATGCACACACACACACACACACTTACATACATATATATATACATATACATATATATACATATATATCTAAATATATATAACAAAACAAAATATCCAAATGTCATTTTCAATAAATACAGCCCAAAACACACTTTAAAAGAAAGTCATTTCATAAAAAGAGGCTTGTTGGATTATATACAAAAACACTACAGATGTACTTTGACTTTCAACATTACAAAGATCATCATGACAATGAATGTTTGCAGACACCACTTGTTTATTTCGCACATATTTTTAAGCATGACTCGAGGGTGCAGATACTTTTCAGATCTCCTGTATATAAAGGTTTATGAATTTAATATGAATATACAGTATATGAGCCTGAAGATATGTAAAATATTCACCTGTTTTATATTCTATTCATTGCTCTGGTTTTTCTTCAGCAAATTCATATTTATCATGGAGGCTGTCAGGCAATCTCACAAATGATATGCCGACATGTAGGAATTCTCTCTGCTGACATGTCCCTCTCGTGAACCGACACACTCATTCTTAAATACACCCTCTGGCTGAGGGAATCTGGTAACCACAGAAACTGATCGAGCTCCCGCTATCTCCACGGCAGCACTTGATGATCTGTACGGCATTGTCTGCACTGGCACTGATGTTCTCCCAGCTGCCAAGAGGAATCAGTTTACTGAGAAGCCAGCCAGACAGCGTCCCTTAAAGCCGGCCTGTCACAAAAACTTTGAATCCTCCCCAAATGGAGGAACAAAAGCTTTAAAAAATCTGAAAAGATGCCTGTGGTGTGAATCCTACAATTTAAGTCAGACCCTGCATGGCTTCCTCTTTGGTATGTGTACGTGATTTAAACAATGCTAAACTGAGTAAAAGGATGAGAAATAATGGACTTCATCTTCCCAGCGCGTGTTTGGAGACCTGCCTCTAGAGTATTTTCACTCCTGATTGTGTCGGGTGTTTTTTGGGGTCAGCCGGACTGGAATACTAGCTTACAGGTTTTTTTTTTTCTTCAATAGAACGTAAAATAAAAGCATTATGACATCTCAAACATTGCTGTCACATGACCTCACTACAATACGAGTCAAAAATAATGACTCAAATTAGAAATGCTAAACATTGTGACTTCTGTTACTTCTGGTTTATGCGATACACTTGAAATGGCTCTTTTTGTTTACAACACATTTCTGAAAGTGTAGTAAACGGTCCATGCCTACCGACAATGTGGATACTATGTATGCTGTTATCTGTGCTGAAGAAAAAGAATATTATGCCATTCTGAACACAGAGGTGATGCATTATTTCTTGTTTGTTTGGGTAAATTAAACTCAGTTGGCTGCTATTTACATGACTTTTTGATTGGATTGGATTGGATTGGGATGGGTGGATGGATGGAAGGATGGAAAATAGAAATAACACTTTTATGATGGTCCACTTTAGACATTCTACTAACTACAAGTAATTTTCCAACTACATGTCAACTTAATCTACTCACCAAAACCTACTAAGTCTACTAACAGTCTACTACAATCTACTAATACTCTAATGAGAGTTAGTAGACATGTAGTTGCAAAATTACTTGTAGTACAATAGACAGAATGATAGATTTAATAATAGAACGATGGAACGATAGATAGATAGATAGATAGATAGATAGATAGATAGATAGATAGATAGATAGATAGATAGATAGATAGATAGATATATAGACAGATAGATAGATAGATGCAGTTGCAAAATTACTTGTAGTACAATAGACAGAATGATAGATATAATGATAGAACGATAGAATGATAGATAGATATATAGATAGATAGATAGATAGATGCAGTTGCAAAATTACTTGTAGTACAATAGACAGAATGATAGATATAATGATAGAACGATAGAATGATAGATAGATAGATAGAACGATAGATAGATAGATAGATAGATAGATAGATAGATAGATAGATAGATAGATAGATGATAGATAGATAGATAGATAGATAGATAGATAGATAGATAGATAGATAGATAGATAGATCTAGTTGCAAAATTACTTGTAGTACAATAGACAGAACGATAGATATAATGATAGAACGATAGAACAATAGATAGATAGATAGATAGATAGATAGATAGATAGATAGATAGATAGATAGATAGATAGATAGATAGATAGATAGATAGATAGATAGATAGATAGATAGATAGATAGATCGATACATGTAGTTGCAAAATTACTTGTAGTACAATAGACAGAATGATAGATATAATGATAGAACGATAGACAGACAGACAGACAGACAGATAGATAGATAGACAGATAGATAGATAGATAGATAGATAGATAGATAGATAGATAGATAGATAGATAGACAGATAGATAGATAGATAGATAGATAGATAGATAGATAGATAGATAGACAGACAGATGGACAGATAGCTAGATAGATAGATATAGTTGCAAAATTACTTGTAGTATAATAGACAGAACGATAGATATAATGATAGAACAATAGAACGATAGATAGATAGATTGATAGATAGATACATGTAGTTGCAAAATTACTTGTAGTATAATAGACAGAATGATAGATATAATGATAGAACGATAGACAGACAAACAGACAGACAGACAGACAGATAGATAGATAGATAGATAGATAGATAGATAGATAGATAGATAGATAGATAGATAGATAGATAGATAGATAGATAGATAGATAGATAGATAGATAGATAGATAGATAGATAGATAGACAGATAGCTAGATAGATAGATAGATAGATAGATAGATAGATAGATAGATAGATAGATAGATAGATAGATAGATAGATAGATAGATAGATAGATCGATACATGTAGTTGCAAAATTACTTGTAGTACAATAGACAGAATGATAGATATAATGATAGAACGATAGACAGACAGACAGACAGACAGATAGATAGATAGACAGATAGATAGATAGATAGATAGATAGATAGATAGATAGATAGATAGATAGATAGATAGATAGATAGATAGATAGATAGACAGATAGATAGATAGATAGATAGATAGATAGACAGACAGATGGACAGATAGCTAGATAGATAGATATAGTTGCAAAATTACTTGTAGTATAATAGACAGAACGATAGATATAATGATAGAACAATAGAACGATAGATAGATAGATTGATAGATAGATACATGTAGTTGCAAAATTACTTGTAGTATAATAGACAGAATGATAGATATAATGATAGAACGATAGACAGACAAACAGACAGACAGACAGACAGACAGATAGATAGATAGATAGATAGATAGATAGATAGATAGATAGATAGATAGATAGATAGATAGATAGATAGATAGATAGACAGATAGCTAGATAGATAGATAGATAGATAGATAGATAGATAGATAGATAGATAGATAGATAGATAGATAGATAGATAGATAGATAGATAGATAGATAGATAGACAGATAGCTAGATAGATAGATAGATAGATAGATAGATAGATAGATAGATAGATAGATAGATAGATAGATAGATAGACAGATAGCTAGATAGATAGATAGATGACACATGGATGGATGCATTTTTTTTTTTTTACTTGTATCAGCTTATATGATACAAGCAATCTATGGTATATTGTATCAGCTTGTATGGTACATTTCACTTAAATAAATAACATTTCAGAAATGTATTTCAGTCCAGCATAACGGGGATCATTAGGGACAGTAAGCACTTGAAAGCCAAGAGTTTCAGGTGTGGACTGTGATGGCTTTGTTTTGTTTGTTTACACAGAGCACTGAAGACTCTCTATTGTGCCATGCGGTTTAAATGATGACGGCCAAAACTCACTGTAATGAAGAGGTTTGCCTCTTGTCTCCACTTCCAGGCACTCATGGTATCCGGTGCGTTGCTGCTCCGCGGCCAAGAAGCGGCACAATGAGAGCATGTGAAGTATCCACGCAGGCTCCCTCACCTCTGGAGAGGCGCAAAGATGAAGTGGAGCAGACGTTGAATTGTTTTGTCAGAATGCTTGGCAGCGCTTAAAAATAAGTGAAGCGTTTACAGCATGCAAAATGCTCACAGAGCACTGAGAAGGAACATGGGTTTGAGCAAAGTAGGCCAGGTAATTACTCTTTTGCGCTTCAGGCTTAAAGCATACGCCAAGCACTTCATCAGATTTTTGCTTTGTGTCTTGGACAGATCTAATTAAAGCAAAAGGAATGGGGGAATATTTTTGTCTGTGAGAAACAAAACACCTAAATTGGGGCCGTTCATCCACATTCTCTTGGCTTTCTTTGAAAAATTAGATGACGGCATCTTAAACTTTAGTCACGTTTTTTTTTGAAGATAAGTTTTCAGGGGGAGTTTTGAATACAAGTTTGCACTTACTTCTTTATAAAAATCTATCCTTATTTACGATTACTGTCATAACCTTTATAAAACTAATATCAGCATTAAATTATGGATTATCTACAACCGTAGCCTAAAAAAATGACAAAATAGCCATTCCGTTACTGGTTTACACATAAACCATGAGACTGAGGTAAAGTCAGCCAAAAAGTAAAATCATTTCACACGCAGAAATAGTTACATTATGATGAAATCTGAATAGAATAGGACCATTTTAAGTAAATATGTACATTTTGATAATATAGTGACATTAAAAATCATAAAATAACAAAATAAATTCAATTAAAGATATGTTCTGTTTTATGTTCCGATGGAAGATAACTTTTAAGGTTACCCATATTCGGCAGAAACAGTAGTACTGCGCCCAGATCTGATTAAAATACATAAATTCCTAAAGAAAAGTGGATATAAACTTAAAAATCTGAACTAGTTAAATAATTTAGAGACAAATCTACAGTTAAGAATCACTAAATAACTGAGGAGAAAGACGGACATGAAAGAAAGGGAACAGGAGACTGACCTAAAAAAAAAAAAAAAAAACACAGGGAGAAGCAGGGAAAGAAATAAAAGGCAGAAGGGACTCTTGCAGTGCGTCGAGCTGCCCCGCTTCGGGTCGCATCATTAAATGTGCTCGGGTGCAAAGTGACTCATCACTCGTTGACATTCCACTGCGGTTCCAAGACACAGAGTGTTGTTTTTTTACAGCTAGGAGACGTGGGAGCAGGAACGGGTGGGCCGAAGAAAGTGGAAAGGTGGGACGCAGACAAGATGTCGCACCACCTGACAGTCACGAATGCATAAAGTGCTGTTAAAACTTTAATTGTAATTTCAGCGGCGAAAAATAGCAAACGCCTCCATGTTAGGCCCAAACCGATGAGAGTTTCTTTTTTCACACTGGAAAAAAGAGATCTTATTAGGTTTTAACGGCCCCTTAAGGAGCTGCAAGGCCTTTGGATCACGGCTAAGGAAAAAGATGTGGATATATTAGTTATTCTAGCCATAGGAAACACGATTAGGGTCTAACATTCATTGGTCCCATGCTGCATTTCCAAACGAAAGCCCAGCTTGAAAGACAGGCCTCTTTCTCACCCAAAACTCTTCTCAACATGTCACATCAGTTTGATGGTTGCTGTGCTGCCTGGATGTTAAATAATTTAGAATATAGCTGAGAAACATCTTTATCACATTTGTGCTGGTTTGTGCGCTGGCATGAAAGTGCGCTTTATGGTTCATGATATAATCATGTGGCTCTGAAGTCATTAAGGCCACACTGCAGGTTTTGATGCCCAATTCCGATTTGTTGACTACAGACCTATTTTGTGTTTGCAAACAACGATGACCCTTTTGTGGGCGGAGCCTACCTAGCGGGAGAAAATGACCGTTTTGGGGGGGGGAAGGTAATTTCCAGCTTATATCTCACAATTCTTAGGAGGAAAAACAGAATTGTGAAATATACTCGTTATTCTATCTTTTTGCTCTCTTTTTTATATCACGTAATTGTGATTTTTTTCCTCCTCAGAATTGACCCTCGGCAAACAGTTTGATTGACAGGCGATCTGACCAATCATAACGCAGAATTCGCCCTTTTATCCGACAAAGCAGTCAGGTGGAGTTAGTAGATTAACGTTGGTGAACTTAAAAAATTGTGTGTCATGTTCATGTTTATTTGACGCTATAAATGAACAAGTATGAAGAGATGATCGGTTCACGAGGAGCTCCAGCGATCTGTCACGACACATTAAAGACACACTAGACGCTATTTATTGTTTAAACTTCTTTAAAACATTAAGATATGTTAAATATGAAACTGTTCAATTGAAAGTAACCTGCTCCGTCTTGTCTGTCGACGGATTGTCAGTGTCCTCTTTGCTCCTCGATGTATTTTTCACCGTGAGAACATGATGTGTGGCATGAGAGCACATGACTCGTCTGACATAGCAACAGTAACTAAAGGGGGCGGGTCTTTGCGAAGGGTCAGTTGTGATACAAACTCACAATTGCGAGTCATAAAGTCCGAACTTGGAGATATAAACACATAAACGCAAGAAGTAAGAATTTTGAGATGTTATAGGTTATGTTAAAAAGTTATCCAAGTAAAATGTTATTGGTTTAAATATTATTTCATGCTGTAACTGCTCTGTATGTATGTCCTCTATGAACTGCATATATATTATGTAGACTTACTGTTTACATCAAATTCATGCTTTAATAGTAGAATAATCATTTGCAGGTTTCATCAGTCCAGTCTGTGACCTGCAACATAAACGTCTGTGTTTAGCTTCAAGAGACGTCTTCAATATAAATGATCTTTTTTGCATTCTGATTCTGACATCCAAACTAAACATTTTTTTCTCTTATTCTGAGGATTTTGCCCATTTTCGTCCACTTGTTACTGCTATCTTTATTTATTTATTTATTATTTTTGAGGACCAGCATACATTATCTTTTAAAAGTGACCCATATCTACATTTACACTCGGCAAAACAAGCTAAAGTAGACGTACTGACCCGTAAAAACCAGGAAAACAGCGCGATTTGCAATGGATGCAATGAAACTTTTGAGACTTCGTCCTCCATTGTACCAATGAAAAGGTGAGTTGACGTCATTCGTCACTGTCGCTTTTTCAATAATGCACGACTAACATTGACGGGGAATATCTGATCAGTCCGACTGAACGGCAGACGTAAATGCACGTATCCGATTCATGTCAAATTTATTTCCACTTATGAATGAGGCCTGAAACCGTACGGAGAATAGTGCTTTTTTCCAGCTTACACACTCGAGTTGTATCCGAGGGAGAGAGGTTTCTTTTTAAGAGAGCAAAAGGAAAAAATTGCTCAATAGGAATATCACTGCATGAATAAATAATACTGTCATCAAGTTATCTTTATCACACATGCATATTCTCTTTCAAAACTGTCTGATGGATTCAATCAAATAGACACTGCACGGCAAGAGAAAATACATGTCAAGGCTTGCGAGAGACGGTTAACGGTTGACTTACTTTGGTCAGAACTGGATCAACTGGGGGTTTGGGCCCTAAATTAAAATGAAATCACCTTCCTGTCAATCAAGCCAGCGGACCTCGACAGAGAACCGAATGCAGGGCTGATATAAGAGGGAAAATGACATGTGAGAGCATTTGAGCAAAGAGTCCAAGAAAGATGTCTTGTGTGAAGAGGTCCAGGACTTCATTTGTACCAGAACAAGCCAGATCTCATGTATCTTTGAAAGAAATGCATGCCATAATCTGCTCATATGTTTTATGAAAAAACTGTATAATAATAACGGTTCATGTTCTCAAGTGTCTTACAACCTAATAGCATCAGGACGGCAAAACCCGTAATATATAGCGTTATATTAAAAATATTAAAAATATGACGATACCAGCATTTTGAGTGGATTCTTAAACACCTCTGACTGGCCATTGCTTTCACGCACGTCTGTGTACGTCTGTGATTGGTTACAATGATCAACGCTTCAAAAACATGCTGTAAATGACGTTCTTCAAGGGCGCTTACACAGGCGTCTATCAGCACATATATATTAGCGATATATCCCCTGTGCTAGGTGAAAATGCGGGTATTTTTACATTTTTAAAATTTCAGTACCAACACTAGTACTATATATAGAGCATGTTTGATTTGAGAGGTGCAGCAATATGGAGGACGATTTAAATAAAAATGAATTAAATAACCCGTTTCAAATTCGTCTATTTATTTATACATTCAAAAAAGACTTTTTAAATTGATTTGTTTTATTAAACTACATTTAAAACAGGAATTAAATAAACAACTTTAAATATGTCTATTTATTTGCCCATATAAAAGTGATTTATTTATATACATTTTTATGTTTGAATTAATACATTAATTAATTGATTCTTCGTTTTTTTATTTTTTATGTGGCACTCCTGGTCCTCCATACAGCAAAGGCTAATATATGAATGACGGCTTGCATCTCAGTTTATTATTGAGAAAGATTTCATTTGAACATAGCTCTGGTTATATAATGTAACATTAATTAAAAAATGTTCTTGGTTTAGACTATATCAGTAATACTTCACAGTTTAGAAAATTAAATGGCAAACAAGAACTCTTCATCTCGTTCAATGTTACTTTCTACATACTCAGCCATTCAAAAGTTTGGGATCTGTAAGATTTTTTTTTTTTTAAACTCTTAGGTTCACCAAGGCTGTATTTATTCAAAAATACAGTAAAAACAGCAATATTTTTATGGTTCAAAATAGCCATTTTCTATTGTAGTATATTTCAAAATGTAATTTATTCCTGTGATCAAAGCTGAATTTTCAGCATCATTACTCCAGTCTTCAGTGTCACATTCGGAAATCAATCATGATTTGCTGCTCAAGTAACATTTCTTAATATCATTAATGTTAAAAACAGTTATTTTTTTGTGGAAAGGGATTTTTTTTTCAAGATTCTTTGATGAATATAAAGTTAAAAAACATTTTTTTTATGTTTATCATGTAACATAAATGTCTTTATTCTCACTTTTAATCATCCTTGCTGAATAAAAGTATTAATCTTATTGACTCTAAACTTCAAACCGGTAGAGTATACCAAAACCATAATGTATAAAATAACATTTGTTTATTATGACATAAATGAACAAGAGTATATAGTACATAAAGTAACATTAACCAACATTATAAATGTAATAAATTGTGCACAGTTAGGTCATGACACCTAATAGAACTAACGTTAACAAATTGTGCAAACTCTGACTGAATCACTGGATTCGTCACCCAGTTTTAGTCCAGGAACTGGATAATTTCCTCATTAAGCACTAAAGAGAACGGACCTTGCCAGTTGACCTTCTTCCCAAATGCAAAAGCGTGGTTCAATTGACATTTTCTATGTTGCACTCGAAGCGTAGTCAGGAGATTAGTGCTGAATAGTTTTTCTTTAATCAGACTATACCTAACTAGTTTCCATCAAACTGTGTTAAAAAACTAATCGGTTCCAGAAGAAGTGCTCTTGGGTTCCTTTACGCATGCAGCTGCGAAGGTTTGGATGCAATCCCACGCTCAATAAAGGCACCTGAGCCGTGTGGCCAGCCAAAACAAAGCTTTTACACTCAACCGCAACAATGAAGGCGATGCCCTCCTCACAGCTGCGTGCCTCTCTGCCAGGCAATGGGAGCACAGACGGACAAGGGTGCATCTCCACCACACTGAGTGTGTGTGTGTGTGTGTCCCGCACTGTTTTTCACACTGCAAAAACACTGCCAAAAGCGGGACGGCCGCAGGAAAGAAGAGAAGGAGATTGAAGGGGGATGTATTTACTTTCTTTTCATCCCTTGTGTGATAACAGGGGTCTTTAAAGGGGGTCATATAATGAAAAACGAGGATTCCCTTGATATTTTGAAGTAAACTAGTTCAATCTACTATGTAGATGTGTGCTAAATTAAATATTCACATGCAAAGGGCATTTTCTGAAACTGTACTGCAAAAAGAATTCATAAATCATCTTATTTATGACATCACAACCATGTACTCATTAACATTTCATTGTAATTATACTTCATTGTGATGAAAGTCAACATGAAAACAAAATGGGCTCCATTTATGTTCTCAATTCTCATTTCTTGTGTTATTGTGAACAGTTCATCAGTGCTTGTTACTCCAATGGAAAAAAAAAAAATCCTTTTTGTTGTTTCCATCATACAAGCTATATTGAGCCTTTTCACAATCCAAGCGATTCCCGATTGCTTCTCGAATTATATTAAATCCTGCCAACTTTTTTTTTAAAATTTTTGTTACACTGAATATTCTTTTCCAATGAAATTAAAAAATCAAAAATAAGTTCATGATGAAGGGAATGTCTGACAGCTCCACCAAGTGGTTAAAATGAATAATTTGTATTCATTACAATGACTTTATTTTAACATTTAAAAACAGACATGTATATAAATGTATTGTGCACGTAGGCAATTTTGAATTATTATTGCATGTACACATATACAGTGGTTACATACTGCTAAAGCTAACAGTGGTACAGATATCACTGCCGACTCTATAGAACATTGGCCAGGAAATCTAACTTTACAGAGCTCTGAGAGCCTCCTAGTGGTCAGGAGCATTTCCGTTGTGTTGTGGCTTGACTTCGCTGTTGTGTTATGGCTCGATTTCATTATGTTGTGGCTCGATTTCCCTGTGTTGTGGCTTGATTTTGTTGTGGCCTGATTTCGTTTTGTTGTGGCTCGATTTCGTTGTGTCTCGACTTCTTGTGTTGTGGCTCGATTTCGTTATGTTGCGCTCGATTTCGTTGTGTTGTGGCTCAATTTTGTTGTGTTGTTGCTCGATTTAACTGTGGCTTGATTTCGTTGTGTTGTGGCTCGATTTTGTTGTGCTGTGGCTTGATTTCATTGTGTTGTGGCTCAATTTTGTTGTGTTATGGCTCGATTTCATTATGTTGTGGCTCGATTTCCCTGTGTTGTGGCTTGATTTTGTTGTGGCCTGATTTCGTTTTGTTGTGGCTCGATTTCGTTGTGTCTCGACTTCTTGTGTTGTGGCTCGATTTCGTTATGTTGCGCTCGATTTCGTTGTGTCTCGACTTCTTGTGTTGTGGCTCGATTTCGTTGTGTTGTGCTCGATTTTGTCGTGCTGTGGCTTGATTTCGTTGTTTTGTGACTCGATTTTGTTGTGTTGTGGCTTGATTTTGTTGTGGCTTGATTTCGTTTTGTTGTGGCTCGATTTCGTTGTGTCTCGACTTCTTTTGTTTTGGCTCGATTTTGTTGTGTTGTGCTCGATTTCGTTGTGTCTCGACTTCTTGTGTTGTGGCTTGATTTTGCTGTCTTGTGGCTCGATTTCCCTGTGTTGTGGCTCAATTTCATTGTGTTGTGGCTCGATTTCGTTGTGTTGTGGTTCAATTTCATTGTGTTGTGGCTCGATTTCGTTGTATTGTGGTTCGATTTCGTTGTGTTGTGGTTCGATTTCATTGTGTTGTGGCTCGATTATGTTGTGTTGTGGTTCGATTTCATTGTGATGTGGCTCGATTTCGTTGTGTCTCGACTTCTTGTGTTGTGGCTCGATTTCGTTGTGTTGTGGCTCGATTTCGTCGTGTTTTGGTTCGATTTCATTGTTTTGTGACTCGATTTTGCTGTGTTGAGGCTCGATTCCATTCTGTTGTGGCTCGATATTGTTGTGCTGTGGCTCGATTTCCCTGTGTTGTGGCTTGATTTCGTTGAGTCTCAACTTCTTGTGTTGTGGCTCGATTTCGTTGTGTTGGCTCGATTTCATCATGTTGTGGTTCGATTTCGTTGAGTCTCAACTTCTTGTGTTGTGGCTCGATTTCATCATGTTGTGGTTCGATTTCGTTGTTTTGTGACTCGATTTTACTGTGTTGTGGCTTGATTTCGCTGTGTTGTGGCTCAATTTCATTGTGTTGTGGCTCGATTTCGTTGTGTTGTGGTTCAATTTCATTGTGTTGTGGCTCGATTTCGTTGTGTTGTGGTTCGATTTCGTTGTGTTGTGGTTCGATTTCATTGTGTTGTGGCTCGATTTCGTTGTGTTGTGGTTCGATTTCATTGTGATGTGGCTCGATTTCGTTGTGTCTCGACTTCTTGTGTTGTGGCTCGATTTCGTTGTGTTGTGGCTCGATTTCGTCGTGTTTTGGTTCGATTTCATTGTTTTGTGACTCGATTTTGCTGTGTTGAGGCTCGATTCCATTCTGTTGTGGCTCGATATTGTTGTGCTGTGGCTCAATTTCATTGTGTTGTGGCTCAACTTTGTTGTGTTGTGGCTCGATTTCCCTGTGTTGTGGCTCGATTTCTTGAGTCTCAACTTCTTGTGTTGTGGCTCGATTTCATTGTGTTGGCTCGATTTCATCATGTTGTGGTTCGATTTCGTTGAGTCTCAACTTCTTGTGTTGTGGCTCGATTTAATCATGTTGTGGTTCGATTTCGTTGTTTTGTGACTCGATTTTACTGTGTTGTGGCTTGATTTCGCTGTGTTGTGAACTTATGTTTACTTTTTTAATTTTGTTGGGTTGTGCTCTACTGGGCCACCGTACATCCATCTCAGAAAGGGAAGTAAAATGAGTTAAAATCATTAAAATAATTCCATGTTGATTTGCACTACACCTGTGGTTGAGTGAACTTGAGAGAACTGATTTCATACTACTAAAAAAATCACCAAAAAACACGTAATTGTTGATCTTGCAACAATTTTGTCAGTTTGTTATCTGATGCAATGAAATCTAAGCAATTGTATGTGACAAAATTGTTCAAATAACACTGTGTTTCTGATTCATAATTGAATTACATCTGAATCATTTTCGGATTATGAGATTCAGAGGAGATAATTATGTTTAAATCACTTATGTAATAAAAAGGAAAACAAACTAAAAGAGAACAGGGTTCCATTTCATTAAGCACATCTGCAGTTTGAGTTTGGTGAAGTATAACCTATCTACCAGAATCAAATGAATGATGAAATCTCTTATAGACTCACCTCGAATCAATATCACAAGTGCTTTCATCCTGGTTCAACCATCTTTCTGACAGTATCAGCAGCGTTCCAGTCATCTGGGGTCAAGACTTACGACAATCCCTCTGAATGATACCTTTTGTCTCGAACGCTTGCCTGAATGGAAGTGTATAATTGAATTTCATTATCAATTCATTAATTCACTAGAGGTCTGACTTTGCCTGAGAGCCACCGCCAAAGCTTAGGCTTTAAACACTCAGTGACTTTTATGTTATCTGACCTGACAGGTCAGTGCTATAAAATGCACCGTTTCCTTACCTTTCTAAAACTTTAGAAAGAGAAAAGAAGAAAAGTAAGTGAAACACTAAAGCTATTTTATAGTCAAGAGTTGTTAAAGGCCAAACTTTAGTTTAATAATAGATGTTCCTGGTCTTATTGTACACAATTCACCGGTGCATGCTATTCTAAAAATAAAATAAAATAAAATAATAAAATTAAATTAAATAAAAATGAATGAATAAATAAAATAAAATAATAAAAAATAATAAAATAAAATAACTAAATACAATAAAATAATACAATAAAATTAAATAAAAATGAATGAATAAATAAAATAAAAAAATAATAAAATAAAATACAATAAAATAAAATAAATGTCCAGGACTGTTGTGCCAGCTAAACAACTACTATTGAGATGAATGGCAAAGCTCCCTCCATTTGTATTAGAATTCCCTGATGTAACCAAGGCCACACGGGAAGAGAATAACATGAGGATATAATATGACAACCTACTTTTCACAATCCAGTCAAATCCTGGTAAATAAAATGTCCTGCCCTACATTACAACAACTTAACTAGCAGCAACATCAATGAAGACACATTCAGCCTGAGGACACATTGTGGCTGCTTGTACCCTGCATTGCTTTTACGATCAAGGTCAGTGGCTAAGTCCTAAATTATTCCATGGCAATTTGTTTTTCCAATCCAAAGGAAACGCTTTAGCATCCTTCACTGGCAAGTTTCATTAAATAAGACACTATAACAACCCAAGCTGCATCGCCTCCAGCTTATATGTTGTTACCTCGCGGCCTAGTTATGTACATTTAAAGTTTGTGAAATTTAAGACATCTGTTTTGATGCTTCCTTCTAACTTTTCTACTGCAGCAATATCCCTCACTTCTTGTTCATAAAAAACCATTTGTAGCAGACATATGTTCATTTAGCACAGCATCCCAGATGCCAAATGAGCGAACATACTCTTTATGCATTCATATGCCAGCTCTAGCCTGAGATTTTCACTTTTATTATAAATACACACCAGTTCTACTCCAAAACCTCGTGAGCTGTCCTGCTGTCTGCTGCCTACTCAGGCAGATGTCTAACTAAAATGGAACCTGATAAATATCTGATTTGAAATGTTGTAGTACATTGAGCTGCAGTGAAATTGGAGATGCGCGGGTCACTTAACGTAATACTTCAAGGATAGCAGACAACTAATGGTAGATTTTTAGATGACATTACTCAAATATTATTAATTCTTCACACAATCTAAAAATGCTGGGTTAAAAAGAACCCAAGTTCGATTGAAAATGGACAAACCCAGCGATTGGGTTGTTTTAACCCAGCGGTTGGGTTAAATGTCTGCCCAACCCACTGGATAGTTTTATTTAACCCAACTGTTGTTTAATAATTACTATATGGCTAGCTTAAAATGAACCCAAATTAAAATTCACAATTATATATAATTGTATATATAATTAAACATATAATTATAATTATAATTATAATATATATATATATATATATATATATATATATATATATATATATATATATATATAATATTTAAAAATATATATTATATATATACACATATATACATACACATATACATACATATATATATACATATACATATATACGTATACATATATGTATCTATATAATATTTAAAAATATATATTTTGTATATATATACAAATATATACACACATACATATATATATATATATATATATATATATATATATGTGTGTGTGTATGTGTGTGTGTGTGTGTGTGTGTGTGTGTGTGTGTGTATAAGAAACATATAATTACTAAAGGCAACAATTGCAAATCAAAAGGTGAACAATTATTAAAAAGCAAATGTTTGTTTAGTTATTATTATTAATTAAACTTAAATGTTCATTTATTAAACAAATTATTACATGTTAATTTCCAATATATTTTGGGTTCATTTTAGGCAAACAATATTTAAATTTTGAAACAATAGTTTAGTTCAAGAAAATCAAACATTTAACCCAACCGCTGGGTTAAAGCAAGCTAATCACTGGGTTTGTCCATTTTCAACCCAGTTTGGGTTGTTTTTAACCCAGCATTTTTTTTTTTAAAGTGTTGTATTATCAATGATTAAATCCTTCTTTTGAGTTTTTGTGGAAACATTGATACTTTTATTTTCAAGATTTATATCTCAATTAAATGCTGTTCTTTTAAACTTTCCTGAAAACAAAAGTATTACTGTTTTCACAAGAATTTGCAGAAAAAATATGGTTTTAAGCATACATAATAATTACAACCATTAGAAAAAAACACTAGACTATAATATAGACCAGGGCTCTCCAAACCGTCCTGCAGAGTTCACCTCCAACTTGCCTCAACAAACCTGCCTGGAAGTTTCTAGTATGCATAATCAGACCTTGATTAGCCGGTTCAGGTATGTTTAATTGGGGTTGGAGCTCTGCAGGACCGAGTTTGGAGACCCCTGATATAGACTACCCTACTCGCCAGGAACATGTCTATGTTGCCCAAAAAGTAGAAAACTCAGTATGTGGGTCTTGGAACGGAGATATTATCACTCTAGAGTCACATTCAAACTGAATATTCATAGCAAATGTCCTTGAAAAAGATATGCACAACCACACTGATACAAACACACCCACAAATCTCCAAGTCCCAGCGCTGTGTTTGTATAAAACAAGCAACGCAGCCCATCGAGTAAGGTCGGGTTGCCCGGGACAGTTGCTGTGGAAAAGGTGAAGCACTGCTGCTTGGGCCAGAAAACACCGGGAAGCCGTCCAGAACTCAAGGACGAAGGCTTCGCCATTTGGAGCAAAAGGAGCTGACCCAACAGAGAGCTCTGGGAGGGCCCTGTTCTGCTAAAGAGGACATTTGTAGTTTCAGGGAGGCTGTTGTTCATTTTAATACGCTGAAACAATGCTGCCAAAGCCCACTGGCTTTTTACAGTATCTCTGCTTCTGGAGAAAGGCCAAAACATGGTCACAATGATTAGGCAGGGATTTCACAGCGGCGTCACATACAACGAATCGCTCATTAATACATCTGCAATGACAGAAAGGAAGTTGTAAAGTCAAATTATTCCTTTTTTGATCTGGCCGAAAATGATCACTGTGAACTTGAAATGAGCTGCTCCTAGTTAGTTGCGTATGAAACTTACATCATTTCTGCAAAGAAATGTCCCCCGAAAATGAAATAAAAAAATCATTTATTCACGCTCATCATTCTCATATCAATTCTGTATGACTTTCTTGCTTTCTTCCTTGGAACATAAAAGGAGAATGTAGGTTGCTTTTTCTGCATATAGTCAAGCTCCTCATTTGTGTTAAACTACAAGCCATCAATTTACAAAAGACATGAAAATCATATTTCCAAATATTGATTGTGCAAAGCATTGGTTTCAAACGTCCTTCGTCTGTTATGCTCCGTCCATGCAAACAGATCTATCGCTGCGAGCGTAGAAGAAAGTCCGGTTGTCAATCACGCAATATTGTTCAAACCCAGTCTCATCCTACACCTCTTCTCTTCTGTGTGTCTGTGCATGTGAGCGATGCCGCTGACCACGGTCACAGGAGGTCACAGGTTATCACCGTTCGATAAAAATTGCTTTCTGACAGCCGTAGCTTTATGTCTCTGATCTCGCTCTTTGACACTTCCAATTTTCCGAGATAGAATCACCGTCCTTCTTGCTGTAAATATGGGCAGCCTGACTGCTCACAACAAGGGGCTTCAGTAATGGCCAACTGCCTGGACTTCCTGTGGTTCTGCCTTGTCAACAAAAAGCTGCCAGGGACTCATCTAACGCAAGAAGGAGAGCAAGCGCACGATTAAAGAGAGAGATGGAGAGTTAGACAGACTATAAAACCTTGTAGTTGAAGACACATTCCCATAGCACAAGGACGTAACCAAATATTATAAATTAAGAAGGAACACATTTACATCCCAATATTAATGTATTACTATATTAATGCAAACGTTAGCTACGTACTAAAATCATCAGGATTGAGTCAGAAATGTTTGTGCATATTAACTTATTTCAAACAATTCTCTTTGGAGCTTCATGAAAGCCTATATTGCGAAAGACATAAATAGATTAATAGTGTTTTCTGCTGTGTTTAGCACCACAAAAAAAGCCTCAGCACTTAAACTCTACTTGCATCTATGATTCTTCCAATGCTGTACATTAAAATCGGCGATAGTCGCTGAAAACCATTATTATCTGTATCCTAGCATTATGTAGACTCCATAATACTGTACGTTAAATAATATGGTTTCTCTTTTTGGGTTCACAGTCATTGGGAAACCACACGCAACACACACAAGGTCAAATCACCCGATAGCACTGTATTACTCATTAGTGGTGAGGGTTACTTGTTAAAATGCAGGGTTTAGTTTTGCAGTTTTCATTTACGGACAAAAAAAAATACATTTTCACAATTGTCAAACGGCAGAAAAACACATCAACAGGAGCAACAAAGGGGGCAAAGGACATGATGGATGCTAACAACAAAAAGGCCATAAAGCAAATGGATCAACACAGCAACGGCACACAAGTGGAAAAGCGCAGCACCTCGTTTGCATTTCAGATTAAACCACTAAAATGAAATATTACCTTTTACTGGTGCAAAAGCAAAGACAATCTCCATAGCGCTTCCATAGAAATCACTAATCCTAAGTCAAACACTTGTAAATTCCACCCATTTGTGAATTTCATTCATTCATGTCGACAATTATCTCATCTGACCTTGTTTCTCAGGACATGCTCCTTGTTATTACTTCCAGTGGAATACTGAAAGGAAACCAGCTTTATCATATTTTAGAGCTGTTGAAATGCATCCCTTGGGCTTGCTCATTACTTACGATGAGAATTTAACTGCCATGTGAATTTACCTACAATCCACTGAATCAACAATCCAAGACGAAACGGTGTCTGTCCCATAAGTTAGACACCCGACGGATCTCACAACATTTCTGGCAACGTGATGGAGACGACACTCAAGATGACCTTTGCAGAAAGCCATGCATAATTAGACCTGTAGATAGTGAATCTATTTCTACCACGAAGATTGCCTTTGCTTTTGCTGTTCTATGGCTTGAATAGAAACGTAGTATGTATTGTGTGTGTACTTTGACTCCCATGAGTAGCTATTTCAAAGCAAAAGGCTTTACATTTATTTTCTCAAGCTCCTCCATGTCCGTACCTGTGCCTTATCGTATTTCATGGGGAGAACCTATGACGCTGCACAAATTGCGAGACACATCACGAGTAGCCATGTGGCGGATTATGTGCAAGGATCAGCGATGTGTACCTTTAATTACGTCTGAACTGTTGATTTGTCTGACAAAGTTCATGATTAAGGAAAATCTGTCCAACCCTTCATTAATCTGGTCGCTGCTATCTTGAATCCAAAATGAGGCTAATATTTATTTAGGAACCAGACCAATATATTAGCTCTCACATTTTCTCAATGTCTTTTTTCAGTCTCTTTCCTTTAAACAAGCAGGCCACCACAATTCATTTGACTCAACAGTATTTGCCTGGGGTGTTGCATGTTGATAATAATGTAAAAACACACAGAGGATAGGAAAGGAGCAATGCACAGAGACTTGACCCAGTATTTAAAACTACATCTTCTTTTTTTTTGTGCAGCCAATCAGGAGTGTATTTTAAAGCAGCATTCAATATTTTGCTTTAAGCCAGTAGAGAGTAAAAAATTCCCCAAACCAGTGCTGCTGTTTGATATATAACAAGGTGTTTTTGGCTCGACGATGTTAAAGCTTACTATACCTGAGGTAAAAGAAGTAAACAAAACTTTCTTTACAAGCTGGAGAACATATGACTCAAGTTGCCATGCACTGACCCATGTTTCCTACCCATTGGAGGGGAACAGCTAGCAGCGGAAAAGGGGGGGAGACACCACATTTTTTTTTTTGCCTCACATCGACTGGACATTTACCTCTTGTTCCCCGCAGTGGTAATGGGTTTTAGGAGGGCGACGGATCATACCTCACATTCTCGGGAGCCGGAGATGGTGTAGGTACAGGGTCCTGTCCCATTGACCAGTACGTCCATGGTCTCAGAGTTTGTGGGTTTGTAGTCCACATAATATTCCTGAAGTGGGGAGCTGAGGGTGCGCTCTGTCTCCCGTGCCTTTTTCCGGCGTTTTCTCACCATGGAATGCTGCTGTAGTTGCTTCATGCTGCTGGGATAACGCTTCCAGGAGACGTAGATCACTAGCAAGATCATGGCCACGGATAAGAAGAGGGCAACGCTGCCGGCTATTATCTTGTGGAATGAAACATGCTCAAAGTCCTGGTCAGGGATGGGTGGGGAAGTAGTCGTCGGGGAAGGCGCAACAGGGTTATTGCGAGTTATTTTCTCATTCACTCTGAACCTAGTAGGCAGGGGAAGCGTCCAGGTTTGGATGGGGAGCTTACAGTAGAGGAGATCGGTAGGTAAGTGGTGGGGGTCGCCTTACAGATACCATGTGTGTCAACAGCCTCGATGACTTTCTCACCTTGAACCTCCTTTGGTCCAGCACAAATCATTGTGGTTTCCTTGTTCCCCTTGAAGCTCCTTAGCCAGGCTACAAGGGGGCATAAGCTGGGGCTGCATTCCCAAATGTTTCCTGCAAGACTGATGGTAGTAAGAGAGATCCAAGCTGATATGGCCTCTTGAGACACATTGCTTAGCTTATTGGAGTCCAGATTAAGAGTCTGTAAATTAGGGAGACACTGAAAGATGCTTGAATCCAACATTTGCAGGTCATTCCCAGAGAGATCCAGCTTTTGCAAAGAGGTCCACGTCCATGTAATTCCCTGGGTTATTGACTTTATCCGATTCCACTGCAGATACAAAGCACGAAGGTTGTTCAGCCTTGGGAAATGAGAAAAATTGATCTTTGAGAATTGGTTGTGCTCCAAGTGTAACTCAGTCAGTTTGAGAAGTCCCGCAAATGCGTTGCGGGTGAGACTTCGCAGTCGATTGTAGCCCAAATCAAGGAACTCTAAGTTTCGACAATCCTGAAACACTCGCATGGGAACCGTCTTTAGGGAATTCGATCTGACGTGGAGGCTCAAAAGTTTGCG
Organism: Opsariichthys bidens; assembly: GCA_037194245.1. NCBI lineage: Eukaryota > Metazoa > Chordata > Actinopteri > Cypriniformes > Xenocyprididae > Opsariichthys > Opsariichthys bidens. The sequence goes on from CM074288.1 coordinate 20,768,575, forward strand.
CAAGCCTTGGAACTGATTCGGCTGCAGGACTTGAAGTTTGTTGTAGGAGAGGTCCAGATTGCGTAGATTGGGGATCGAATGGAACGTGCTGTTTTCCAAATGCGTGATCTTGTTGGAGCTGAGGATCAACTCCTTTAGTCTTCGAACACCCTGAAAGGCTTGTTTGTCCACTGCATTGATGTAGTTGTGGTCTAGGTAGAGCCAGACCAACTGGCTGAGGCTGGCAAACTGACCAGCCCTGAGGTTCACCAAGCTGTTGTACCGCAGAGAGAGGCCCTGGCATCCTACGGAAACATTCTTTGGCACATCACGGAAGGCATTTGACTCACAATACACTATTTTGCCATCGCAGCGGCAGCTTCGGGGACATGGTTTCTCTCGGACTCTGCCTTGGGAAGCCAATAGCCAGGCCTGCACGAGCAGGGGGATCATCAGCCAACGGGATCTCACCAGGGATCCTACATTAAACACAAAGAGAAAGAGGGGATAAGCCACGATTCGGTCAATTCTGATCCCAGTCAGTTTTTGAATTTAGTCAAAAACTGGTGATAACTTACTTACATGGATTAGTAAATACTTAATTAGTCCTGCTACACAGTTTGCACAAAGTAGGTTATCAAATGTCATACTTAATGTTTAGTGAATAAAATTGTGTGCGTAGGAGGAAAGTATGAACTTACATGTGTTGCTTTAAGTCAGAATTTTATGGACCTTCTCTTCATGTTACATTAATGTGATTACTATACAAATTGTTCTTCTAGAACTGTATTTGGCATTCTTAAAAGATGCCAATGTCAATTGATTTTCCTTGCTTAGTTCATGTACTTTAATTAAAAATGAAAGCAAATATACACCCTTACCTTGAAGCAACTGAAAGAGCTCAACAGGCAAGTAACTTTATTTAAATAAATTCCCCTTAAGGTTTCTTCAATAACCATAATTACACATTGACTCCAATAAACAGTCTCTGTGGACCAGAGTTTAAAAGAATACTGCTCTCTATGTTCATGGTTCACAGTATGAAATCAACATATACTATACGTAAAAATGATATGGAAAATCAAGTAAGGTAAGCTAAGGAAGAAACATAGAGACATGAGCATCACAACAATACAGAAGAGAGAGAGAGAGAGAGAGAGAGAGAGAGAGAGAGAGAGAGAGAGAGAGAGAGAGAGAGAGAGAGCTCACAATCAAAAATCCATTGCTACTGATTCTGCTTTATTGTGCTGTACCAAAATCTTAAAGTACTTCAGTTGGGTAAATAGTTCACCCATGCAGTTTCAAAACCTTTTGACCTTATATTCAATTTGAATACATAAAATGAAGACTGGACAAAATACCGTAAAGGTGACTTTTTGTTCATATGACTTACAATAGCTTTGTGTGTGGAACAAACTGAAACTTAAAATCCAAAATTGAATTCCTCCGGTGGTATGTTAATGAAAGAAGCAGTGATGTCAGGATTCATGAGCAAATCATTCTTTTGAGTCAAATGAATCGGTTAATCCAGTTCCAAAATGAATGGTGTGAATAATTTGTGATTCAAATGATTTGTTCACAAATTGGACCGATGTGGTTCTCAAACTCAAATAACTGACTCAATGAGCCGGTCACAGAGGTTAACAGCTCACTGGAGAAAAAGATAATTAGTGAATAATGATGTAAATCTAGGTCCTTTCATCACACAAAGCTATCATGTGACTTCAGAAGACTTGGAATATAGTGCATAACTCAGACTACTTTTGTAATATGTTTATAGTGCTTTTGTGTTCTTTTTGAAGCTTGAAAGCTTCAGTCCCCATTCACAGTAATTGCATGGAAAACAGCGACCAGCAAAGTATTTCTCCTTTTGTATTCCCAAGGCCTAGAAAAAAAATATGGATTTCATACTGCAAATAAGAGTGACAAAATTGCTATTTTAAGAAAATTTCGTCTTTGGCTAGCTCAGTGTCTCTTCATGCTTTATCAGATTCTCAATTTAGGCAGAAATTAAGTTTATTTCAAGGTAAGGGTGTGCCAAAGTTGATAACAGCCCTTTCGCTGCTGTTCTTGGAGCAAAAACAGGAAATTATTGGTTTATCTTGAGTGGCCAGCACAATGCCGTACCATCTGAACCTTTAATCATATTACAACTATTGAGTAAATATAAAAGTAATTGCATAAATGTACAATGGTGAGCACCAATGCATTTGAACCATCCAGCCAGACCACTGTTTACCAGCCTCCAGATCCACATCTAATCGAAACATTTTGTTTAGGTCAATTGAATGAAAAAAGCTAATCTAATAGTCTTGAAGACAGAGCGTAGGCCGGCTGAACAACCTGTTATCTACAGAGCAATCGGTTCTGTGTGGCATTGCAAATTGCCTTTGAAATCATCTGAAATAATGAGAGAAAAACACAGTTCCTAATCTTCTTGTGAACAGTCCGAAGTGGCCAAGTTTTATGGTTATATAACTTAAGGCCTATTTCTCATTGAGTTTACTCAAGAGTAAAAGTTTTCCTAGTAAAAGTCCATGTAATGGCTGCTTGTTCAATAAATTAAAATACAGTGCTACACACAGTACAGTATAGCCTACTTTTAGCTTCATATAAACATGAAGTTTACAACTGGACTTTATAAGCTTTGCCTCTGTTTCACATTGTGAGGCAATGAAGGTTATTTGCTCGTATGAAAAATAAAAAGAAACTAGAACAATGAGCCCCAGTGTCGGCGCCGATAGCCTTGTGGGCAGCATGCCGAAATACAGCGCCGTTGCGCTTTGGCATAACCCGAGTCCTGGCTCACAGACCATTCCTGATCCCATCTTTCTCCAACTTCGCTTCCTGTCTGCTCACTATCCTATCAAAATAAAGGCCCGGGAAAAAGAAATCTTAAAAACTCGATTTGTACATTTTCTAAAGAAACTGAGGTGCTTGTCTTTGGAAAAACTCACCACCAAAGTATCAGTGTGCTGTAGATGGGCATTTGTATGCGGTTGCTAAGGTGTTCTGAGTGTTTTTAGTATGTGGTTGCTAGGGTTTTATGGGTGGGTTTTTACATGTGACAAAAATCCAACAGACCACACTTTTTAGGCTATTGCCAGGCTTTCTAGCCCTTAGAATTGTCCACATGTCGCTTGGGAGGGCAAGAACAGCCTAATTAGAAAAAGAGAGACGGGTAAATCAATTTAGACTCTGCAATATTACCAGCTACACAAACCACCTTGGGCAAGATCACATGAAGTTATGCAAAGGTACGCAAGGACACAAAGAGCAACTGTATAACCCAATAGGGTTTGCATGCAAATTCTCAAAGTTTTAATTAACTCTCACAGCGTAACGGCTGGAGTCACCCTCATGAGTCACACTTTTCGTACAAAAAGACCAAACCTGAAAACCTCCATTTAATTTGTCTTTCGCTGCATATATGTATGATAGCATAAGTGCATCTTGGCCTCCCCCACCTTCCTGCATCCAATTCATCACGATAAAGGAACGGCAGCCAAGATGCAGTCAAATAGTGCGTGTAAACCAGCCCTTGATCTTAAAACTCATTCATCATGCCACCAACATTAAAATGCGTCCACAGCCAAGTCTCAAAAACGCAGTTTCTGCAAAGCCTTTTCTGCGGTAAAAGCAATCTCACCAACTGGATGCTAGATACCCATGGGAAAGAAAAATCTAAATGAGTTCCCTTTAATATCGCAATTGTTTTTCTTACACAGCAAACAGATCAAATGGTGTACAAAGTGTCTACAGCTTCTCAGGTTTTTATCCTGGGAAATGGGATAAATAGGTTTCGTTTCTGTTTCAACGTCTTAAGATATAAAATAGTAATCAAAATAAATAATAGGTGTGAGTAGTGTAAACTTAAATTAAACTAATTAGTTCAATCATATTAACTAAGTATTTAGAACTTTCTTTTTCTTTTGAGTTCACAAAACTGACACCTTTGAAGTAATCTGAATTGTTTCATTGTTTTGAGGTATATAAACTTGTTTCCTTTAATTTAGAAACACTTTTAATTTTAACTGAAACTGCACTAGGGTGTTTATTTCCCAGCATGCTTTGCCATGACATTTGAAATGGAGAGTAAATGCTAAATTTACTGTTCATTTACCGTTTACTCTCCATTTACCGGCCACAATTTTGACATTGATACCATGGAGAAAAACCACCATATAAGAGATCTTCAATATTATCTCCTAATTTGGCAGTAAGTGAATTAGGCTGCTGTCACTTTAAGACCTGACGCACGGATCCATTATACTGTTACACATTTTGACATTACATGGCATTTTGACATTATTTGTGTGAATTTGACTGTTTAGCGCAATAAATAGTGAAAAAAACACTCAATTTAGCACTGAGAGGTGGCTTTATTTGCGCGCACTTTGGGTGCGAGCACAAAATCTGCGGGAATGAGTAAAAACGCAGTGGGATTGTGCAAATTCAAGCCATGTGACACCAACAATATTCATCTGGAACAAATGAAACGAGTGAGTGAGGGGAGGAGGGTTTATGTGTCAACTCACTTTTGGAGAAATGAGAGCGCGATATAACACAGCTGGTATCGTGTATCTATTTTGCGGAAAATGAGTATTGGAAGAGTTTCAGTATTGAAAAATCGATATTTTTGACAACACTACATTGAACTTAGTTCATGCTTTCAGCTGCCTTTTTAAAAGACTACAAATGAAAACTGTACATATATTATATATAAAACTCAACTAACCAAAGCGGCTAGTAGGAGTGACTGCGTTACACGCCACTGCTGAAATACACCCGCATTTGGCGGCGTGTTGGCGGCTGTTAAAGTCAAGCCCTAGTGACAGGTGGAGCATGAGCTTGGTTTGAGAACAGATACATGTTAAATATTCTATATTGTCATACTCATTCAGCAATTGCTATGCTATGCTAATGTTATCAAAGCTTTGTTAGCAAGTTAGCATGTACTAAATGTGCTAGTTAAAGCTAGCCAAGTTTCCACTACTACAAATATAAATTGAGATCATTTTAAGTATATGAATTAGCTCACTCAAATATTTCAGCCAAAATGTATTAGTGTAAAATAAAGTTACTTAACTTTACTTACTTAAACTTTACATTTCTTAACTGATGTTACTGATTACGTCCAACTTATTCAGTGAATCAAAACTCAATCTCAAGCATTTCTAATCAAATCCTTCAAGGTCAAATGATCTGTTTTATAGCTCAATATCATTACTGTATGATAACTGATAGCTCATTTATGTCTATTTTAATTTATCCTAAACAATTTTAAGAGAAACCATTTAAAAAAAAAAAAAAGCTCAGACAATTTGGTTCTGATGGTAGACTTTCATTGAGATCTCTTATGAAACTCTATAGGAAACAGAAGAGATGAGAAACATCTGAGATCTTCATGAGACTACATTTGCTTTCCAGCTCATGTCATTGCTGTCTAAGAGAAATAAGCGAGATACAAAAGTGATCTTATTTTGATTTCCCTTTCTGGAATCCTGAGCTACGAAAGAGCAACACCATGTTCCTCCTGGTAGACGCATTTGATCTTTATGAATAAACTTTCTCATGCAGATTCTTTCACAGCATACAATAAACCGCAAGCATGACCTAAAGTGCACACAGCATCACCAGAGCCCTGCAGAAAATATCACTGTAACGGTGGCCAACTTTTCCGCGCTAATCCCATCTGTGATTTGTTTCTGTGTGAGCAGGAAAAGAATAATCCCGAAACAGCAAGTGCTAATCTCACACAAAGATAATCTGACACAAAACTGAACAGTTCTGAATTAATCCCATCACATTCAAATAGGAGCCCACACGCAACAGAGATTCCACATCGAAAGTTTGTTTCACTATTATTCTTCCTATCAAACTTAATGATATTTCCATTACCCGCATTTTAATTTCCCCAGACAGCAAAGGTCATAACCGAACTGTCTTCACATTTTAGGCAATCAAAACCAAGAAACAGATACGGCTTCTTCCCGCATCCATTTCTCATTGGCTGACATGTTTCCGTCTCGCTCTCTCTCCAGTTATCTGTTTTGACACCCTCTCCACTCTATTACCTGGGAAAGCTCTTAGGCATTTAATAAGGGACACTTGATGTGTCCAGATGTCTTTCGGTGGGCTGCGGTAACACGAGACAGGTATAGCGAGAATGAGGGGAGGGGAATTGAGGAATTAGCTTCAGGTCCTTTATGTAGCGCTGTAATATCGCACTGAGGTACTTAACATGAATATGACAGTAAGTAGTTGTTCTTCATGCTGAGCTATTATAACATTTCTTAACAGCTTGTTTAAGCGTGCCAGCGTGGGACAATGGTAATCATAACCGAGTGACAGATACTGCAACATAACATGTTACTGACATGACAGTAAATAATATGGCTTTCATTTCCCTTCCACACACTGCATTCGCAGTGCAGACACTGCCATAGTAAATAATAAATAAATCAAAGAAAGAAAGAAACATTGTTTTCATTGCATGCATTTACACTTTCCTCCATATTATAAGAAATGGAGCCGCGTTTCCCAAAAGCATCATAAGTCGATCTTCGAACAATACCACCAATGTTCTCTACGATCAACTCAGGCTTACGACGCTTTTGGGAAACCGCGGCTCTGCACGGCATCGCTGTTTTCTGCAGAACTGATTTACTAATTTAATAACTGATGATCTTTGACCCTTCGCCGAGGCTGTGGATTACTTGTAAAACTGTTGTAAATAACGTTCGGTTTCTCGCACAGACCGATTGTTTCGCTTCTTAAGACCTCGATGTGTTGTTTAGTTTTGTCTGCTTATGTTTTTTTTTTGAATCTCAAAGTGATGGCACCCATTATATGGACCACCGTTTCAGCTGAACATCTTCTTTACTGTTTTACTGAAGGAAAAAAAAAGTCTCGGATGGCCTGAGGGTGAGTAAATTAACAGCACATTTACATTTTTTGGGGTGAACTGTACCTTTAAGCACCATCAGTAGCTTGCTGTACTGCAAAAATAAATAATAATAATAATAATGCATTACTGTAACAAAAAGTACATACTATTTAGATTTGCAATTATAATTGTTGGATTCAATTGAAATCATTATTTTGTGTGTGTGTGTGTGTGTGTGTGTCCACGCAGGATGATTTTCATTACTGTATTGCAGTAATGAGAATGTTTATTTATTTATTTATTCTTTACACATTAAGGTAATGAGAATTGGATCTGGGTGCTTAATTGTTATGACACAATCAATTTTTATGGCCTTAAAAATATGCTTAATTTTCTTCATGCAATATATCTCTCTTCTCTCCATTTGTCTTTTTTTAGGGAGACATATGGCAATGGTCTGGGAGTATGTTGCTTTAAGACCCATGTTTGGGGTGTCCCGAGCCCTGCGTTCGGGGAGAGGTGAAAACATGCTGCGCCACTCTCATAACAAAATATGGATTCATCCGTTAACAGTAACCTGTGTGGATCATTTATAATAGGTAGTCCTTTAATTGTGAGCATTTCTGCCGAATGTGTTTTCATCATCACTATAAGGAATGTCACCAGATTGAGGCTGAGCTGACCGAGTTGAGCGAACAGCACACCTGTGAGGCGCAGGAGCGAACATCCACCTACATCTTCTGCTCAGTAAACAGCCATAAAGACACTACGACATCAAGCCATTATGATGACAATCCTGAACACCAGCATCACATTTGTCCAATCTATTCACTCTTACACACGTCCTTGTTTGCTTTTAGCATTTCATTTCAAAAAGTCATACTTGAATGAATGAATGACTCTTCCATACAGTACACAGGGGCCATGACTGGAAAAGGAAGGGGGCGGGGTATTATTTATGATCTGATTATGATTATTTATGATGGGGACAACCATCTGTGCTATCAATAATTACAGAATGATTTTAAAGCCGTCTAATGGGACGGTATTCCTTCTCTCCTCAAAATTCAACAGAAAAAAAGGGAGCAGCAAAACAAGCAACAGTTAAGAGACTACAATGAGACCTCCAAGCAACACGAATGGCTGCATGAAATCAAACAGTAAATCACAGCTTTTGCTCTGAAGCATCAAAGTCTACATGTCAAAAAGAAAAAGAACTGACAGCAATCTATAACTGCAGATCCTTTATAAAAATGAATGGGATAGTGAATCACTGAGTGCTGTATTCCTAAAATGAGATCTGCGTTTGATACACAAGGACACATATGAGACTCTCTCCAACAGATGTGAGTTATCCACGAGAATCTCCATATGAAAATCAGATCATCCAATCAGCCTGTTGATCGTATGCAAACACAACACCCGCGCAAAATGTAATATGTTGCAATAAATGCCGTTCAGTATGATGTCTGCACAGGTGTGCGTGATGAAAGTTGCGTGCTATGAAGGACATGCTCAAAGCCGCTTCATTCATTCGCCTTAAACACATGCAACGCACTTATAAAACCCACAGCAAAGATGTTTTAAGAAACCATCTTAAGGTTTGCACCGCAGGTTTTTGTTGTTGTTGTTGTTGTTGATGATGATACACCTCACATCGTCACAGGACTGCCAGCTGTACCTAAAAAAAGCTAACAGTTCGCAGAAAACCAACCTCGCTAAATGTATGGATTTGTGCAAATCAACGGAAACATACCCATCTCTGCGTAAATATCGCGTTTTCAGCAGGTTTTACAGCCCTTCGATGAGCGATTCCAGACTCCGCATGGCACCGTCTTCAAACACACTCAGAAAGGAGCACCTGCCCAAAGCTGCGGTGCCCGAGATGTTGGCGAGGTTCGGAAAACTCCAGCGACAGCAGCGTTATTTCAATTCCGCAGTTGCGCCGCTGCGCAACATGTCCAAGTGAACAACGGAGAAATCCTAAGAGCTCTTCCCAGCGTAAGAAACAAACAGTGAGGTTTACTTATATGAGAACGTCCAAAAAGAACATTTCCAGCGCGTATCAGCGATATCCTTCACATTAAAATATCCTCCACTTGGTTGGAAAGTTTGGAGAGATTTGCGCAAAAGCGCACCATTGGATGCTCGGCAAGGTGCGCAGCTAGGAAGAACGCCAAGCGAGAGATGCAAACATCTTTCTTATGTCCTGTAAAAAAAAAAAAAAAAAGAAGAAGAAAAAAAAAGAAGCTGTGCGCAGGATGAGTGATGTATTCCAGATATATTACGCGAGCTCAGAGATGGTGCTGTAAGCCACATTCAAGGCGCTATTCTTTATCCGAACATCTGTCAAAAACAGAAGAAGGTTTTTAAGAGGAGTGTGTGAGTGTGATTGCAGTCGGCACTGGTGCAGTCATTGCTTAACCTTCTTTTGCAAGTGCTATGCATCGGATTGCCCTCTTCTGGTAGGAAAAGGAGACATGCGTCGCCCATTCAGAGCATTTGCCCGTTAACAGTGAGGCTAAGTATTCTTGAGCGCGTCTTTGAAATGACGGCATAAAATATTAACATGCGGTAATTGCTTTTATAGGGCCACACATGATTCATTATGTCTTAGAGGCGTAAATGTAGGGGTTAAAGGTCCTTTACTCTGTGATGCTTCTTTTAAATTAATTAATTAAGTAATGTTAGATTGCATGCATACACCATTAATTATATCATTGCTATATATATATATATATATATATATATATATATATATATATATATATATATTAGTAATTAAGATTGGTTACTGTGTGGCTTATAAGTATTACATACTTGAATACTTCAGATTTATTTTTGTATTCCATGTATAACTGATTTCCCCCTCATAAAGTGGTTCTCAAATAATATTTAAACACTATATTTTGGCTAAAAATCAAACTGAAAAAATGCATTGCATTAAATAACAAATAAAAAAAAAAAATAAGTACACCGTAAAAAAGAAATTGTTGGTTTAACTTAAAAAAAAGTGGTTGCATTAAAATACTGAGCTCATTGAAATAAAAAAATGAGGTAATATAATCAACAGAAACTCCAAATATTATGTTATCTGAACCACATTAAGTTGGTCTGACAAAAGAAAAACATGTTGTGATAACAAATCATGGAAATATATATATATATTTTTTTACAGTGAAAAGAGATATCACAAAAATAAGTTTGTTAGAGTTCAAATGAAATAAATACACGATCTACTATGGATCTAACTGTGGATACTATGGATCATGTCCATAGTTAATGTGATGAAACGTGATCAAATTATTATGCAGATGCTATTGCTTTGATCTTTCAGCACTGCAAATTGCATTCCTTTTTAACTGTAATTTACTTGTCCAAAATCTTTTTTTTTTTTTTTTTTCCTTGTGACCACTGTGGAGCATGAACAAGGGTTCATCCATCTGGAAGGATGAAAACTATTGCCAAGCAACACTGAGACCTTTATCCATCGTGACATCAGCTTGCAAAAGAGAGCAAGAGGTCTGTATTCAAAACAACTGGCCAGCTGTAGCATAAAAGGTATATATCTGAAAAGAATGTGCTTTAAAACACTTTTAAATGCAAATACTCTAAATGCAAGCAAGCTAAAGATTGGGAAAAAGGGGTTCAGTGGTTTACATAAACAGTTCATTTCTGTTTGTAAGCCATTTTAACATACATCCCACTCACCTTATGAAGCAGTTCAAGAGAATATGACCTCCTAATGTCATTCTGCGTCAGGGTCAACACCATAATTTCCAAAGTGGCTGTCTGTATCTGCCCCGTACGGTCCATCTAATTAGAGATAATGGACACTTGAGCTCATATCTGTAATATGCTGCATTTGGCTCCAGAAAATACAGCTGGGAAGCACCAATCACGCCAAATCCGCTACTCAGCAACAGGCTGGATGGTGAGGGAATCTGTCCATCGCTATTGAGGATACAGATGATCAAGGACAATAAGGCGACAGCAGGTTCAGGCCTCTGTGGAATTGACTGTTTGTGCTGTTCGTCTACTGTTTGTGCGTTCAGACTCACAGAAGGCCGATCTCTGTTGTGATGATGAGCTCTGGACACACTGCGGTGAGGCATGGAAAACAAATCCACATCTTCAGGGGTGGTATGCACAATAAGAGGTATTTGAGGAAAACAAGAAAGGGAATTTACGGCATTGAAATGTAAATTAGACTAAACAACCTCAATGTATAAACTTAAAAAGAACACCAGAGCTGCACGATTAATCGTTAAAAGATCTTTTAATGATATTTCTCATTTCTAAATGATTACGATTCTTTGAGAAGTGCGATTACAGCATTCAGATCTGCTTGTAAGTTTTTACAAACGTTCTTTTCAACCACAGTATGATCATTTCTGTATAAAAGTATCGCAGAAGTACTGGGATAAACGTTTATAGTTTGAATATAAACACTGATGACTACGGCAGCGATCAAAACAGAGTAAATCACCTTTCGAAAGTAATTCGAAGCTTCAAAAAAACACTATCACTGATAGTTGTACCAGTAGGGGGCGACAAGTGACTGTTAAAAAATGTATTCGTCATTTAATTGTTCATTCAAAAGATTTGTTTATAAATGCCGATTCACCCAGTTATGAAACAAGGGATGTCTTTATGAGCGAGTCATTGAATCATTCACTCAAACCGATTAAAAAAAAATTGAATTAATTAAATATTTTTAGCTATTAACATTTTGTCAGACCCTCTAGTTATCTATTCAGAATTGTGGGAGGATCGTGATATCTAATAAAAAAAAAAAAAAAAAAAATCATGATTCTCAATTAATCCAGAAATGCCGCATTACTATTCCAACTTGCAAAAGTAATCAAAATTTTTTAAGCAATTTTCCGGTCCCCTGGCATAACAATGGTGGTATAGTAAATGCCTGATGAAGGTGATGGGACCGAAACACTGCCAAATAAAGTTTCATTACTTTTGCAGGTTGGGATAGTGTGTGGGATTTCTGGCTTTGATAATTGTTTTGTCCTACGCACTTATCAAGTACTGGCAGGTGTGGTAGGTTTATTGTTCATTGATTGCATTAAAATAAAAAATAATAAAAAAACGTAATTTTTTTTTTTACATCGTTACAAAAAGTTACATCATTTGACTTTCAGCCCACTAAAAAAAAAAAAAAAAACATTCTGCAGTTTGTTTTTAACAGAAGAAGAAATACTTACACTTTTTGTCACACATTGTTTAACCACTTTGAACTGAATTGCATATCTTTATTGTAGTTATAACAATAGAGCATCTTGCAAGAAATGCCAAGGTCATGGGTTCGATTCATGAATTGCACAAAGGGAATGCATAAATTGTAAAAAAAAAAAAAAAAAAAAGTAGCTTGAATGGAAGTCACTTTAGATAAAAACGTCTGTCAAATGCAGAAAATTAAAAATGAATGGATCACATTTGCATGATCCAATCAGATCCCAATGGATAAAATCAAGTCTGGACCTTCATGTTAACCATAAAAAGGTTGTTCTATGAAATAACACTAAACCTTAATTGGAAGTTTAGTTCTTATGGTATATATTTGGATTTCAGAAACCAAACCAGTAAGTGAGCATCTACAGAATGAAAGATGAGTGTATTTTGACTTTTTCATACCAACTAAAAAAAAATCTTGTTAGATGAACCACTTTATAGTCAAACTGTCAAATCCAAACATAAAGAATATATTGCATGCCGTTTTAAACATTTTGTTTTGAAGTTACAAGACATGATAAAGGTGTAGATTATACACTGCGAACCTGCCTGAACTGTCAGGGATAATGAAGCTGCCATATTCATACAAATCTGTCTGCTTCCCAGAGTGATATCTGTATACGACCTCAATTGCATTTATGCTTCTTCAAGCATTACACAGCCTGATCATTGCATCTGCCTTTATTCAGCCGGATAAAAGAATCTACACTGCAGAAAATAATTCAGGTGCAAATAAGGCTTCTAAACTGTTCAAACCAACCAATGTCATATTTTTGTATCGTGCAGACTGGAAATGATGAAAAAATAGTGTGTCCAAATTGCATGTAAAGAACTATTTTTTCACGTCTGTCTGCAGAAAAATAGAAAATTGAAAAGACGCCTACTAACGATCACGCAATTTGCCTGACAGACAGAACTTTTTTTTTTTTTTTATGAATATCTCTAGTAATTTCGAATCAGATTTATGATTATACCTTTGCACTGACTTATTCAGCCATCAGCCTGACACGTCCATTTTGTGAACTGCATGAAAAATCCTCCAAGGTTACAACTGAAAATGGAATTTGCTCAATGGCATCGCACACTAATTAACCTCATTGTACTAATAAGGATGTTGCATGAGCTGCATCAGCGTCCACCCATAAAGCCAGTGTAGGAAAGCTACCAGTCATTAAGAAAGGTGTTAAAAAAAGGCCAGAGGACTTATTAGTTCGAAAAAAAAAATCATTGGAAGGTTAGGTTGGAAAAAAATGAGTTTAATAGCTAAAATATCTGTCATGGTCAGATATCATGAAAGCCAGTCATCCATTTTTTTTTTAATCTCAAAAAATATTGGCATTCTTGGCTGAAAAGTTTATAGCATTTACTCACACTCATGCCATCCCCGATACATACGACTTTCTTTCTTCAGATAAACACAAGCAAATATTATTATAATGTCGATGAATGGCTGTTGCTCGGTTGACGCCACACAGAGCGATCATGACGGAAACTAGGTGTGTTTAGGAAAAATACTAACTTTTTTTATCAGTGCTTCCAGTCATACAAAAGATCACGAGAGGGACGTTGTGACATAAGTGCGTTTTGTAAAGGCAGTCCGCTGTGCTTCTGTGCCTTTGCCTCCGCAAACTTCACAACACACTTACGTTTATGTCAAGCTGAACACCTAGGAAAGTTGGCCGGAAGCAATGGTTGATTGCTGGATGGGAAAAATGTAACCATGTCTGGGCAGAAGTCCTATTTTTTAAACCTTAGTGCTCTGACAATTAGTCAACATTCATATTAAAGGTGCACTATGTAGTTTTTCGTCCACTAGAGGTCGCCTGTTCAAAACAAAGGCGTAGCTTGATGACGCCGAGTTTGAGCGAGGAATCTTGAGACATGTGGTCTTCACCTCACAATCTGTGGGAAAGAATCGGGATGGGACTCGGGCAGAAATCACATTCATGGATGCGATTATTAACGTTACTGTAGTATGAAGCGGAGCAGGAGCGAGTGTTGTGGAGCTGAAAGAGACGATTGATAATGAGAGACGAACGACACACGACTCGAGAGCAGCGGGACTTTTATTATGACACAGTCGCCGGCTCATGAGTATCGGTCATGTTGTAACATCTGTACGTTCGCTCGCCGGCTGCTGTGAGACACTGCAGTCAAATAGATCCATATTATAATATCATATTAAATGCTGGATGGCTTGTGCTGATAAATGGCATGTAATTCATTTTAAAATGTATGATGGAGAAAATTCTGTATTACTGTTAAAGTAAAGATGCATCTGATTATGGCATGTTAGCTACTTCACAAGTGTTTTTCTCTGAAGCGTGGCAAAGCATGGACTCGCAGAAACTCAAGAAAATTAGATTTAAACAGTGAGACTAAACGTGTTGAGCTATATATAGTTTTCTGTCTATAATGTATCAAAACAGATGTTCCCTTGTCTGTGTTCCCACATGTAATACATATTAAAGCGTCTTTGGTGTTTCCATGGTTTCTACAAAATAATACGGGAAACCGAGGTTTACACGGATATGATCCCGCACACGTCCCGGATCCCTGGTTAAAATTGCGATTTTCTCACGCTTTACAAAGAGTTGGAAACATTTGGGATATTGTAAGTTCTCAACTGAACAAAATATAAAACACTGGCTTAGTGATTTTTGGATATTTTACTGTAAAAAAATCACATATTGCACCTTTAACCATTCAAACTACAAATGAATAAAACTAGAAAAACACACTGCTCTGTGAAAACTGACTTTTTAAAAAAAAATTAAATAGTGTTTTAATATATGTATTTTTTTTTTAAATTTATTAGGGATGCCCTGATTATTATTTTTCATATCTGATTCCGATTTTTTACAAGCAACTTTCCCAATTCCGATAATGGTTGCCGATAAACAACAAATAAATTGGCTTAATTTGCTCTATAACTATCTAAACTGGCCTTAAACAAAACATCTGTAGCCAGCTATATGAAATTAGAGGCAACACTACATTTTAATCATGATGCAAACAAACATGCTACACAGTCATTTTTTATTTAAATTAGATTGTATAATTTCAAGATTTAAAGCACAAACAGAATTTGTGACTTTTGTTTAGGAAAGAATTATTCTAGAAGACACCTGCACAAAACAAAAACAGCAGGTGGACTGAATGAAAACGAAACTCTCTGTCAGTAGGTGGCGCTTATGGAGCAGGTTTCCATATTTAATGCTGTACACAAAGCAGCGCTCCGCTTATAAACACAACTTTTTACGGAGGCAAGAAAATGCCATCGAAACGATGCTGAAGACAGTTCCTTTTCATAGATACCTTCATATAAATCCCTACCCCCATTTCAATATTCATATTTTTCTTCCTATGTTTTGCGAACGTCCTGTTTACATATTTCGTAATATTCCCACACAAATGACATTTTGGGAAATTATTGCAAAGCATTTTGTGTGCAAGTCTGGAAAGTTTGATACAAATATCTATATTTACTTTTGAGAAGACATTGATTTATCCACTGTGTGGTTTTTCAAGCGTCAACCAAGCGGCAGCCATTGAGTGGCATTACATGGGCTCACAGATTATTGGATTCTTCGCTTGTGTTTATCTGAAGAAAGAAAGTCATATGCATCAGGGATGGCTCAAGAATTACAAAAGCAAGAAAGAAATGTGACTCTATGTATGCGAACAGATGCATCGAATGGCAATAGAAAGCGTGGACAAAAGTCAAATACTTTTACATTAGACTGTATTTGTCAAGCAAGACTTCTGGAATTTTCGACATTTGTTCAATTCTCACTCTTAGCAGACGGTCCTTTCGTTTCAGGCCCAAGGTCGAACGGGAGGAATAAAAGAACACGCATTACAAGGATGTTTTGAAAGGTCAGTAAGGTCGCTCCAAAAAAACCTGCTTTTAGTAAATCCCACGCAAAAAATTCATTCTGGACAAACAAACCATTGCCATTTCTGTCCAGGTGTGTTATCTATGTTAGTATATGCCTGACAAGTAAATGCCAAAATATGGTTCTGCACAGCAGGCACCGGATCCGCCGTGGCAGCCATTTAACGCTACCCCCCTTTCCTACCAGCTGTCAGAAGAAGCCACGCGCTCCGACTCCCTCAGTCGTGAAGATACATTCAGAATAAGCGAAGTGTTTGCGCGAGGTTAAAATGAGCGCGCTCGGCTGTCAGAGTGCAGGGCTCCGTGAGGGAGTTCTGGGTGAAATGCTTTGCTGTACTGTATTGCTCTCCACCGGGGCCCAAACCGGCTCTTCCTCCTGCTGTCATTCTGTGTCCGATGGGGGGGGGGGGGGACTGACATCTCCCAAACATAAACAAGCAAAGAATGACACTTATAATCAACAGTAAGCAGAGAGGAGGAATACAACCACTGCAAAAGCTCTTAGAGCGGAAACATACTCCACAAACTACAGGCGCAGTTACATTTAAGCTTTTGGCAGACACGTTTATCTAAAGCGACTTACATTGCATACATTTTATTTCATCGTGCATTATTAGTTAATGCTTTCCAGTTCATGGTTTGATTTTTATTAAAACGAACAGATTTTCCACTTTTGTTGATCTTTACATTATATGAAGGTCACATTGAAATAGAAAGTGACTTACATTGCATTCAAGTACATTTTATCACTTCATGCATTTCTAGTTCATGAGTTGATCTTTAACAGATTTTCCACTTTTCTTTGTCTTTCTTGCTTTATATTAAAACTTAGAAACATTTTTTCCAAGTTTTTCAACCTAAAGTTCATGCACTTGTACAATGTCAATGAAGAACTTGATTTGTTGAAATGAACTTGACATGAAGAAATATCACCCGCGAGAGTGATGAGATTGAAGTAAAGCTAAAGTCATTTTAACAATATTTTTGTGCATCATTTCCAATCAAACTATACTGTAAGTTTGTGAAATTATGCAAATGCAGGAAAATATGATTTCAGTGTTTTTATTTAGAACTAAATATGACAATGCCGTATTTCAATAGACATTCTACTTGATTTAAGTAACTTTGCAACTACATGTAAGCAGTTAAGACTGTCTGCTTAATATCTGATAACACTTATTGCATTTAAAGCGTTATTTCTCCCAAAAATGAAAATTCTGTCATTTATTCCTCTCCCTCATGCCGTTCTACATCCGTAAGACCTTCGTTCATCTTCAGAACACAAATGAAGATATTTTTGATGAAATCCATTTTTCAGTGAATCTCTATTGACATCAAGATAATGAACACTTTCAGATGCAAAACATATTTAAATCAGTTCATGTGAGTACAGTAGTTCAACCTTGATATTATAAAGCGACGAGAATACTTTTTGTGTGCCATAAAAAAAATTAAAAAAATAACTTTTCAACAATATCTAGTGATGGCTGATTTCAAATGCCTGATTCATGAAGTTTTATGAATCTTTTGTTTCGAATCAGTGGTTCGAAGCACCAAAGTCACGTGATTTCAGTAAACGAGGCTTCGTTACATCATAAATGATTCGCATTTTCAATACTTCACGTGATTTTGGCAGTTTGATACCCAAACCGAACCATTGATTCAAAACAAAAGATTCGTAAAGCTTCATGAATCAGTGTTTTGAAATCGTCTATCACTTAATATTGTTGAATAAAGTCGTAATTTTTTTTTTTTTTTGGCACACAAAAAGTATTCTCGTTGCTTTATAATATCAAGGTTGAACCACTGTACTCACATGAACTGTTTTAAATATATTTTACTGTCTTTCTGGACATTGAAAGTGTTCATTATCATGATGAGACTCACTGAACCGTCGGATTTCATCAAAAATATCTTCATTTGTGTTCTGAAGGTGAACGAAGGTCTTACGGGTGTAGAACGACATGAGGGTGAGGAATTAATGACAACATTTTCATTTTTGGGTGAACTAACCCATTAATGTGCCTCCGATATTGTTGTTCGAACAATTTGGTTGGACATTACTACAGTAGCTTGGAAAAGCCAGGATGCTTTCAATTATATCTCCGATTGCATTCGTCTAAAAGAACGGACCTCGGATGGCTTGAGGATGAATAAATCAAAGCGTGTTTATAAGCTACTTAAATGGCCTAATCGATCGAAGGTCTGTCTGTGAGACCGAACCACTGTTTTAAAACAGTAAAATATCATATTTAATTGTTGGCGCTTGGCACATAACTTGATGTTCAAGACCTAAGCCGTCAGTGCATTAAAATCAGCACGCCTGCGCACACCCAGCCCACTCGGCAGTACTTTTTAAAGCAAAGTGATGCCCATGGTTTCCGGCCTTCTGCTTTGCACAGGAAGCTGTCACTGGCCAAGGCTAATGGAGCGTGAGGACTGAGATGGCTCACGGCAGACACACAGACCGCTGTGTGGGCTCACAAACCGCATTGTGCAGAAACAGAGCTGGACAGAAAGAGAAACAGGTGCACTGCGCTCGTGTTCCAACGTGGAGATAATTGTGGAATATGATAGGTGAATGCAAACGCAGTGAACTGTAGTTTTCTGTAAAGGTGAGATGTTTTTTTGGAGCATCAATTGCATTTATAGCCACGCAGTGAATGAAAGCCTACTAATCTAAACTAAATAAGAGGAAGGAGTTTTTTCCAAACTTTTCACTAAATTTAGCAAGTGGAAAATTCTGTTTTTGTCGAAGCAAAAGAGATCGAGAGATCTACACACTGTAGAATTATGCTGCCAGTTCATCGATTTCAACGATGATGGCGTCACAAGGACGTTGAATGCAAACAAAAGATGTGAATATTTTCAACGCGTTTTAGCTAGTCATCAAATGGCCCATCAGAGCTTTCTCTCCAACGATTCCTGCCTTTTAGATGTTTCTTCTCAAATTCCTCCTTATCTGAACTAACACATTCATGTTACATCTGCAACTTCGCCGAATTTCAACCCTGTACTGTTACAGTGTCGGCAGTATAAATGAACAACGTTTACTTGTTCTCCATGAACCGAGAAATTCACATTTATTTGTCAGCGAAACATCATCTGGTGGACTTTTTCGAAAACTAGCCTACAGATTCCGCATTTCTGTTTCCCGCCCACGGACCGTCGGATTGACAGAGGGTTATTATTATAGTGCAGTTTCTTTGAGTTTTTCCCCTCCGTTTGGCTTAAAACACAGTTCTTGGTCATCCAGTTTGACTACAAACATAGAGGTTTTTCAGATTTTCCATCATAGTGTTTTCTCCATATTTATCTTTACTGCATACAGTGCTTTGAATCCCTCACTGGAAACTGAAAGTAACTCACTCCCGCTGAACATTTCCTCTTTGAATTCTTCCCGGAACAATACAAGTATGACTAAAAGTTTGCTAAGAAGTATTTCCTACTAAAGCAAGGCTCTGGTAAGCGTATTCATAGCGGACTGGTGGGAGTGGCCTTGGATGGCAACATTCCCAGTGCATTATGGGTGTTGAAGTTTTCCTACCTATTTGGCAAAAGGGAAGACGACAGCCTTTTTTTCTCTGTTTTCTCCAGTCAGGTAGCACCAATTTCATTTTTTTCCCCACCTTTCTACTGTTTTATTGAGAGATCACTTCGCCAGTGGTGAAGTACCCCTCTAAGTGATTTTAAAATATTCAGACGTAACACTGAAATTGATACTTAATGAAATTAACTCTGCTGAATTATGAATGAACAACATCTGAGCAAAAGAATTGAGCAGAATCAGCTAGATATGCACTTTTTTCCTTATTCTGTCATTCTTCAAATGCTGTTCTGCGCTAGTGCATGCCATAAAATCAATAAATGCGACTGCAACTTTAAAATACATCACCAGTGTGCCATGACGATCAAGATTAATGTTAAGCATGCATGAAACACGTGGCCTCATGAACTCATTGGCTTTGTTGATTTTGCGCATGGCCCCTACTCATTGTGGGATATTTAGTGATTTCTGCATCACGCGTCTAATCAAACGACCCATCTAGTCTATTGACCTCTGAAGGGCTGCCATCTGCTCAAGGATAATTAGACCCCTCCAATCTATTACATCCTCTTAGCCCCCTTCTTTCATTTATCAACTTGAACCATGACATAACAAATAATTACATATGAGCTATTATAATTATTGATGTGTTTGAAGATCAAGGATTTTTTATTTAGAGCTTCATTTAATTAAGATTTTTAACAGAGCAATTAACTGAGCATTTGTAAGAAGTCAAGTCAAGTCAAGTCACCTTTATTTATATGGCGCTTTTTACAATGCAAATTGTGTCAAAGCAGCTTTACATGAATAATTGGAAAATAATTTTGGCTCCATCTTATTCTATATATTATTGATTAATTCTGGTGCAAAGATCAGTAGTTATTAGTATAGAACTAGTATTAGTACTATAAGAAGTAGTGTTTTAATTGGTAAATGAGACAAATAAAATTTTGAATTTTTTTGCTCCCAAAAATCAATATGCAAATATGCTTAGAGAATGCCTGATAGTCTAAAAACTTTTTTTTTTCTCCAGAAAATATATCAAAACATCCATATAACACTAGATTAATATGCCTGAGAAAGTAAGAAATAAATAAATACATTTTAATTGATATATTGTTTTATTTATTTGGGAATTGAGGATACAACGTTTTATTGAGAAACTGCGTTCTATTATTTTTTAAGTCAAAGATGATGAAGAAGGAACAATATTCTTTGCCAGTGAAGAAAAATAATATGCAATATATATATAAAGCAAATCTCTTTTGTAGAACGTTGGCTTAGCTATTTTTACTGAAAAGCCAGACAAAAATCTGCCCAAGAAACATAATTACCGTCATGCATGAAATATAAATAAACCTGTCTAATGATTTGTAGTCATTTTGAATTGTCATAAGTTTGAGAATTCCAGCAGTAGCGCATCTGAAGCGAATCCGCCGGCAGAAATCATCCCGACCCTGCAGCATCCTCAGCTGACTCAAACCCAAAGAAAAGCGTCACTGTAGCAGGATAATGCTGTGTTTCTCTGCCCTCTGTGATTTCGGTGTTGTTCTAGCATGCGAGAACATCACATCCTTGATTACTGCCAGCGACGTTTCTACGGGGACTATCAATCTCCCTGGCAACAGCACTAATGTGAGTATGTTTCTATGTTGCTCCTTGAACATTGCTTTCGCCGCACACCTCCTACAGCGGCAACACTCCCCAGACATCCCCGGCTTTCCTGTGCAATCCGTAAAACCCAAGAAAAACAATGAATGACAAATAAAGAGAAAAGAAGCGATATAAATAATTCACTGCAAAATAATGTTTTGTTTTGATTACGTGAGCAGGCGTTTTAGAGCATAAAACTGCTGCTTTCACTCGGAAATAATGCTTCTTCACATATACAAATAAATACTCATTCTTGAGTATTAAACTAATATTTTATCTTCTGTCTTCATACTATCCTTATGAACAGCAACAGCTGAAAAATATTTCCTGGAACCAAAATAAGAACATTTTTTAAAACTACTGGTCAAATGTGTTTTTGAAAGATGTTTCTTATGCTCACTGAGACTGCATGCATTTGATCAAAAATACAGTAAAAACAGTAATTTTGTGAAATATTATTACAGTTTGAAATAACTTATCAATTTGAATATATTATATAATGTAATTTACTCCTGTGATCAAAGCTGAATTTTCATTCAGTCTTCAGAGTCACATGATCCTTCAGAAATCATTCTGATATGCTGATTTGCTGCTGAGTTATTATCAGTTGTTATTGATAATATATTATTAATAGCTGTGATTACTATCGACAATGATTTAAAGCACAAAAATTCTGCAAATAAAAATTTCTTTACAAATACAAGCAATGCTCATTTTTCGTACTCAAATATTATTTTAAAAATGATTTGACCAACATTTTTTTTTTTTTCCAAAAATTTGAAAAAGCTGATCACTGAAGAAGAAGGAGAAGGAGAAGAATGAGGAGGAGGAAAAGAAGGAGGAGGAGGAGGAGGAGAAGAAGATGGAGAAGGCAGGGAAGGAGAAAAGGAAGGATGAGAAGATGAAGGAGAAGGAGGAGGAGGAGGAGGAAAAGAGGAAGGAGGAGGAGGAGGAGAAAAGGAGGATAAGATGATGATGAAAAATACAAAGGGAGAGAAGGAGGAGAAGAATGAGAAGGAGGAGGAGGAGAAGAAGAAGATGGAGAAGGCAGGGAAGGAGAAAAGGAAGGATGAGAAGATGAAGGAGAAGGAGGAGGAGGAAAAGAAGATGAAGGAGGAGAACACAAAGGAAAAGGAGGAGGAGGAGGCAAAGGAGAACGAGGAGGGGATGATAAAGACAAACAAGTTGAAGGGGAAGGTGGAGGAGGAGAAGGAGAAGAAGGATGAGAAGGAGATAAAGATGAAGGAGGAGGAGAAGATGAAGAAGAAGAAGACCACAAAGGAAAAGGAGAAGGAGAAAAGGGAGAAGGAGAAAGGAGGAGAAGAAGAAGGAGGAGGAGGAGGAGGAGAAGATGAAGAGAACAAAGGAAGAAGAGGAGGAGGAGGACGAGGAGGAGGAGGAGGAGAAAAGGGAGGATAAGATGATGATGATGAAAAATACAAAGGGAGAGAAGGAGGAGAAGAATGAGAAGGAGGAGGAGGAGGAGAAGAATATGGAGAAGGTGGAGAAGGAGAAAAGGAAGGATGAGAAGACGAAGGAGAAGGAGGAGGAGGAGGAGAAGACAAAGGAGAAGAAGGAGAAGACAAAGGAGGAGAAGGAGAAAAGAAGGATGAGAAGAAGAAGAAGACAAAGGAGAAGGAGGAGGAGAACAAGATGGAGGAGAAGAAGGAGGAAGAGGAGAAGGTGAAGAAGAAAACGATAAGGAGGAGAAAAAGGAGAAAGAAGGATGAGGAGGCGAGGGAGGAGAAGAAGGAGAAAGAGGAGAAAAAGAAGAATAGCTTACACCTAAAACAAGAACATAAAGAATTTGCCATTTGGGTAAGAAAAATAAACCTAATTCACAACACATTCTCAGAAAGAACAAAAATCACAAAAACGCATGTGGAAAGTGATCTCTGAGTGACCACTGCTGTCCTGCCGCAGTTCAACAGAATTCATGCACTCAAATACACTGTTTTCCTCTCCCAATTGAGATTGTGCACAACGGCCTAAAACAACGAACACGGAGACCGTTTTTGTAGTTGATTAAGACGGCAACGACGGTGTGTTTCCGTGCCCTGAGTGCAGGTTTATAACCCAGCTGAGGGGTGACGGGGACGGTCCCAGCCCACAGCAGTGTTAATGTATGTAGATTTGGAGGTAGGGGCCATTCTTCATTGATGCACTGTTCAGATGGGGCACACCTGCTCACATCAACCTAAATGATCGGCTTTGCTCTGTAGACTCATGCTAATTACACCCTGGTGATACATCAATGTGGATTGATTTAGCTTTGCTCCATAGAGCACAAAAAGCCCTTTTAATCATTTCCCCATCTACCCCAATCGGAGGACCCGCAGTCTTCAACAAGGCCACAGGAATGAGGTACAGCAGTCCCAGAATAATTACATGGAGGCTCCAGGACTGATTAGACGTGTCCCAACAGCACTCACCGTGTTTCTGTCTCCAGCACCGCTGTCATGGTTAAGGGTTTGTTATGAAAAGCTTTCATGGTCACAGAACTGAAACTGACCTTTAAGAAGAGCAACTCGAATGAGTGTCATTTTTCCTCCGTTTGCGATAAGAAATTTTCGAAATTATATAAACCTGTGAGACAAAATGATGTCATGCCACACACTTGTTTTTTTCTCCTAATGGATTGAATATTCCTAAAAATCAGTCCTCAATTACATTAAGGATGTTGTGATTTCATGGAGAAGAATAAGAATGAGTAGAAGAAAAAACCCATACATTACTGTCATGCAAAACCTACATATTTTTCCATAATATTAATATTCTAATATCCAAACATTGCAGTGACCGCATTAAGAGGCAGGACATATATATGTTTCATCCATCCATCCATCCATCCATCCATACTTCCACCCATATGTTTCACCTATCTATCTATCTATCTATCTATCTATCTATCTATCTATCTATCTATCTATCTATCTATCTATCTATCTATCTATCTATCTATCTATCTGTCTATCCATCCATCCATTCATCCATCCATCCATTCATTCATCCATCATCCATCCATTCATTCATCCATCATCCATCCATCCATCCATCCATCCTTATCTATCTATCTATCTATCTATCTATCTATCTATCTATCTATCTATCTATCTATCTATCTATCTATCTATCTATCCATCCATCCATCCATCCATCCATCCATCCATTCATCCTTATCTATCTATCTATCTATCTATCTATCTATCTATCTATCTATCTATCTATCTATCTATCTATCTATCTATCTATCTATCTGTCTGTCTGTCTGTCTGTCTATTTCATCCATCCATCATCCATCCATCCATCCATCCATCCATCCATCCATCCATCCATCCATCCATCCATCCATCCTTATCTATCTATCTATCTATCTATCTATCTATCTATCTATCTATCTATCTATCTATCTATCTATCTATCTATCTATCTATCTATCCATCCATCCATCCATTCATTCATCCATCATCCATCCATTCATTCATCCATCATCCATCCATCCATCCATCCATCCTTATCTATCTATCTATCTATCTATCTATCTATCTATCTATCTATCTATCTATCTATCTATCTATCTATCTATCTATCTATCTATCTATCTATCTATCTATCTATCTATCTATCTGTCTGTTTCATCCATCCATCCATCCATCCATCCATCCATCCATCCATCCTTATCTATCTATCTATTTATCTGTTTCATCCATCCATCCATCCATCCATCCATCCATCCATCCATCCATCCATCCATCCATCCATCCATCCATCCATCCATCCATCTATCTATCTATCTATCTGTCTATCTATCTATCTATCTATCTATCTATCTATCTATCTATCTATCTATCTATCTATCTATCTATCTATCTATCTATCTATCTATCTATCTATCTATCTATCTGTCTGTCTATTTCATCCATCCATCATCCATCCATCCATCCATCCATCCATCCATCCATCCATCCTTATCTATCTATCTATCTATCTATCTATCTATCTATCTATCTATCTATCTATCTATCTATCTATCTATCTATCTATCTATCTATCTATCTATCTATCTATCTATCTATGTTTCATCTATCCATCCATTCAGTTCATATCACTGGGTATCAAGCTCTGAAGAAAATTCGGAGCTGAAATTCAGATATTGTAATCGACATTTTGTTTCTGGGCTGTTTGACCAATCAAAGCAGAGTAAGCTCTCAGGAAGGGAGTTTAGAGACACTGAATCTTCGAAAGAATCTTTTTCAGACATTTTGAAAAATGAGGTGATGTGCAGTGTATTTTATGAGAAAATCAAAGTGAATTTCGACCATCGATGCATGTAAACCTGTTGTAGGAAACATTTAAAACAGCACAATAGGGGAATTTTAAATGTCCAAATCGAAGCCTCTGTACTATGCAATACAATACTCACAGACATACTACAGATACTTCATACAACAGATCAAAGCCTTGCATAATTCAATCTGTGCAAGTTTTGTAATTCTGCAGAACTGCTGTATAATTCAGCCTCACATTTATCATTAGTGGTGCTCTCTTCAAAAAGAACTTCTCTAGTGGCATTTCACTGAAGTCATCATCATTGCTTTCATGATTTACCTTTCCTTAATAATTACAGTGTTCGAGGCAGTAAAATCAGGCCTCATAACTTCATGTTCTGCATCATAAAACAAAGTTAATCTTGCCGCACAGGCCCATTATTGGGCATCAAAGCTCGCGGCGAGGCATTGCCGGCTGATAATTGTATTTGTTGCATGGACTCTGTAAAGGCCGCCGAGCTGTAAGGTGCGAGAAACAGATGCCTGCTCCAGTGTGCCGAGATGCAGCGGAATTAGTTTTCTCCCCCGTGGCCATGATTTGTCAGCTTCTGTGTGGTTTTTAAATAAGGAGTGTGAAAGTGAAGCATCTTAGTCTGGCGAGTGTGTGGTCACTGGAGTGGAGGGGGGCAAAATGTGTTGCTCATTCTCTTTAGGGACCTGTATGCTTTTTCAAGAGCTTCCCTGGAGTTTTTTGTTGATTGTGCGGCTCTCTACAGCATATAACAGCATCTTTGTCTCCATCCATTTAGCTTGTCACAATAATTTCTGTTATTTCTACTCAACTTTCAGCATCGATAATAATATTAAAACAGTCGAAAAGGTGCACTAAACCTATCACTGTAGGTTCTTACCACTTTTCACTGGTAGCAATTAAATGTGTAATTATTTACTGCGTACATTAACAAATGGTTAATGTTGCTGGAACAGCGACTATATTTGCAAAGATTGAGAAATTAGTTCATATTGCATTCCTGTTAACACATTTCTTCCTGAAGCTGTGGCCGAAATCACCATGGGCAAAAGTGGCTTTTCTTCAGGGACCTGATTAGGACCAAGTCTCCACTCCTGTGGCATCATGGGACTGCTGTGAAAATGACTAGTGCAACATTATTTCTCAACTTTTCAGTTCAGCTACAGCACTTTTGTTTCCCACTAAGAAAACAACCCCATTTAAACCCCTTTAGACCTTTGTTAACGCCAGCAAATGGCTTTCTTCTTAAACTTTTTTTTTTCGTTACAGTTGTGTGTGCTTTATTTTAAAAGTTGAACGAGGTCAAAAGAAATTCCAATGATGCAACCTCAGATCAACATTTTACTCGTCTCCGTTTCTCAGTGGGATGGTGGGAGGTTTAGTTATTGGGTCAGTCCATAAGAGCTCTATCTATCTATTTATCTGTTTCATCCATCCATCTATCAATCCATCTATCCATCCATCTATCCAGCTATCTATCTATCTATCTATGTTTCATCCATCCATAACTCCATCCATCTGTTCCATCCATCCATCCATCCATCAATCCATCCATCCATCCATCCCTCCATCAATTCATCTATCCATCCCTCCACCAATCCATCCATCCATCCACCTGTTCCATCCATCCAGCTATCTATCATCCATCCATCCATCCATCCATCCATCCACCCATCCATCCATCTATACATCCATCTGTCCATTGTTCCATCCATCCATCATCCATCCATTCTTCGATCCATCCATCCATTGTTCCATCCATCTATTGTTCCATCCATCCATCCATCCCTCCATCCATCCATCCATCTGTTCCACCCATCCAGCTATCATCCAACCATCCATCCATTCTTCGATCCATCCATCCATTGTTCCATCCATCCATCCATCCATCCATCCATCCATCCATTGTTCCATCCATCATACCATCCACCTATTGTTCCATCCATCCATCCAGCCATCTATTTTTCCATCCATCCATCCATTGTTCTGTTGTTCCATCCATCCATCCATCCATATTTATTATGTAATTAATGAATTAATTAATAATAAAAGTATTAATACATGTATTGTTATTTATTTTATAACATTAATCATCATAATTTTAATATTAAAACATTATTAAATTATTATCTATCTATCTATCTATCTATCTATCTATCTATCTATCTATCTATCTATCTATCTATCTATCTATCTATCTATCTATCTATCTATCTATCTATCTATCCACCCAACCACCCATCCACCCATCCATCCATCCATCCATCTATCTTATCTTTTCTGGCATGCTTGAACAGTCTGCTTTCCAGTCTTGTCACATAGCATTAACAGCAGGGTTTCTCTCCAATTATTAACCTTCATTTGGCCTGTTATTTCCTGCAAACGTCCCATCATGCCATCCTGCAGAGAGCCAGGGAAACCTCCTGTTGGGTGAAAGTGTGTGACCATCATCTGTCACACAATATTTTTACCAGCAAGCTCTGACCCATATCCTCTCTCTCTTCATATTCTGCATGCTTCAATCTGATACTGCTGATATCTTGACAGTTTTTAGAATTAATTTCTGTTTTTACTGGAGGTTCTTTGGAAATCTGAAATATCATTTCAGCTTTTATATGCCACATCTCATAATAGGTGAGATGTCAGAATAATTGTGCCTGATGTAAATTGTGAGCTCAACTGGAAGTGACATGTATTAGACTGGACTGAAAATGTTGTCAAAAGCTGCTGCCTGTAAACAGTATTGCACATTATATTTTTATATTTACTGAGTGGTGTTTGCCAATATACCACTGTCTGTCCAAATACTGACTTAATCAATAGTATGAGTTTGTGCACGAGTGGAAGACGGGACTATTTGGGAAACAATTGCGTTTAATCATTATCTCAGAAATTGTTGCATGAAATAAGAAGTCTTTCACATTCCTCCATGCCTCTCACATCATGCACATGCTTCAAGGTTCAGTTCTTGTCACTAATGCATCATCTGTCCTTGAACTGACCCGTCCATTACTGCAGAAAAGTGTTTGTGCATGGAGAAAGTGACCTCTTAGTGGCAATCCCTGGATCTTCCTCTCTTGACTGTGTCACAGCGTTAAGCTTGTCATTAATTCTTATTAACTGCCAGTTGAAGGGCCCATTAGACACGCAAAGAATTATCATCTTCCTGTTGCGTTTGCCTGTTTATTTCCAAAATCAAGCAAATGCTGAAAACATGGATAAAGGGTCAACATTACCCCATGTTCTCATGCCAGCAAGTGTTAAAGCCAGCGTCAAAGCGAGACTTATGGTGATTTATAAGGAACTCGACATTTCATGCTTCCTTCTCATTTTTTTAAAGATTCCAAGAAAGAAACCTCTTCATTCCAAGTTACATTTAGGTAATAGCCATTAAAAGCAATTACAGATGTCATGAGTCTTCATTAAAAAGCAATTTGTGTGAATTGCATCGTTAGCTGTAGTCTGCAGGAACAAAGTGCTTGTTTCAGGACGCAACAAACCAGCCGAACATGCTGTCCAGCACATGAGACGAAACCGAGAGATTCATCAGGGATTGGCAAATTTCACATTTAAAAGCTGAATTTGAATTGCACTAATTAATTAATTAATTTCGCCTCTTTATTTTCTTATATACGTACAATTTACATTTTAACTCTGGCAAGCAACACCACAAAAACAACTTAAACGGTGACATAAAACACGTTGATATTTGGCTCGTCATGGAAAATCAGACCTGAACATCATCTACACTGAAAAAAAAAATTGTTTGTAAATTTCACAAATACTTATGCCAAGTAACACTGAACTAACCATGACATTTTTGAAGTAGAAACATTTTATTTTCAGATATGAGATGAAAATATCAGAAAATATGGGAGAGTTTGCAGCTTCCAGCGGTGAAGCAAACAATCGGAGATATAAACTTGGCAACCAACACACACAGCACATCCACGAACTTCTGATATGACAAGACATGGTTCTTTCATAATTCATGATTCTGATTCTTTCTCTCCCACACACAAACGGATCCTCTTAATTGAGAAAAGTGCAGCTCGCCTCTTTTTGGCTTACGTTTGAGCCTAACATCCTCATCCATCTCTAAAATCTCCAACCAAGCCTATTAGCACAATCAAAACTGCAATTCTGCCTCAAATCAAAGTCAGGACTTGAACTGGATTTGAAAAGCATTCGCCAATCAAACTCTGGCATTGATGCACAATGTCCTTTCTGTGAGACAAACATCTTCAAAACTCCACTCCCCACAATCTCTTAATTACATCACTTGCAATTACAGGCTTAAGAAGATGTAATCTGCATGAATAAAGGAGGTTATTTACTGCTCACTCTTATTTATAGCTGTCCATGTCACATAAGCAGCATTCATTTGAATGACAGGAACAGATTATGACCCATCAGAATGAAGATTATGGAGTGACTGAGACAGTTCTCAAAATACACTGCGGATCAAAGAAAAACACAGACGAATAGAGATTTGTAGGTCAAAGGAGAATCAATGAGTGACCTGGGTGAAAAATAACCCACTGACCAATGAAGTGGCATCAGCGGGGCGTCCTGCGATTACAGCGCTTGTAATCTCTGTTTACTATCAAGAAAAATAAATCAATAAGTCAAGCTATCCCCTCTCCCAACAAGAAGGACAAACGTTGGCTCAGTTTCTAGTGAGCTGCCTACCTTGAGAGCACTACTGAGACAAAGGCTGTTCAGTAAAGTATTTAAAATACAAAATCTGAGTCACTGTATTTCATTACAGTTACATTTTAAATGGCTGGTAATCGGATTACAGTTACATCTGAAAAGTGTTTTAGATTACCAAAGTGATTACTTTGAGTTTTAATGTCGTTTAAACAGCGATTGGTGATTCTCTGACTCTGACCGTCTGAAAAAGAGGAGTTAAGTTTCATCAACATTTTAATACTTTTAAGAGGATCATAAAAAAATTTGTTTTTTTTATTTAGTTCTGTCCTGAACAAGACAAAATGACTGAATTAATAAAAAAAATTGCCCAACAGTTAAATTAACTGTCCTGTCATGACCTGATGATCCACGACTGTTTTCATGTTTTGTGAGTCATTTTATAATTCACTCGTCACTGCAACTTTTTAACTCACAATTAGTTTTTTTCCCTCACAATTGTGAGTTTGCATTTCACAATTCTGACTTCTTTTTCACAATTGCAAGTCATAAAGTCAGAATTGGGAGATATGAACTTGCAATACTGACTTTTTTTCTTGCAATTGTGAATTTAGTATGTGAGTTTATATCTCATAATTCTGACTTTATAACTCACAATTGCAACTTTATATCACACAATTCTGAGAAAAAAAAGTCAGAATTGTGAAATAAAAACTTGTAATTGCCTTTTTTGTGTTTGTTCCACGCTTATTAGTATTCCAAAGTATTCTAAAGTATTTAGATTAAGTTACTAAACTTGAGTAATGGAACGAAATACGTTACAAATGACTTTTTAAAGCATGTATTTTGTAATCTGTAGTGAAATACATTTTAAAAATGACCTACCCAGCCCTGTGCATCGCAAGGGGAAATTATGGTGGATAAGTGAAGCTAATGCATTTAATACTCAAAGGTATTGATAAAATGTTCAAATCGAATTAAAAACTAACTAAAATTAAATAAATTATCCTTGAAACATGCTAACATCAAACTCCGTTGCAAGGCAGTTTTGCTTTTCATTGACACAGTTCATGTCAAGTTTAGAAGATCAAAAGTTTTATATTATCCAAAAAAAGAAAGTGAAGGCTATAAGAAAAACCTGCCATTCAAAGTCTTAATTGAGAAAAAAACAACAACCGTACATTATTTCCACATATTTTACATAGTTGCAGCTCCTCTCTTCCCAGTCTGTCAGTAACACTCCTGTCTCTATGAAGCCCCTCCTTCTGAAAACAATGTGCTCTGATTGGTCGGCTGGACCAGTGTGAGTGTGTTTGGGGAAAAGCCATGCCCCTTCCCATAATGGCAACTTTTCAACAACTAACGCAACTCATCCTGGCCCCACCCCTTTTTCCTATTGCATTTATTTAAATGAGGAATACTGTGAGGTGTTTGTTCCCAGAAGAAAACTCAAGACAACAATGGAGGCGTTTCAGGTCGTTCAGAAACAGTGACACTGATATAGAGAATAACTCCCGCTGGAGGGACTTTTTCATACTCAAACAGCAACATTACAGACTACAGAAAGTTGAAAATGTAAAAACAAACAAACAAGAACATAACAGGAACCCTTTTTCTTTGAAACAAAGTCACAAAAACAACATGTTTGTACATACTCTTGCTCTGTAAGTACATCCAACATTGATAGACAAAGACTCACGGGGAACGCTGTCATTCCGAAGCTTCAGCTAAAAGATTGGCATTGGCATCCAGGGACACTGGATTATGTTTGCAAAAACCATTTCATTTCTAAGCAAATGCTCTGATGTTGTATTGAAGAGATTACTCCAATCTAATCTAAATGGGAACAAACAGCAAAAATATTTACTTATACCGCATAAAGACACTTAAACACATGGAAACGTGTTTTGTTTTTTTCAGGACCTGCTTGACCTTCTATAAGCTGGGAAAAAAGGGTTTTGGTTATTGTAAGCAGTATGATCATTTCTATACTCTCCATAAGGTGCCCAAGGCTGTTGTTTGTCTTTAAAGGTGAAGTGTGCCATTTCTGTCCCACCAAACCGAACTGCAAGAATAATGACTGTTTGCAAAAAGTTTCGAACAAACTCCCCACGGCCTTCAATACTGTAGTTCGGCCAAAACTGCTGTTTCTCATGAAATACATGGTTAAATTACACAGTAAAGTGATTAAAAGCTACACAAACAGAATCAGAATCAATGCAAATGCTTCTCACTGACACTGATGTTTCTCCAGCATTATCGCCATGAACTCTTTATCACTTCTACTGCAACCTGAACAAACATATAAATGAATTAACCTTAAGTTATTAACATTTATCTGTGAGCAAATGTAGGTGATGTTACTGGTGTTATCTGGAATTGAGGGGTGACAGAGTTTAATTCAGTCTGACTTCTCAAGATTTAAGTAAAGAAAAATATATAAATACTGTCTAGCCTTTCATTAGTATCCATTCAGTGCTAGAGCAACTAATTTTTGTGTAATATCTGTAAAAATTCACTACCAAAATACACATCAGAAAGACTCAAAACTCAGTCAATTAAATGATTTTTTTTAACCTGATTTATATATATATATAAAAAGAGAAAGCTCTCAGTTTTATGGCAATCGTCTCAGAAATGATTTGTTTTAGCCCTGTTATTTGACCTCGGCTCTGACAGGGCAGTAATGTCTTATTCTGTAGAGGGAATGAAAGCTGCTCAGATGTTAATAAAACTCTGTGAGTACAAACAGAGTTCATCCGAGGGCCAAATCATCCGCCCTCACGGCACATTACTACCAGCCCTTTATTCCACATACAGCTCATTTTATAACATTCAGTTTAGACGTCTTGATTCTAGGCACGAGCTCATATTCTGGATGTGGTCCAGTCCCGCTGTGTCCTAACATAAGATGACAGTGAATTATTTGATTGACACTGGATTTGCATAACTCAGCATGTCCTTGAAACACAGGCTCACAGCAAATGTAGATTTATACCTTTAAAAAAAAAAAAAAAAAAAAAATTGTGAGTGCCGCAAAACTATAGCCACCACAATTCAAGGGTTTTCTATGCGGTATATTACCAAGCCAAAATGGTCTGTGAAATTCGAGTCTGTTGATGTGGCTCAGGTCCCTCCTTCAATGCAAGTCAAGGGCTGTGTCTGAAATCGCCTCCTAAACCCTTAACTAGGGCACTATTTGAGCTGTGTCCAAAACCATAGTAAACGTTATCGAGTACACTCATTCAATCCTATAATGCACTGCAGTAATGAGTGTACAACTGATGTACGATCAACAGCTACCTATAATGCACTGTGAGGGTCGCTCGCCGAATGAATTGACCGTTCGCAAAGACCCGCCCCCTTTAGTTACTGTTGCTATATCCGACGAGTCATGCGCTCTCACGCCACACATCATGTTCTCACGCTGTGAAAAATACATCCGGGAGCAAAGAGGACACTGACAACACGTCGCCAGACAAGACAGAGCTACACTGCTACACTGTCAAAAAATTACTGTAAATTTTACAGTATAATACTGGCATCAGGGTTGCCAGCCAGTTACTGTCAAATTTACAGTAGTGTTACGGTAATTTAATTTACAGAATTTCCCTGTATTCTCTGATTACAGTAAATAACTGTATTTTTTAAAATTACGAAGGGTCAATTTACAGCAATATTCTGTAAATTTGAGTCAAACCAACACGTGACCCCAGAATGCATTGCAGTTTACAGCAATATGCTGTATTATTAAAAAACAGTGAGCGGCTGTAAAATAATGCTGTAATTTTTACAGTAATTCATTACAGTGTACTTTTGATATGAAACAAAGTCTAACATTTTTTACAGAAGTTTAAACAGTAAATAGCGTCTAGTGTGTCTTTAATGTGTCGTGACAGATCACTGTAGCTCCTCGTGAACCGATCATCTCTTCATACTAGTTCATTTATAGCATCCAATAAACATGAATGAACATCAGAAGGAATGTTGTTTCAAAGACGTGAGGACACACGATTTTTCAAGTTCACCAACGTTAATCTACTAACTCCCCTGGCTGCTTTGTCGGACATAAGGGCGGATTCGGTGTTATGATTGGTTAGATCGCCTGTCAATCAAACGGGTCAATTCCCGTGTCTCGCCAGAAGATGGCGTCGGCAGCTGAATCATTCATCCATCCATTTTCCAAACCGGTGGTCCAATGTGGGTGCAGCGTAGTGATACACAGGTAAAAAATCCTTTTTAATTGATTATTAAATAGTTTAATCAGGTTTGTACATGACAGAGCTCAAGATAAATCTTTTCATTACTACTTTAGCTGCCGGTGCATCAAGCACAAACAATGCGAAAGCAGGGTCCGATTCGTTTTGTGGTCTGCGCCGTCTCGCACATATCTCTGTCTTTTCTCTGGACCAGAGCAGACTGTGTGTGTGTGGCGGTTCACGTGACACTGACACAAATCCAGACTTCATTCGCCTCCCCCTGGATAGCATATTTACACTGTATGAATCGTTCCCTATATAGTGCACTATGTGCCATTCATGTAGAGGTGAATGGAGGAGATTAGGAGAAACGGTTAGTGATGAGAGGGAAACTGTGGCTTTCCAGAGCTCAGCGGCTCTGTGATATAAACTAAAAAATATTGGCTATTTTAAAAAAGGGGAGGGGCTGATCATAACGACCCGCCCTGTCTTCATGTTTCAATGGAAATTACGTCAACACATTGAATAAAGCTACGCGTTTCAAGGCACTTCGGTGCCTGAATTCAGATTTGCCAAGACATCAATCGCAAGCAGATCTCAAACATTTCTCATTCAACTCTGCCAAGGTCAAAATAAGTGAAGTATTTTAATTATAAGCGCTATTCCCGTCAATAATTGTGTCTATTTTATTTCTCCTAAGGACTTTTAGAAAACTTTTAGCAACCGCTGAGCAATAAAACTGCTTTGAGAAGTGAATCAGATTAAATGTTGGCTTCTGTAATCTAAACCCTCTCTTCACTGGCGTACTCAGTACAGCTTTTCCCACAGATTAGATCATTCGTATAATTATTTATCTCGAGCTGTCTCTCTATTTGTGTGTGTTTGTGTACATTATGGAAATAATATGAGCTTCCCTGTGTTGGCAAAAGGATAGAAAAGTGAAGGTGCTGAGAGTGGGAGTTATTTGTTCGGGCAAACGCTGTTAGTCGGCCCACACAGCCTGATTCATGCGACGCTTTTCCATTCTGAAGGCTGGAAGAATGCAGGCACAAAGGGCAAGATTGTGGAGCATGTGTAAAGTCTTTGAATGAAGGGGAATATTCTGTCTGGAGACCACATGAGCAACACCAGCTGGCAACCAATCCAGAAAACCCCCAAAAACGCAAAACCTGACAATGCAGGAACTATAAAAAGAAAATCAACATGTTTTCTATGTGAAAACTGGGAATCAAGTTAAAATAAGGCATTATTGAGCGAGACTGCAATCATCCATTGTAGGCAAGTCTTAGACAACCCAAGTGCGGTTTATTTCCATTACAGATAAAATATAACATAGACTTTACTTGGCTTGGCATGGCAAAACAATCACAAGAAACATGGATAATATGGCAAATATGAGGGCTTAAATACACAAGGTCTCATGACAAAACAAAGGGACACCTGTGTAGAATCAAACCAATGACAACATGGGATACATGTCAAGGGAGCACATGACAAGATCACATGAGACAAACAAGGGAGCTCAAGGCAAACAGGAAAGAAGAGGAATGACAATGACTATACTGCAAAATTAAACATGAAACAGGAACATGAAACAAAACCAAAACTATACATGACAGAGACGTTGCATATTTTATATTATTTGGATGTTTCCTTTTCTGCTGACATCATCAGGTCTACTAACTCCCCCCATCTGACTACATTTAATCAGTTCAGCCAACTACAGAATATACTGTTTTACCACACTCACACACACACACGTTGTGTTTTCATGTTTTCATGTTTTATGGGGACATTCCATAGGCGTAATGGTTTTTATACTGTACAAACTGTATATTCTGTCGCCCTACACTACCCCTACCCCTAAACCTACCCGTCACAGAAAATGTTCTGCTATTTTAGATTTTCAAAAAAGATAATTCTGCATGATTTATAAGCTTGTTTCCTCATGGGGACCAAAAAAATGTCCCCACAAGATCAAAATTTACTGGTATTACTATACCTGTGGGGACATTTGGTCCCCGTAATGTAGGGAATACCCCCCCCCCCACACACACACACATGTTGTGTTTTCATGTTTTATGGGGACATTCCATAGGCGTAATGGTTTTTATACTGTACAAACTGTATATTCTGTCCCCCTACACTACCCCTACCCCTAAACCTACCCGTCACAGAAAATGTTCTGCTATTTCAGATTTTCAAAAAAGATAATTCTGCATGATTTATAAGCTTGTTTCCTCATGGGGACCAAAAAATGTCCCCACAAGATCAAAACTTACTGGTATTATTATACTTGTGGGGACATCTGGTCCCCGTAATGTAGGGAATACCCACACACACACACACACACATGCACATGTTGTGTTTTCATGTTTTATGGGGACATTCCATAGGCGTAATGGTTTTTATACTGTACAAACTGTATATTCTGTCCCCCTACACTACCCCTACCCCTAAACCTACCCATCACAGAAAATGTTCTGCTATTTCAGATTTTCAAAAAAGATAATTCTGCATGATTTATAAGCTTGTTTCCTCATGGGGACCAAAAAATGTCCCCACAAGATCAAAACTTACTGGTATTATTATACTTGTGGGGACATCTGGTCCCCGTAACGTAGGGAATACCCACACACATACACACATATAATGTTTTATCTGTTAATATTATTTAATGGACCTGAAGTAACAATGACCTTTGTATTTTATTAACTAAAATTGACAAAGATGAATAAATACTGTAATAAATGTAGTGATCATTGTTAGTTAATGTTAGTTTGACTAACATTGACTAATTGGACCTCACTGAACAGGTTTATTAAAAAGTAATTTCAAGTAATGCAGTCATTGGTTTATCGACTTACAACAGTAGAGCAGAAGAAAGAATAAACAAGGGGGAGAGAAAAAAATCCCACCCACGATTTGAGTGAAGCCTCGCTTGATCCGGCAGAAAAAAAAAATCTCTCTTTCCAGATGAGAAGCACATCTGACTCACAAGCAGACATATTTTCAGTCAAGCGATCGCTCATCTTTTGAGGGGCTGTGATGTCAGCAGTAGATTTTTTATTTATTTAATTGTTTATTTTCAGCGCCTGCAGAGGTGGGTGGACCGAATTGGCTGTAAAAGCTCACACACATACCATGTTTCTCACTTCCAGCTTCAACATCTAGGCTGACATCATTGCCTCCGCTCGCTGCCACAGGCGTGCAAGTGCCAAGACATGGAGAACACTTGTCAGGTCGGGAAGTGTTATCTATTTTTCTCAACATGCCAGAGCGCGTCTCAGTCCGACAGACGTGGTCCTGGCAGAGATACGGCACGTCGTTGGAGAATCCGGTACAGAGAGACGGAGGCACACGCATCTCACTGCGGGCCTTACTCTACCTCCAAATTGCCACCTATGAAAGTTTAATGGTTGTCTGTGACTGCATAGTGAATAATTGAACAATGGAAAAACCTGATTCTTTCCTGGATAACGAAGCCAGCCCAGCAGTAAACCTTAGTGTGAGCGAAGGAGAAAAAATGGATAAAAAATCCAGCTAATAAAAAGTGGAAATGCCAAATTTTAGTGCCTCGTTCCCAACAAGAAAAGAAAAATCTCAAGTTTTTGTCATCATTTAGTTTTAATCAGCTGGAGAGTGGAGATAGTCTAGACAGAGTAGATATTTCATATGAGTAGAATTAATGTCGTAATTTACACACACACACACACACACACACACACCATGTCCGCTGAGGAAAGTCATCTTTGTATTTGAGAACACAACACTAAAGCAACATCTTTTGTTTACAAAAGTCCCTTTCAATTTAAAAGTCTCCTGTGACTGATTCAAAGTTTGCCGCCATCTAATGGCGTATTAATGTAACTTTCTCAATACCAAATACAACATATTATTTATATAAAAAAATATTTATTGAACAACAATATTTAAATGAACCACAATAGCCATTATAAATGGAAACAGAAAAAAAACCCTCAATTGTCCAATTCGGTCAACATACGGAAGCAGTGCCCATAAGTTAAATATAGCCTTAATATTAAATTATTAAAATTAACATCGCTCAATTCGATTTGCTCAGGAACAAGTATTAGATTAATAAGACTGAAGATTGCCCATTTTATGTACCCAAAATGAATTATATCTCATGTTTAACCACTATGAGGCACAGCGGCAAATCCCCGAAGCACTGGGTGAGATGAAGCTGTTCTAAGCGGGTACACGAGCACTGCTGACGGCCTGGAGCTCGAATCAACCAAAAATGATTAAATGATTTACAATGATTAAATAGGAGTCATATATTTGAGCTCTAAAAAACTACATTCTCACCTAAAAAACTACAGTTTGAAGAAGTGTAGCATTTATAAAATATACGGCAGATTTGCTCGGCCACACCATTCGAGAGCCAGAATTTAATAATAGCAAATATATCAAAAAAAGTGTCTATTTAAAGTATCTAAAAGTATAATATGTATGTATGCATGTATTTATACATAAATTCATATATTTTTATTCTAGTGATATGAAATGTCTACTATATCTATACCTATATATACGTAGGACTTGATGTCCAACGTAAAATAACAAAGTTACATAAGATATATCACAAATGATCTCAATAGGAACTCAAACTCGTCAAATATCGAATGATCTGACCTGCTATCCATCATTTCATAACTCTTTACTCTTACTGTATGACATCTATTGTTATTTTTACCCAAGGATGTTTAGGAGAAACATCTGAGTATGACACTTTAATGAAACAGCTCCTTAACTCTCCTGAGCTATGAAAAGGTAATCCCTGAGCAATAAAATCTTCCTGTGGGTCAGACAGGAAACAATGCAGCCACTGGGTTTATAAAACCTTCACATCAAGCCTGTATTTAGGTTTAATTACAGCTTCCTGTCTTACTGTCCTATGGGATGTGACTAGCAGCTTAAGGGTTTGATGATAAACTCCAGACAGTTTGCCTTATACACAAACAATACCTTTAAACCATCGCCACCAGCTTAGTAATTTCATTAAGAATGAAAACCTGCCAAGGAAAAAGGAAGTATGATGCATTTTCTTTGATTAATTGTTTCAACAGGCTTGTGTTCACCTCTATTTTAATGACCTGAGAAAACACTGACATGACATTATAATATTCATGAGATTCCAGGCCTCATTATAGTGACAAGATTTGCATTTTAACTTTGACGTTGATTTTCTGCCTTTCGCGACTTAACAGTAAAGCTGCATTAATAACTTCAGCAGCTGTTTTCTGAGGGGGCGTACTGCAGCTGTATACAATCCATTGCATTATTAGAGGAATGACGACTCTCACAAGTCAAAAGATATGTATGGCCATTTTAATTGCATCTACTGCTTTTCAGGTTTATCCTGCAATAAAAGAGTTTTCCGCTAGAGTTTTCAGAAAAGATTTCCAATAACATCTCAAACAGAGCTCAGATTTTTCTAAAACACCAAAGTCTGAAATCAAAAGGCAGCGATCATCTCTAAATGAGCTCAAAGACCTAAACTAAAATCCATGACAGAAATATATATATATATATGAAAATAAATAAAACAAAACAAAAAATAAATACTAAAAAAATAAAATAATATTACATATTTTAATAAATGTTTAAAAACAAAATAAAAAAAGTTTAATATATATATATATATATATATATATGAAAATATCAAAAACAAAACAAAAAATAATTAATAATAATAATAATAATAATAATAATACACATATTAAAAAATGTTAAAAAATAAAATAAAATAATAAAAAATAAAATAAATCCCATAATTGCCTATCAATGACCTAGCAACCATTAGAACACTATATCAACTGCATAGCAACACCCTGGAAATGACCCACCACACCCTAGCATCACTTTGAGATGGAAATCACCAAAAAAAGAGGGCAGTGGCTATGATGTAAACGTAAGATGTGAATATAAATGACATCAAAAAGTATTTTCTTCACACCAAGTGAAAATAGTAGTTAGATGTTATTTATACTTACTGCAAATACTGGCATACACAGTGGCCTCAGTGTATAGTGGTACACTATAAAACAATAGGCAATAATAGCAATATATTCAGTGTAAATTATTATTTTATGTATATTAAAATCATAAATAGATGCTGCCTTGTAATCATATTACATGTACTTGACATTACACCTACACCTAACCCTATTAAACACTTTAGTCCCACTATTCTATACCGGTTAGGCACTTTATTTCCACTTTTCGTATATTTTCTTAATTTTTATTTGAAATAAACCACTCTCCGAGCTGATATGCGATTGGAAAAGGGAGAAGAATGAGTTCAGAAAAAGTGAAGTCACGTCGAAAGCTTACTCTCCACGCCACTGGATTCTTTTTGTAATTTCCTCTGGCTCAGTCAGACAATTGGTGGGCGAAGTTAGTGTAAATAGCATCTGCCAACAAGGGGGGCTATTTACACTTGGTGTAAAAAAAATATAATAAAAATAAAGGCAACAGAATGTCATTCACTTCCCAGTAGGGATGCACGATTAATCGCACAATATGACAAAATAACATTGAACTTTTCGCTGAAATATGGCT
The DNA here is from genome assembly GCA_037194245.1 of Opsariichthys bidens. Taxonomy (NCBI): domain Eukaryota; kingdom Metazoa; phylum Chordata; class Actinopteri; order Cypriniformes; family Xenocyprididae; genus Opsariichthys; species Opsariichthys bidens. The sequence goes on from CM074288.1 coordinate 20,809,527, forward strand.
TTAAATCTCTTACAATGCACATTTTAAAAAGCAACGTGCGTCAAACATCTTGTCCAACAAAAGACGTTTAATAACATGTTTTTATTTCATAGCGACAGTTGCGCATCCTTCTGTGAGATGATGTGGCTTCTTACACAGATTAAGGCAGTCGTGTGTTTATTATTCATGTTTAATCAATCAAAGCGTTTCAATCTTCTGTTTATTCAGCTTACACAGTAAATAATCGCAGCCTTTGCCAAATCCCGTGCGATTTAAACGCGATAAATCGTGCAGCCCTACTTCCAGAGGGCGATTTTCTTTTATAGAGACCTAAAATGGACAAAATATATCATCGATATCAATCATTTTGAAAAGAAGACTGAAAAGAAATATTCAAATCCACCATACATGTACAAACCACTGGTGTGTATAATCTCCTAACACATCTGAGATCATACAATGAGATTTTTTTTTTTGTAACTACACAGATTTTATTCACTTTTATCCATATTGAAACTGTGCCGCCCCTGCCTGTCGGCCCAAGCGTCTTCCCAGCTTTGATCCAATTTCTGTTGTCCAGAGTGTCCGTCTTTGATTTTTCAGCATGTTCCCTTCTATTCTCACCTGAAGCTTGCTTCACCTTTTCTCTTTGCTTTTTTCTCATAGAAGAGATAATAACCATCTGTGAAAGATGCCCTTTTGACCGAGCGTATGAGGGCAGAGGCAAAAAGCAGAGTTCTGCACTTTGGGCCGTATTTCAAGATATGACATTTATGTTGACATTTTTGTGTTATGAAGGATTAATAAGTGAGTCTAAAATCCACTGTTCTCCTCTCACCAAAAGGTTGAAAGATTTTCTTTTCTGCGAAATAGTTCTCATCTCTTCTCACGGTGTAACGGCACACTGCCTCTCTCCTCTCGTGATATCACCATCACACTTGACAAACGCAGTACGAATCACGTGGTGTCTCCCTCCTCTGAGTCGATCGCAACAGGCTGCAGATTTTCTTATACACTCTTGAACACAGGTTCAAAGATCTTGAGTCATTTTGCACCAGATGAACATTTTGTCGTCGGTCCACTGTTGCTGAAACTTTCATTAATGACATTTGCACAGACTTGTACAGAAATCTATAACCCGATCTGTGTTTGCTCACGGTTTTGTGGATCAGTGGGGTCCAGAAATCTGAGGCCACGATGAAAATCGAACTAAAGTTTTTGGATATTTAGAGCAATTTACAAAACATTACTCAGTAAAACAAAGAAATATCTTTTTTCAAGCTCTCTAATGAAATAATCAAATTAAGGACGTCCTTGCTTGAAGCTCAAGACGCTCTTTGTAACATTCTCAGTGTTGGAGGACGTGATCATCGGGTTTTGTTCAAGTCAGCTCATGCTTTGCCTTCAATAATGCAAAAAAGAGACATACAATATAAGAAAATGGTATGCGAGACACATAACAAGCTTAAATATTAATTTTTAAATGTATCTGTTTACTACTGTTGTTTTGCTGGTTATATACACAACTGGTTATACACCTTACAAATACTTTTCACATTATATCATTTTAGAACGTTATAAATAAATATATTTAACAATAATAAATACTATTAATCTTTATTATATTTATCTGTTATTTTAGCATCACTGAGTTACTACGTTAATTTGTATTAGTATTTTTAATTATATATATATATATATATATATATATATATATATATACACATAATATATATAATTAAAAATACTAATACAAATACAAATAACAACATAAATAATATATTCAAATATATATAGTTATTTTAATATTTTTATTTTATATTTAAGTTATTTTAATACACCAAGTAAAATTATTACTAGCAGAATAATAAAAATAAATAAAAAATATGCATTTTAAAATAAATTCTAAAATAGAATAATAAATAGAAGTGTTTTTAAGTTAAAATTATTTTTTAATTATTTATTTATTTATTTAATGTAACCAAAATGTTTTTTTTAATGTTTTTACTATAATAATAAATAAATAAATAAATAAAAAATATGCATTTAAAAATAAATACTAAAATAGAATAAGTGTTTTTAAGTTAAAATTCTTTCTTTATTTATTTATTTATTTAATTTAACCAAACTGTTTTTTTATGTTTTTACTATAATAATAATAATAATAATAATAATAAATAAATAAAAAAGCATGCCCAAATCTTTCACTGGAAGAGTAACTAAAATAAACATGTCTTAATAACAAACTACGAAATAAAGAAATCTTTTCACTCGTTGTCTCAGACTCCCCCTTTTCCTTCCAATTTGTCCCTCACAGATGACACAACAGGGAGAAAAGTTGCTTGCTCGAGTTGTAAATGGCATGTTACACGAAGTGACCTTTATCAATTCTCAATGCTATACATTAAACTCGTCTCCTGCTCGCAAACGACGGACCTGCCAAAGCGTTCACCCTATTGTTAGCCAGCGCGCACACCTCAGCATTGTTTTACAAGGTTTTGTTTATCCAGCTGGATCCACCCCAGCTCTCCACCCCAGCCCATAAAACAAAGAGGACTGCGGGGCTGCCTTCCCATTCAGATGATTCAATTTAATTCTGGTCACCGAAGAATGACTCCACTGTTTGAGATTGTCATATGCGCACGAGATGCTCCCACATGCTCCCGACGTTAATAAGACTCGAGACCCTGAATATCTCAATGCTAGATGAAGTGTAAAGAATGACGGCTCCACTCAATTACCGGCGGTGAGGTGCGACTCTTGCGGGCACTTTTAATTTTAATGCGTCGCTCTCTTCCGATTCGGCCTCATCCTCAAAGGGATGCTGATGAGAGTCAATTGGCTTTGTTTGGGGATAAATCCGGAGGAAGCAGTTTGAACATCCACTCGTGTCGCAGATAAATGTTTGTCATTGGCGTCGCCCCATCTGTCTCAAAGAAATCCGATAAGACTGCGAAGACACATGATAATTGTGCACTGATGTAAGAAATGTGACATTTAGCAAACAAACACTGCATAAACAGATCAGCCGACTGATAGTGGGTAATGGATAGCGGTGGAAGGTTACGGGCCGCTGAATAATCCCCGTATCAAGCGGCGTCTCTTTAGCAGGGGTCAGTGCACGTACACTGCGGCATATTTGTAGGTGATGAGATGGCGAGATTTGTGTCGGTTTAAACACTGCGGCTTATCTTGTCAAAGCTAAGGATTTGTAAGAACGGATCAGCTGGTAAAAGGGTAGATGTTGCTTTATTTAAAGGATGTGAGTTAAGCCTTTAGGATACGACGATCTCCTTAGAGCGCTGATGGCGCACGTGTCCGAGCGAGAAGACGCCAGTCTTGTTATAGGGAGCTCATTACTTTTGCATTCGTGTGCTTTTGGCCTCAAATGAAGTAACAATTGGTTGATTGTTGACTAGTCTGTCTTGACAAAATGGCATAGTTGTACTGAAACATGTTCGCTTTACTTGAAGAAACACCGCAAACCGTTGTAGAACGTACTTTAAAGGGTTAATTCAACTGAAAACGTAAACTACACCATAGTCATGTTAGGTGTATATGACTTTCTTCTTTCAGTCAAACACAATTGGAGTTATATTAAATTTTTTTAAAAAGCTTTTGAAGTGAAGTGATGCATTTTTTTTTTTTTTTTAAAGTATGTTTTATAGAATGAATGTGCGTAAAATTAATGAAATTTGGATGTACTACAATACTTTTACTCAGAGACGGTCCCAATAATGTGCTTAAAGTCAAGTCAAATTCAGTTAGTGCATGATTACATTACAAAAATGTTAATACTGTATCCTAAATTGTGGATAATTAAGCTATATATCATATGCTGAAGGAAATTTCTGGAGTGTTAAAGATTAAAAGAAACAATAACAACAAGAACCGTACAGAACCGAAAACCGTGACCCTAAAACCGTGACACGAACCGAACCGTGGGTTTTGTGAACCGCGCCACCCCTAGAAGGAATATTAGAACCCAGCATTGATCTCTAAATTCACCCTAATGAACCCATCCAGTTGTCAACAAAAATGAATCATGTAGCTTTAACACAAATTAATTAAGTAAACATCAGTTTTAAATATATTAGGTGAATTGAACTCTTTCTTTAGCTCATTTTGATTAATTAAACTGAATAAGAGGTGAGATTGTGTTGGGCAAAACACATTTACTGACTTACACCATGAGCAAAAACAATGAAGGCACTTTCAAACAATTCCCGGCACAGCATTTGTTGTTGATGTCAGTGGAAGTGCTTCCAGTCAAACACTGCAGTATTTTGACACAAATCCATCTGTCACTTGGTAGAAGACATCATGGACAGCATGGCCTCATTCTTGACAACCATGAACAAAACTCCAGGAGTAAAATGAAAGTACAATCCAAACTGCATTAAATATGAGTCCACATGTAGCAAGCATAAACTTGCGCTCCACGATGAGTTTTGTGCAGTGAATTCAAGAGACATTTAGAAACCTAAATGTTTTAAACCTAAGTGTAAATATAGCTGCGAGCAGCAATTGTCGGGGTTCAAGCACTTTAAGGCCTTTAAGCACATGAGTAAAAAGATATTATCCTTTATTTAGCAAGTCTGTAGCCATCTCAATCTTAGATGGAAAAGACCAAACAGGTCACCATTGGAAATATATGATTTTTAAAGGTTTTATATGAATATGAATACCATGAGTCAAACAGGCGCAGCGAGTTTCATTCCGACCGATAAAATTTTCTGATAGCTGCTCAAACTTCACTGGCCGATGATGGACATGTTTTTTTGAGATACATCAATGTCCTCGTAGACAATCCTGACACCTTGGACAAAGACATTGCATGCCAATTTTCAAGTCAATCAGACTTACGGACATTTAAAAAGTGGCTCCATCCACTTTGAACATTTGGCGGCACTTGGGGACCGTGAATCGAAATTTTCTTCGATGAATTATCCGACTCCAGAGAATCTCGCTGCACTGGTTTGCTCCCAATAGGGCCAAAAACCTAGGACTAGTCCGCTAGAATTGTTTTTTGAAATAATCTCCAATATTTAACAAAAGATTCGATGGACAGTGGCGGTCCTAGACGCAAAGGTGCTCAGAATGAGGAGTTCTACCATGTGATATGAATGTCGTGAGTCAAACAGGAGTGAGTTTCGTTCCTATCGGCCTCCGTTAAACTTGTCTAATAGCTGCTCAAACTTCACTGGCAGATGCCGGACATGTTTTACATCAAGAAACCTCAAACGAGATACATCAATGTCCTCGTAGACAATCATGAAACCTTGGACAAAGACATTGCATGCCAATTTTCAAGTCAATCAGACTTACGGACATTTAAAAAGTGGCTCCCACCGACTTTGAATGTTTGGCGGCCAAAATTGTTATTGACAATCAGACTTCGGAGAATCTCGCTGTACTGGTTTCTCAAAAAATCCAAAATACCCAAATTTCCAAGGCGAATCCAAGGCATGTATTTTATCCATCTTAAGCCAAGGATTCTTGAGCCTACACCTAACGATTGAGGAGTTGTGAGCAATTTCGTACTTTTCACCGCTGTAGTGCCCCCGTTAGGCCGATCAGAGCAAGCCTAGACGGTGTGAGTACTACCTGCCCTCAAAGTTTGGTTTGGTCTGTTTGGTCTGCCTGATCACTTTTAGGGGAGTGTAGAGGATTTTACAGTTAAAGACCCAAGAGATGATGAATAAAGACCCGGAGTCAGAGTTTAAAAAAATAAATTGAAGAAAACTTTACTGAAGAATAGTTTGCAGTTTCATCAGCAGAAGCCAGCTTCAGGTCTCACAAGGAGTTCGTAGGCCGCTCTCTCTCCCTCTCTCTTCACATTTCCACCACAATCATACTCTAACAGAGTCCACTAACTACGTCATTACTATAAGATTCTGATTGGTTTAGAAAATTAGACAAAACTGGTAATTTTCCACACATGGACAGATAGTCAGAAGCTAGTCATGATGCTGACGATCGCACCCTGAACTTAGGCACAGAATGTCCTGTTAAGTCAGGACAAGGCATCCTACAGGTCTCAAGCGGTCCCAGTTGCCCACCAGTCCCCATGATGCACCTCTACAGAACACTGTACAAAGATGCACATGATTCACAGCTTCTTCAAGGCTGAAGTTGATCTGAGCTCTGCACCGAACAGGAAACTTTCCCAAAACATACTTGTGGCGAGCAGGGCAGGCGAGAGCCGTGAGGGAACGAGTGATAATGAGCGTCAGCTGCGCGGTACACCGGTCTCGTATCTCTCACGGAGGAGCTCCGGAAGCATAAAAGAGGAATGACGACAGTGAAGGACGAGAGAGGACAAGGCCTGGATTTTATGTTGTGTTTTTATTATGTTTGTGTGGGCGGCAGTCGCCGTGAGGAACAGCCGCCATTTTACTTTCGTTTATTGTTTGTTTATTTATTTGATTAAAAGTTATTAACGTTCGCCGTTCCTTCACGGCTCTCACCCGCCCTGCTCATCACAATACTGATAAGTTGTATATATATAAGTTGTATGTATATGTGTATATATATATATATATATATATATATATATATATATATATATATATATATATAGAGAGAGAGAGAGAGAGAGAGAGAGAGAGAGAGAGAGAGAGAGCGTCAGGCGCTTGAACTTCTAATTACTACTGCAGCTTGTTAATAACTTAGGTTGTGGTTCGTGTTTCTCTCATGTTTCTCCAGCGATTTCCTGCGTTTGTTGATTCTCTAGTGATCGCCTACATGTTTGATTAAAAAGAATTGAGGTTTGTTGGTGTTTTGTAACTTTGAGGTCATCTATACAGTATGAGTGGTACCGGTTTATTTATTGTGTTAAGGAACAATGTCTTTATGAGTGTAACGTCGCTGTTGTGAGCAAACAAGCACAAATAATATACTACGTAAACAGTCTTTAACAAGATTGGCTGCTGTGAAATCATAAAAGCGGCACTGCATGAGAAATCAGCACCACGGACAGCAGCCCTGCTCACATCCCGCCTGCCTGATATACGGCAAGCCTTTGCCTTTAAAGGCGAATCTAAGGTCAGCTCGTGAAATCGTAATAACATCTCAGCTAAATCAGTAGAAAAGGTTAATAGGAGACAGAATGGTCTGTAGTAGTTATTCTGAATATAAAGAATAGTGTTTTGTCTTCATCTTAGTTACATTGTACTCCATTAAACTAGGCAGAACGCACTCTCTTCACCCGATCCATTAGTTATTTTTTATTTACTTTCGGTCTAAGCATGCGGAGGTGAATTGATATGGTCCGCTAACTCAAAAAAGTTCTAAAGTTGAATCTCGTACACAAGGTCTAGAGACGTTTGGAAAATAGAAATGTTTTCATGCTTGAGTGAATTTAAATTCAGGGCCTTTAAGAGTCCCTGATATCTACATATACATGTGATCAGTGGACCAGACAAAATTTACAAGAGGGTGGGCAGGCATTGATTTTTTGACCTTGCTCGCTTAGCCAGAATAATACAAACTTCTAAGTCTATTTGCAAACCATTATTTATTTCCTTTGGCAAGTGATTTTCCCAGGAGTGATGACATATCAAGGTTAGGTCTGGTTCCTGAACTGCCTTGTTTCTCCACTTAACTCTTGCATAACACGTGTTTCTCTGGAATGCTTGATTCTTATTGGTCAATCAGACCATTCTGCAGTATTATGACACTAAACCTTATCATTTACCATTGTCCCATTTCAAAATAGTATAATCCTTCTAATATCAATCCACATTCTGGTTACTCTCACAATATCAGACCACATGAGAGTTAATTTTATTTACTTGAACTACTTTTGACCCTTGCTTAAGTCCACACAGAAAATGTTGAGAGCCATTAGGCAGCAGAATGAGTTTCTTTCTCATGCTGTGTGGTAGATTGAGCTACTCTTCAAATTGTTTTATCACAGTATATACACTGAGATTTTTTTTGGCACCGAGGGTCTCATAATAGAAGTATAAATTAAACATTACGATGATCCAGGACCTTTAACTAGACCACTAAGAAGAAAACTGAGAACTTTGCAATGCAATAGCCCTACTGAAGGGTTTTCAACAACTGAATCAAATGAAATAATATATCATGATCTCATTTATATTCATAGAAGTTTGATTTATTTATTAATTTTGACACAATAAGAGCTGAATGAGTATTAAACTACAATATAAACATACTATGCAATAATAATACTTTAAACATGTATAATAAATAATACATTAAAACATGTATCTTAAAAATAATACATTAAATAAAAAAAATACATTAAATTTACCTGTGAACATTGTTGTTGAACCACAAAATAGTGCATTATAACATTATCCCTGATATTAAAAAGCTGAAATATTGAAAACCTGTGTGAATATCTTGCTGAAGTGTGTGTGTGTACTTGTTTTCATGATTTATGAGGACACAAATTTGTATAGTGACATGGGTATTACACTGGTATTGCGACGTAAACATGTTTTACGGGGACGTTTCATGAATCCTCATATTTAAAATAGTTTTAAAAACATACTAAACAATGTTTTATTAAATATGTAAAAATGCACAATGTTTTCTGTGATGGGTTTAGTATAAAAAGTACAGTATAAAAAGTATTGCACAGTTTGTACAGTATAAAAACCATTACACCTTTGAAATGTCTTCACTAAGATAGCAAAACAAACCTGTGTGAGTGTTTGTGTGCGTAACATGATTAAAAAATCATTTTTTATTATTATTTTAGAAGTTGTCACAAAAAAATGTACCTTTTAACAAATGAATACCTAAATATGAATGAGATATTTCTTTATCTGATTAAGATAAAAAACACTGGTTGCACTATTTTACAGTCCTGTTCCCCCTGTACATGCTATGCACTTATTACAGAAATGATAATAACTGTGTAATAACTATGTAATAACTATGTAATAACCCTGAACCTACACCTAAACCTAACCTCTTTAGTTATCTTATATTACTTAGTATTTTAATAGACTAGTACACTAAGTACATGTACTGTAAAATAAAGTGCAACCAAAACATTATTAAGTACATGTGATTTACGTACAAATACCTACAAGTACTAATGAGGTCAAGCTGATCGTGCACATGCAGTGAATATGTCATTGTAAAAATGTCAAGATATGGCAGATTTGGAGTATTAACATCAAGCTACCTTCCTTAACCTTTGCAGTGGCCTTGTAACATGAGGTCTTACAGGCCTTTCGTCACATCACTCACATAATTTGAAGATCTTCTTCTGGAGATCAATGCTTCCCTTGAACTGGATGAAAAGCTTTAATGCTTTATCAGCGCAAGATAAAGTAATCAATAGCACTGGAGTTAAATGGAGGCCGTATATTCATTCATCTGATCACAGGTGATGAGAGAGTCTTTTGCCCATATAATCACACCTCTCGAGATACTCTCAAAGGACCCCATTAACATCTCCATGCTCCATAGTCTTTAACATTTTCATAAGCTGCTCAAAAAGTTGCTGACAAAGCTCTGCCATTTAAGGAAATGGCGGCTTTCCCCGTAGCAAAGTCAAACACGCCGTAAATTTCCAACTGTTGCATTTGCTTAACTGACAAAATGTTTGATTTGGCACAAAAGCAGGCGTTCTGAAAAATGAACGTGTTTACATATGATTACAATACGCAAGAAGTCAAGGGCGTTCTTTCGCCTATCGCGGTTTAAATTAAAAATAATAATAAAAGGCAACTGCAGCCATTCACTGAGGTGCAGAATATATACAATTCACATTAAATACAAGAAGTTAAACTAAAGTTTAGGTTTTTTTTTTTTTTTTTTCTTCAGTTTTTCACTAAAGGAACACAAAAAAAGGAATGGAGATAGATCATCATATATTCATATTCATTTATATGCACCAACAGGGTTGGGGAGTAACGAAATACTTAGTTACGTATTTAAAATACAAAATTTGAGTAACTGTATTTCATTACAGTTACATTTTAAATGGGTGGTAATCAGATTACAGTTACATCTGAAAAGTGTTTTAGATTACCAAAGTGTCTACTTTGAGTTTTAATGTCATTTATTTCATTTAAACATTAATGCGAAAACTGTGATGGGTAATAAATGTAAACAGAAATTGGTTATTCTTCGTAACTAACAGTCTGCAAAAGCATCCTAATTCACATTTCTGCTCATAAGTTTCATTTGAATCATTTTAACAAAATAAGAGGGATCCTAAAAATTATTTTTATTTAGTACTAAGTAAGCTATTTCACCTAACAGATGACTGAATTCATAAAAAAATGCCTCATTCAAAAATGTACACTCTATTTATATCTCAGAATTATGACTTCTTTTCACACAATTCTGACTTTTTTCTAAAAATTGAGAGTTCATAACGCAGAATTGTAACTTTATATCACGAAATGTCAGAACTCTGAGATAAAAACTCGCATTTACCTTTTTTGTGTGTCACAAACATGTTAGTATTCCAAAGTATTCTAAAGTCCTAAAGTTCTAAGTTACACAATTTGGGTAATCAGAATATAGGATGGGATCCAAATGCAGCTTTATTGAAAAATGTGGTCAAACAGGCAATGGCCAAAACAGTGGCAAACAGGTATGGAGGAGGTTGGACAGAATCATAGTCGATAAACTGGTAAATAGCTCGAGGCAGGCGGCAGGCAAACAAAAGTCCATAAATAAAAAGCAGTGAATTCAAGGGGCAGGCAGAGAACGTTCAAAAAACAGGTAAACAGGCAAAAACAAGACCAGACAGAAAACAGACACGAGAATGAACGCTCAGAAATGACAGGGGTAACCAACTCAAGACTTCGCATGGAAGTGACTGTGCGGTGTGCTTGAATAGTGTGGGTGATGAGGTGCAGCTGGTGCCGTAATCAATGACTGGGGAATGATGTGCAGCTGGTGCGGGCATCAGGGAATGGGTACGGGGCTTGTGGGAAATGTAGTGAAGAGTGACTGCAGTGAAAGTGTATGTGTATGTGTGTGAGTCCAAGGTGAAGTGCCCACTAGTGGTCCTCACGGACACTTCAGCTGACAATCATAACAAAATACGTTACAAATGAAAGCATGCATTTTGTAATCTCTAGTGAAATACACTTTAACAGTATCCTACCCAGCCCTGTGCACCAATATACTGTAACAAAACTACAAAAACCTACACATACTTTTACTAAAATATTTTAACATGGGAAAATCCTTGAACCAATTTTATTCCAGAATCGATATTAATTCATACTAAATTTCTTTATTTTAATTCTTGCGTAATTTTATTATTTGTTCTTATTTTATTACTTTTTATTTATTATTATTATTATTATTATTATAACAATGTTTGGGTTATATGTGTTGCATTGGTGAGTATTACATGACATCATATCATTTACTAGTGGAGAAGTGAAACTGATAAATGGTGGACGGAGAGACATCTACCGATATACGACCTGCACCATCATGTATAAGTGCTCTATTCTACATATCCTTAACAAATAGTCCACTAAAGTGAATACACAATGCATCGCCCAACCAACAATCCAGTTGCGAGAACAAACAAGGAGTCCAAACACTAATATCTGCATCTCATAGCGAATTCCCTATCAAAGGTACATTATTTAGCAGCTGATATTTTGAGAAAATAGTCACACAACAACAGCTGTTCATGTTCTTAAATAATTATCTTAATAAACAAAAATAAGTGTGAAAATATTCAAGATTCCTGAAGAAATGATGATTTTGCAGCAAGCGTGAAGAGAATATCACCCCTAAATAAACGCTAATTCAATATCATACAATATTTATGCAAATGAGCACAAGTGTGAGACCTGCAGAGAGATGATGAGGGTTTGAATCATACAAACGAGGCTTTTGTTGAATGAGAGATTCTTCCCAGAATCACTGAACTGTCTAATTGCATTAGCCCCTTAAATGCTGAAATCTAAACAAGAGTGTTGAACGCTTCGTTTGGCAGATAGAACTAGTACAACACCCGTGTTGAAACGAGGGCAGTGAGTCAGCAAGAGACAGACCAACCCACATCATTAGAGTCAAGCTGCCTCCAAAGCAACACATCTGCCACGGAAAAAAGACACACAAAAAACTTTATATAGGATATCTTGGGCATTTCTGCACATTTTCCTCAAGTCACAAACTACTGCAAATCTACTTACCATAATTGGTACAAGAAACGTGTGTGTGCACAAGAATGTTACTATTACGTGTTTTACACTGAGAAAGACCCAATCATAATACTGAATTTAATACAAGACACCATTTAAGACGGGACGTCTGATTGAAATATATAACAAGGGATCAGTTGAAAAAAAATGTGCTGACATAATTACATTTAATAATGTTTTAATATTAAAATGATGATGATTATTATTATAAAATAAATAACAATAAATGTATTAATACTTTTATTATTAATTAATAATTCATTAAGTATATAATAAATATGGATGGATAGAAGGATAGATGAATGGATGGATGGAACAACAGAACAATGGATGGATGGATGGATGGAAATATAGGTGGGTGGATGAATGGATGGATGGAACAATAGATGGATGGAACGATGGATGAATGGATGGATGGCTGGAACAATAGATGGGTGGATGAATGGATGGATGGAACAATAGATGGATGGAGCAATGGATGAATGGATGGATGGAACAATAGATGGATGGAACGATGGATGATGGATCGATGGATGAATGGATGGATAGATGGATGGAACAATGGATGGATGGATGGAGGGATGGATGGATGGATGGATGGAACAGTAGATGGATGGATCGAAGAATGGATGGATGTATAGATGGATGGAACAATGGATGGATGTATAGATGGATGGAACAAGAGATGGATGGATGTATGGATGGATGGTACAATAGATGGATGGATGGATGGATGGATGGATGGATGTATAGATGAATGGAACAATGGATGGATGGATGGATGTATAGATGGATGGAACAATGGATGGATGGATGGATGGAACAATAGATGGATGGATGGATGTATAGATCAATGGATGTATAGATGGATGGAACAATAAATGGATGGATGGATGGATGGATGGATGGAACAATAGATGGATGGAGCAATGGATGAATGGATGGATGGAACAATAGATGGATGGAACGATGGATGATGGATGGATGGATGGATCGATGGATGAATGGATGGATAGATGGATGGAACAATGGATGGATGGATGGATGGAGGGATGGATGGATGGATGGAACAGTAGATGGATGGATCGAAGAATGGATGGATGGATGTATAGATGGATGGAACAATGGATGGATGTATAGATGGATGGAACAAGAGATGGATGGATGTATGGATGGATGGAACAATAGATGGATGGATGGATGGATGGATGGAAGGAACAATAGATGGATGGATGGATGGATGTATAGATGAATGGAACAATGGATGGATGGATGGATGGATGTATAGATGGATGGAACAATGGATGGATGGATGGAACAATAGATGGATGGATGGATGTATAGATCAATGGATGTATAGATGGATGGAACAATAAATGGATGGATGGATGGATGGATGTATAGATGGATGGAACAATGGATGGATGTTTAGATGGTTGTAGGAGAAAAATACTGAACATCCAAAAATAATCACCTTTATACCTCAAATTTATTTTTTGTTGAAACATTTCACAAAGAAGTTTACTGAGAATGTGCTTGAATTGTTGAATGCTTACAACTGGACAAAACTGAGCATTTCTACTATGCAGTATAGAAATGTCTAGAAAAACCTACTGTATTTCCTTCATATTCCAGGTCCATTCCATCCCTGCACCGGTTCTTTGCTTGTCCGATGCCAAACTCCATAGAATGCTGGAATGTTAAAGATTTACATGCTTGGGTGGAGTTTCAGAAATAAAACTTTAATAGAGTTCTCACTAAGTGCCTCAGTGGCAGTAAAATGCATCCGTCCTGTGGGCTCATAAGGCCTTTTTGTTAACCCACTTACATTAGACAATCTTTTTTTATCCCAACATTTTAGCGAGTTTGTACTTTCGCCGTCCCCCGGAGCACAATGAATCAAGGCGCTTTATGACTTATTGGCCCGGGCTATACATCGGAATCAATTTTCATGGAAGTGCCGAAGAGATTAGTAATGATGTGCTGTGCAAGTCTATGGTGGAGATTTAATCCATCAGTCATAGACCTGTAATATCCTAAAGACTTTAGGGCACTAAGCAAAATCTGTGCGCTTTGGCTGCATTTCTATGTGTTAAAGTTTGAGCAGCTCACACTGGCTATATTACAACACATACTTTATATATGCCGTTACCATGAATAATAGAGTAATGCTTACTCTATGTTAGCCTATGTTGAGCCAAGGCCAGTATATTGACTATACAGTGCAGCTTAGTACTAGAATATTGACTGTGGGCTTTAAATTGGCACCAATTTGCAGTTCATTCTGAAAAATCACCGCTTAAACTCAAAAACCATTGAGGCAGAAGAAATCATAGTTGATCTATGTGAGTTTGTAATAATGCACCACAATAAATAAATTAATGGTAAATTCTTTCTATTTAGTTATGCACATAATATCAAAATGCAATGTGCCCAGCGTAGTTGAGATTTTTTTTTTTAAACTAATTGATCGACGGACAAGACAGAGATAATCGTAAAAATATAATTGTAAAAATATCATAATTTTTTTTTTCTTCATGCTAGTTCATTTATAGCATCAAATAAACATGAATGAACATCAGAAGGAATGTTGTTTCAAGCGCGGAAAGACGTGAAGACACACAATTTTTCACGTTTTACCAACGTTAATGTACTAACTCCCCTGACCGCTTTGTCAGACAAAATAGCGGATTCGGGGTTATGATTGGTCAGATCGCCTGTCAATCAAACTGTCGGCGAAGGGTCGATTGAAACAAGTCTCTTCAGCTCACCAACGCTGCATTTTTTTGATCATAAATTCAGTAATATTGTGAAATAGTGTTACAATTTAGAACAAATGCTTTCTATTTGAACATATTTTAAAATGTAATTTATTCCTGTGATCAAAGCTGAATTTTCAGCGTCATTACTCCAGTCTTCAGTGTCACATGATCCTTCAAAAATCATTCTGATGTGCTGATTTGCTGCTCAAAAAACATTTCTTATTATTATCATATGTTGAAAACAGTTGCGCTGATAAATATTTTTCAGGAAACTGTGATACACTGCCATTCGAGTAAGATTTTTAACACTTTTATTCATTTGTTTTTATTTATTATTTTATTTTATTTATTTATTTTTTTAAAGAAATTAACACTTTTTATTCAGCATAAGTGACAGTAAAGACATTTAAAATGTTACCAAAGATTAATAAATAAATTGGACTTGCTGTTCTTCATCAAAGAATCAAGAAAAAAAAAAAAAAAAAGTTTCCGTAATATTTCAACACTGATAATAATAAGAAATGTTTCTCGAGCAGCGAATGTTAAAACGATTTCTGAAGGATCATGTGACAGTGAAGACTTGAGTAATAACGCTGAAAATCCAACAAGAATAAATGACTTTTTACAATATATTCACACAAAAAAACAGTTATTTTAAATGGTAATAATAATTTTTGATCAAATAAATGCAGCTGTGAGGGTGCGTGCACGTACACAGACACAGTTTCAAACCAAGCACTGAAATCAATTGTCTTTGTATCTGATCCTGGGCTACTAGAACTAGTTCTGTGGCCTGGTTTACAATGATTTTCAAACTTTATTTTTATAATTAAGCAGCAGGGCTTCAGTGTCCCCAGACCACAGGGTTTGCAGAACTAATGCACAGCGGTGGGTGGCCAGCGCCAGGCTAACGTGACGGACTCAGAGCGGCTGATTAACATGCTCACACAGCGGGAAGTGAGATTCGTGCCGCAGGCGTTGAGCTCCCATCAGCGGGGAATCCACAGAAGAGGGGCTGTAGATTAAGAACACCCGCCTCCTCGCTTTGACTCCGAACCGAATATTGACTGATCTGAACAACCACTGCCTCAGGTTTCCGGTTTCACTGGACTCCAAGAGATGGTGCTCAAAACGAGCATGAGAGATTTGCTGATGTATTATGCATGCACAATCATGAGTCAGTGAAGAAATGAACAATGAAATATTTCAGCCATTTCATATAGGCATGGGTCAGATAGAAATGAATAGCAAAATACATTGCTAATTATCTCTGGCTTTAGTATTCTAATTAGCACACAAGCTTGTAAATGCATTGAGGATTTGATCATTAAATCAGCTGTTTAATGATTTATTGAGTCATTAGATTCATCTTTGAGGTCGTAACGTTGAGCCCCATTTTAAAATCAAGAGCTACCTGTGTCATCCAAAATCCACGGATTACTTCTAATTCCAGATTTTGATTCAAAATCCAGGATTAAAAATGCCCAGAGGACACGTAAAGCCATTCACAGCATGAAAATCTGATCCTTATTCACTCGCCTTATGGTTTCTTTCAAAGAATCTGAAATGGCAAAAATCCACTGGGAAATGTTGCGAGTTGAAAATAAAATATATAAATGTCACAATACTTTCTAACTATATGATCAGCAGACAAAAAGCATGTTGAAGCAAAAATGATTATATTTAGAGCTTCATTTTAAAATACAAATGTAAATATAAACGGCAATGTAAAAAAGAATAGTTGGTTTAACTTAAGAAATTAAGTTAACCTGGTTGCCTTAAAATTTCATTGAGTTCATTGAAATTGAACAATGTAGTCTTAAAGAACATTATGTCATTTGAACAACGTTAATCATCTAAGTTGATTTGACAAAAGAAAAAATGTTGTGATAAATCATGAAAATGCTATTTTTTACAGTGTATAAATCTTAGCCAATATTAGCCAGTGTATTCATTGATACAGCCCTTCTTTATATGAGGCGGGCCAATATCTTACTGTGAGACGAATTTAAGCAAATTAAAATTCAGGCGTTTTCATTACTAGGTCAATTCTTAATGTCTGTGTAATTTAT
>CM074288.1:20829009-20889009 GCA_037194245.1 Opsariichthys bidens
ATAGATAGATAGATAGATAGATAGATAGATAGATAGATAGATAGATAGATAGATAGATAGATAGATAGATAGATAGATAGATAGATAGATAGATACAGATGTTTTTTATATTTTTTCAGTGCAGTTCATTTTAGTATATGAACTACTACTGTAAATGATAGAATATTATATTTCTAAATGGCAATTATGAATAATTTATAAATTTTTTTTACAATATTTCGAAACTGTATGTACAATTAGTCAAAGTAAGTAAATAAAACTAATAAGGAAAAAAATGCATTTTTTGATGGATGGATGGATGGATAAACGAGTGACTGAACCACAAAAACTGTCTTTTGTGTTATAGGGGAAATGATTTGTTCATTTTCCTACGCTAAACTCATTCACACCAGCATGACACAACGCATTATCTCAAGACATTGGTCATCATTGAAAACTGAGTGTTAATGGATGTGACAGTCAGAATGTGGACGCTGCCTTTCGGCTAGATTGAATTCTCCGATGACGTCAAAGGTGTCCAAGCAACTCGACACATCTCTATTCAATATCACACAAATTAAAGAGTGCTGCGAGCATCAATGATCACAAAGACCCGGTGCATCCGGGGGCACAAGATAAATTAGACCTTTTTTTTGCGGTCACATTCTAAGAAAAATGAATAGTTCTCTTAAAATATGTTGACAGAAGTTCAGTTCAAAGATCAGAGGACAAAAGCTACTAGCTTAAAGGTGAATTAAGTCATTTTTCTCATCAATAAAAAGTTTAATGAAAACCCAAAACATTTTGTCTGTGTCTGGTGCACTGAAAAAAATGTTGTTGTTTTTTGAAAGTTACTAACAAAACCAAGTTTATTGGAATGTGTTTTGGACAAAAATGATATTTCACTTGTGTTATCCAATGTGTTACTTGCCAATTTGTTGTAATTATTTCTGTAATTTACCAGCAATTTATGAGTGAAAACTGTTTCAAGGGGATTTTTTCAGTGTTGGGGCACTGCATTGAGATTCAAAAATGCCAACTTTTGCTTGTTCAAATTACTGTGCAAGACTATATAATTGCTTACAAACTGAAAATCTGCTTAGTTGAATGCTGGCTTAAAGTTGCAATAAACGTAAGTTGCGATAGTCTTTTGTGACGTATATCTGAGTTAAACAGCTTCTCGAACAAGAAAAAATGTGGGGCGGGGCTTGGTTTTGTCCATGGGGAATTGACCCTTCGCTAAGACCCGCCCCCTGTTGCAATGCCCGTCAACCCATGCACTCTCAGGCCACACATCATGTTCTCACGAAGTGAAAAATACATTGCGGAGCAAAGAGGACACTGACAACGTATGAAACAGTTTTTCTAATTTTTGAAAGAAGTTTAAACAATAAATAGCGTCTAGTGTGTGGTGACAGATCGCTGTAGCTCCTCGTGAAGCGATCATCTCTTCATACTAGTTCATTTATAGCATCAAATAAACATGAATGAACATCAGAAGGAATGTTGTTTCAAGTACACACAATTTTTCAAGTTCAAGTTCACCAACGTTAATCTACCAACTCCCCTGACTGCTTTGTCAGCCAAAATGTCATATTCGGGGTTACGATTGGTCAGATCGCCTGTCAATCAAACTGTTTGTGAAGGGTCAATTGATTTGATGGTGGTCGTTTGCTATTGGTGGATCTCATGTGAGTGACAGGTTGCCCCACCTAAGAGAAATGTATGAGTTCATGCTGACTAAATATTAACCCCACAGAACACCCTAGCATGGCGACGAGTTATGCACGGTCAAACTCCCCCCTCATGGTTGCATTAAAGCACATTTTATCAGAAATACCTCATGGGTACGCAGCACAGATTATGCAGATGTGCATTATCATACAAATATAACAAAGCAGTGACGTGGCATGACCCTCCACCTTCAGAAGTGCACATAGTTCACTGACTCCCACACATAGGCGCCTACAGGGAGGCAAGGGTATTAATAAAGGGGCATGAATATGTTTGAGAGTCATAAATCCAATAGACTGGGAGCTCTCGAGACCTGCGGAGCCTGTAAATCTAATGATGGATGCACAGAGAGAGTTTTCACTCCCTTCAGCCCCTGAGTCAGCAGCTGCTCAGCCTCACAAGGCAAAAGCGAACGAGAGCGGGACATACATCAAAACTAAGGTCACCCCGTGTGACTGAAGCACTCCATGTCATTTCAAGCGAGACGGCCTTAGACTCTGGAAAGAGCCGGTGGGTTCTTGAGAAGCGGATGGTGTTGGCAAATCAGCCTGTGAAAGACGCCCCAGGGATTTCAGGTGAAAATTTGAGGTGGATGTGGAGAGAAAAGGCAGAGAGAAGTAATGTTCAAAACCTAGTGGACTGCTTACTTAGAGTGCATTTCAAAAGCGCTGTAAGCAGTGTTAGTCATTCTGGAACTTCTACCACACTTAGCCACTGAATTAGATACCTTCCCACTTTTTAAAAGCACACTCTATAAATATTCAATAGCAAACTAACAAACGATAGCTGATGACAAGCTGAAAATGGTGCTGAACTACAATGATCTGCTTAAAAGGGATCTATGATGCCCCTTTTCACTAATTTCTGGTGTCTCCAGAATGTGTCGGTGAAGTTTCAGCTCAAGATCATTTATTATAGCTTGTCAAATTTGCCCCTATTTGGATGTGAGCAAAAACACGATTAAATGCAAATGAGCTGCTGCTCCCGGCCCCCTTTCCAGAAGAGGGCGGAGCTTTAACAGCTCAACAACAACAACAACAAAGCTGGAGAATCTCACGCAGCCAAAATGAGGACGGTGTTCATCCTTACATTGTTCAAACCGGAGTCGACACCGATGAAGAAGTTCCAACTTTTAGACGTTTCTGATGATAAATGGATAAATTCTAGTGGACAAATTGACGTAGTTGCTGTGGAGTTGATCAACTCATCACTAGCATGTGTTGTCATGTTAATATTTTGTGCAAAACCTGTATGAACGCCCACTATACAAAGCGTACCGCATGTAACAGAGCCATTCGCACCAGGCTAACGTTTATGATTCCTATTAAATTCTTTGAATGGCACAGACACATATTTTCTGTTCCAAAATATTGCTTGGAGAGAAATGCTTCTTTCTTAGTACACACACATATATATATATATATATATATATATGATGAAAAAAAAAAACACAAATGAAAACATAACAAAGCATTAGAAGTGTCGTGTGGCAAGTAACTAAAATAAATCTAAAAAGGAACTTAATATATAAATGATAATAAAATATTACTGCCAGAAATCAGTTGACATTATGCATTAATACAATAAATTATTTTTTGCAAAAATCCAAGGCATTATGATGAACTTACAGAAACAATTTAAAAGATAACGGGTGAGTCTGCAGAATTAAAATTACATATTGTTAATATTTTTATTCAATATCAAAACAAACAGACAAAAGTAACTCAAAGGTAAAACTGACTAGCTGTGTGCACAACATAATATGTGCTTGATAGAGTGCCGAATTGTTAGTTGAGCACTAAAATCCATTGGAATCAGAAAATTGTGAGTCAGAGTCTCTTTCTTTGTGCTGCATGCAGAGTTGCTGCCTACATAGAGCCGTAGGATGCTGCCTATCTAGACAGCAAGGTGGCTCACTAGGTTTTGGAACAGAGATAGCGCCAGTGAAAGGGTGTCAGAGAGAGAGTATGGAAGTGAGTGAGACAGAGGGCTGACATTAACGATGTAATTAACACAGATAACCACGGGCTTTGCTCTGGAGGACCGTGTGTTGTTTGTTGAAGGCTGGGCTTCTGCTCAGGAGCTAAAAATATCCTTGGCAGCAGCAGGGTAGAAGGGACATACAGTATGTCAGAGCAATGGAGCTGCGCTCATGCTCGCCGTCTGCAGTCCCACATGTCAACTCATGCCTGCTTCACAGACGGGATGTGTGACATCAGTCACTGAGTGAATCAGACAATGAGAGTCATGAGTCAGGCGCATCTCGCACAGATGTACGGCAAAGCTCTCCAGAAATAACACAAAGACAATCCACAAGAAATATCCTCAAATGCATTCAGCTAAACATGGACCAACCCATTAACACAACATGGAAAGCTTGAAAATGTCATTTTTATTTTATGTTTTTCCTGAAGTGCACAGATAATGTTAGTTGAGGGTTCTTGCAGCAAAACAGTCTATGTAGTTTTTCATGGTCAAACTCATCTTCAAAAGTCCATTTTTATGCAGAACACAGATGGTATTAAAATTGCTACTGTGCCACAATGAAAAAGACTTTTATTTATTTATTTATTTATTTAATGTGTCCTTGAACAATCAGAGGTGATTTTATTTACAAACAATCAAATGGCATTTTAAATTTTATTTTTTGCTTTTGTGACTGACTGTGAATCAAAAAAAAGATTGAGTTTGAACTCAATATCCCCATTGAACTTACTTCCCAAAACTGCATGAGCACAGTTAGAACTATCATCTGAAAATATTCATATAAACATACAAATACAGTTTGGGGTCGGAAAAAAAATCCTATTTCCGTTTCAAGGGACTCGTTCCCTCTCTCAGGGAACTATGGTTACAGTTGTAACCCAAGACGCTTTCTGAAAAGTCTCATTAAGGCTGCATTTATTTGATCAAAATACAGTGAAAAATGCAATATTGTGAAATATGAATATAACCGTTTATCTTGTAATATATTTTAAAATGTCATTTATTCCTTTGATCCAAGGCTGAATTTTCAGCATCATTACTCCAGTTTTCAGTGTCACATGACCCTTCGGAATTCGTGTCATGCTGTCACGCGGCTCAACAAACAAGTTCAGTATCAGTCTTGAAAACAGTTGTGCTACAAAATATTTTTGGGGAAATATTTTTTCTTTGATGAATATGAAGTTAAAAAAACAGCATTTATTTGAAATATAAATCTTTTAGACTATTACAAATTATATTTATGACATATATATATATATTATATATATATATACTATAATCACAAATAGTAGTTACATATTTAAACATGGTGATTGCATTATATAATAATAAGATGCTAATAAATAATAATATTCAAATTTATAATGATAAAATAATAAAATATATATATATATATATATACACACATACATTCATATATATATATTCATATATACAAAATCACAAATAATAGTTATATATCAAAACTACATATTTTATGCTAATTGCATGCAGCGAATGAAACAACAATCTGTGACCGTTGAACGTGTATGTCACATGACCAATGAAAAGCGTGTTTGTTTTTCATGAAACGACCTCTTTAATATTACTGACATTAACATTTTGAGGGAAAACTGGGTCACGGACCGTGTTTGCTGCCGTGCCGCGCTATAATATAACTCTTTCCTCCTGCTGGCAGGCACTGTAGGCTGGCCTTTTCCTTCCCTGATCATTAGATACATTTACTTACACTGGGTCACTAGTGCTTGAGCAGCGTGAGACGCGGCTTAATGTAGCCAGCTGGCACTGCGGCATTAGAAAAATGATACCGAGCAAAGAAGCATGAACTAGACTGCTGTTTAGAACATATAAAGTAATCAGAGAAAACAAATACGTGCCATTTAAATGACATTGATGGATGGAATTGATTTCTCTGTAATGAGGACATAATGTGTATTAGCCGTTTGTTGTGAAGTGTATTTGATCTCCATGTGTTCAGTGCATCTACTCCTTCCTTGTGGTTTATGTTCACTTAATGAAAAGATGCCATTATTGCTGCCTTATTTTTTTCTTAACACTTTGATTCATCCATCAATGGCACCGAAGACTGGAGTAATGATTCTGAATACTCAGCTTTTTGCATCACAGGAATAAATTACATTTGAACATATATTCAAGTGGTTGTAACATTTCACTATCACATATTTAAAATATCGTATTTCTTCCAATCTTTTGACTGGTAATATACTGTAAAAGAGAAATAGTCTGACTTGAGTCAAATCTCTATGTGACCTACGCATGCAAAAATAATACCTTGTTTTCTTCCTTTCTATTAGTCAATAAAGAGGGTGATTCATAGAGAATAATGAGCTCACTTCCTCTTCAGTGATTTCATAAGAGGTCATCTAAGGGTAGCACAGACCGGCAGATACTTCAGGAAAGTAGGATATTTCCCCTGCATTTCCATGCCGTTCCCTTGGGCTTTAATGAGGTGGAAGATCTTCTAAAGTATGAGGAGAAAAAAAACAAAAGAAAAAACAATCCCGGACTCATTAATCACGAAACATAAAAATAGCCACTTTGATCTATTAGGTGTTGATATATTACATTTATTTATAATTTCCTTTTGATTCCACTGCTTCTTCTCTGTGATAACGTCAAGGCCAGAGTTACCGTGTTTAATTTAAATAAAGCGGTAAGAGCGAGGCTACAGTAAATGAAGCTGAACCCCATGGGGAATGTTGCATGAGTTTGCTGCGTGTCTACAGGCCATTTCTGATTAGCAGGTACATACAAATATATAAAAAAAAAATCCATCTGTGTCTACAGTCACTTAACAAGAAAGAAAAATAATTAATCTTATGATCCGTGCTTGTCACCAACAAAAACAAAAATCTTCAGCTCATCCTGAATCACAACTAGTCATCAGGATTGACAAATTAGTTTCTTTCTCTTTCTCTATTTTGTTTTTTAAATAAATACATAGTTAGTGAAATAGTGAATGTATATTGTGGTCACATTTCCTCAATACTCCCAGTCCACAAGTATAGAGTCTCTTCTGCTCACCAAGGCTGCATTTATTTGATCAAAAATATAGTGAAACTATTGTGAAATATTATTACGTAACATTATATATATATATAGTTACATGTATATCTGTCTTGGACTTCACATCTGTCTGTGCTCAGTTTTTCCCGACACTCGTTAGTTACCATGGTTACCATCATTATTCGTTCATTTATTTCAGCTGTGTATAAGTCAATTAATTAGTCGGTTGCCCCCCTGTTTCCTTTGTATATAAGCCCCCAGTTTCTGTTCAGTCCTTGGGGGTATTCCAGAAAGCAGGTTATGTGACATACCAGTTTAAGAGTAAGTAAGCCTCAATTTATACCTAAACTTTTGGTTCCAAAAACAGAGGTAACTTTCAGGGTAGGTAAGTAACCATAGCAACTTACTCTCTGAACATAACCTGCTAGTTTGCTTAAGAGGTATTCAGATGGGTGTTATTTTATTAATATAGTTTTTCAATGAAACTAAATTTGTTATATAGTTACAAGTTATATATATATATATGTCAGGGTTATCAGCTGGAGTGCCCGTGACAGCCACTAGAGGGCACTCCACCCTGAACTGCTTTTCTCACTACTGGACTTCATTTCCCACAATCCACCTTGGACTTTCATACACTCACTCACACACAGACAAATACTACATTTCCCATAAGCCTTCATACCTGGACTGATTGCGTCCACACCTGCCGTTAATCACATCACACTATTTAAACACCCTGCACACACACTCATTTGCGAGGTCTTGTTATTTCCCAGTGTATAGCATTCCTGAGCGTTGATTTCCCGTGTTTGTTTTCCTGTTTTTGATCCTGTCTGTTTACTGTTCTCTGCCTGCCCTTGGATTCACTGCTTTGTTTTACTGGACTATTCTCACTAGCTGCCTGCCCCGACATTCTCAGCTGTCCATCGACCTAGATTCTGCCTATGCCTCTGACGTACCTGTTTATATAAATTTATTTATTATATATCATGTATGTATATATATATATATATATATATATATATATATATATATATATATATATATATACACATATAGCACTATTATAATGTTTAAATGTTCATTCAATTCTAATGTGTATTTATTTTATTGTAATCTCACACATGGATCTGCTTTTTTTCCTTTTTATAACAGGACGTTTCCTATACCATAATTTCTATATGAAAAAATACATATGTGATATCTTTTTAAATATTTAACATCAACCAAACAATATCATTCTTATTCTCAGTGAATAAAGATTACTTATTCACTAAAAAGATTTAAATTTATTACACAACCACTAAATAGGTGGCGATGTGCACAGAGTAGGTTATGTAAATCTCCATTAAACAAAAGAAGAAGAAGGAAGTAGAATGGCAGTCTTTTTCTCAGCGTCTGTTTCCACGATGAATCATCGATTCGTCGCTCGGTTGAGAATGTCTTGTGTGTTAACCGGGAACATACTCTGGGTTGGTTGAACTTACTCCCCGATGCGTTTGTGGAACCAGCATACCTCGAGTAAGAGAGGTTTGGGATAATTAACGGAGAGTTCAGGGTATATTTGACGGTAAGTTGACCTTGCTTTCTGGAACACCCCTTGTCTTGCATTAACATTGTTTGAAGTGGTTTTTTGGCATATTTCTCCTGAAGATTTCTCCTGTTGGTTATATTAAACGTTGTCCTTGGGTAATTCCTTCGACGTGCGCTTCCTTGAACCAACTAGCCCCTAACACACACACACACACACACTGGACACCTAATGCACAATTAAAATATTTTTGCACTTTTCTTTGAAGAGTAAGTGAACAAACAAATTTTAACATTCTAAAGCATAATATCACACCAAAGCCTTTACAACTTGAACAACAATGGCAACAAACGAATGCTATTTTCTTTTTAATTCCCACTCTCTGTAATACTAAGAAGCCAAACGATTAACTATATCAGTTGTGCAACATATTGTTTTATGAGTTCATACAATAAATAAGCAAATTACGTAAACTGTAGGTCATGGCATTACTCATCAACAGAGTACTGGGTCATTTCCTGATTATGAAATGTATTATTATTATTATTTATTATTATTATTATTATTACAGTCCAACAAAATCATAAACCAGCCCTTTTTTTCTACCATTGTCCCTTGCACAGTTCAAAGAAAAACATCTGATAATTATCCAACAGAAAACACTGGCCTCAGTGACTACATTCACACCACAAGGAATGTTGCCAATTTTCTGCCCAAATTGGACACATGTGGCCCATATCAGACCTTTACAGAACCACAAAACACCCTTCCCTATCATACTCACCACAGTATTTCCATTTAAAATGAAAATCATATTGGGTTATTATCTGAAATTTTAGAAGAACTTCTCTTAAATGTAGCATTTACTGTCACTGTCTGTTCAAAGTCCCACAAGATCGGTGACTTAAGTCATGAATTCTCACACGGAGAATAAATCAATCACACAATTATGCCAAATGTCAAACTGTATTGATACAAAAACTGCAAGGATTCTGGAACTCACAATGCCGTAAATCAGATTACGTATCCAGGTCTTTTCCACACAAGAAAGGTCCAGATCGGAAATTAAAGTAACGATTTTGCTATTTACACTATCCTCCATCCAAAAACACAAATGTATCACATGCATGGGTTATTATAGTTAACTTAAGCTATTAAAAACATTTCTATCGTTTGAAATAAAGCTAAAATTATATATATATATAATTGTATGTATATATATATATATATATATATATATATATATATACACATATACACATATATATATATATATAATTTTAGCTTTATTTCAAACGATAGAAATGTTTTTAATAGCTTAAGTTAACTATAATAACCCATAATATATATGGATAAAATAACTATAATATTTCTATATACATATATATATATATATATATATATATATATATAAATGCTGCTTTAATAATAAACTGAGAAAAGCTGAAATACTTCTGGAAATATTAAAAACATTTCTATCGTTTGAAATAAAGATACAATTATATATATATATATATATATATATATATATATATATATATATATATATATATATATAAATGCTGCTTTAATAATAAACTGAGAAAAGCTGACATACTACTGGAAATATATGAAAACTAAAACCAAACAATATAAAAAATGAATACAATGACAAAATAACATAATGTAATTAATGAAAATGTAACTAAAATTTGCATGGAAACTAAAATGAAAAATAAAAGCCTCACTTGTAAGTCGCTTTGGATAAAAGCGTGTGCCATATATATATATATATATATATATATTATATATATATATATATATATATATATATATATATATACATATATATACATACATATATCTATATATATAAATGCTGCTTTAATAATAAACTGAGAAAAGCTGAAATACTTCTGGAAATATTAAAAACATTTCTATCGTTTGAAATAAAGATACAATTATATATATATATATATATATATATATATATATATATATATATATATATATATATATATATATATATATTTATATAATATATATATATATATATATATATAAATGCTGCTTTAATAATAAACTGAGAAAAGCTGACATACTACTGGAAATATATGAAAACTAAAACCAAACAATATAAAAAATGAATACAATGACAAAATAACATAATGTAATTAATGAAAATGTAACTAAAATTTGCATGGAAACTAAAATGAAAAATAAAAGCCTCACTTGTAAGTCGCTTTGGATAAAAGCGTGTGCCAAATGAATAAATGTAAATGTAAAAGCTTATTTTTAAAATATTAAACATGAATTAAATTAAATTAAACCTAATGTTTGTGCGGCGACATCACCAGATATGAGGTCTGATCTATTCAGTGTAAATGTTTCAAATGTTATTCCTTGCGAGACCCTGTCAGACTTTAGGCACAAGTGAAAATCACTGCGGAGTTGTATGACTAAGAGCGCTCAATTCCGGCAGACACAAAGACTTCTCATCCCTGATTAACTGTACCCGGTCCACTTCCACCACTGCCATGGGCCACCAGCTAATGAGTTATCTGGCGCAGGCCTGTCTCATCATAAACCAGCCAAATAAACCTGTTGATGAGGAGTGCATGTGGCAGATGTGGAAGAATCAGAGGGAATCTCAGGTCTTGTGAGGGCACTGAAGCTGGCCAGTGAAGAAACAAGGGTAATGAGATTCGAATCAAAACTCAAAACATTGGCTTGTCACCTCTGCTTTCGTGAATACTTCATCAGGGCACAACGTTTAGCTATTAATTGTGTTGATTAAAGCAAAGGAGTCACTGCAGACATACTTTACAGTGTGCGTTGTTGATGCCCTCAAGATAAATTAAAGGACCTCTATTATAGTTTTTTAAAAGTTTTTTGTGTTTGAGTCTCCGACAACAGGTTTACACGCATCCGATGTCAAAAAGCACTTTAAGCACACTAAATTCATTTCTCAAAACAGTTCGTCTGAAGACTTCAGTCTCTCTAAACCCCGCCTTCCCGAGAGCCTATTCTGCTTTGATTGGTCGAATGCGTACAGCACGTGTCAGAAACAAAACGCTCATTACCATATATGACTTGACCCTTTGCAAACAGTTTGATTGACAGGCGATCTGACCAATCATTACCCCGAATCCATTTTGTCAGTCAGGGGAGTTAGTAGATTAACGTTGGTGAACACGAACTTGAGTGTCTTGAAACGACATTCCTTCTGATGTTCATTCATGTTTATTTGATGCTATAAATGAACTAGTATGAAGAGATGATCGAGGAGCTCCAGCGATCTGTCACGACACATTAAAGACACACTAGACGCTATTTATTGATTAAACTTCTTTAAAAAAATTTGAATATTCGAAATATGAAACTGTGTCATATCAAAAGTAGCCAGCTCTGTCTTGTCTGCCGACGTGTTGTCAGTGTCCTCTTTGGTCCGGGATGTATTTTTCACTGCTTGAGAACATGATGTGTGGCATGAGAGCAGCATGGCTTTGCAAACGGTCAATTGCCACCACTGGTTTCTATGATTAAGCTTTTGGGAGACACAGCACTGAACTCATTTGTTTGAGAACCGCCGACTTCCTTCATTAAGAATGACAGGCACGCACAAAACACACACACACACACACACCCCACTGGCTAACTTACAGACGAGCAGGTAATGTATTATAAATGCTGGCGTGAAGGTTAAATCATCGTGCTTCCTTCAATCAATAGAATTGACTGCAGAAGATAACAAAAGATGCAGCTGAAGATGGTGTGTCTCTTTTGTGATGAGAGCTCAATAAAAAGGCACATTAACGCGGTTTTAAATTTATTCAACATGCTCACAACAAAATTAATTCTTTGTACATTCCTGTTATTGCAAACAGCATTAGGTAATGCGCACATCAAATCTTTTTTCCTGGCTAAATCAATGTTCTTAATAATAATAAAGAGAATTGTGTTGGAGCCAATGCCTGGGAGTGTGCATATGTTGAACCAGGGTCTATGCCGTTTCCTGATGCTTTCAGAAGCAATGTAAATATGGCCATAACAAACACTACTAACAAGGGGAATTGGGGTGAGAGAGAAAGCCGAAACGAGGGGGAACTATTTAAGTGGCTCAACACAGCTGTTTGACATTACAGCCCCATCAGTGTCTTTTTGTTTTACAGTGTTTTGCAGATTCAGCAGCCTCCTCGTCCCAGCGCGCGAGGGAGTGAGTCAGCAAGAGGACAAATCTCAATATCTGTCACTGTTACGCCCCCTCTATCACTAATACACATCTGCTGTCCTCCTACTGCCAGACTGCACTTCACCTGACATTCTCTTACAAAAAAACACCATGGCAACCACCAAAATAAATAACACAGGGATTAGGCATCCCATATGATATTATTATATTCACAGGATAAATATGATTATTTACAACTCTTGATTGAAACTGGAAAGTGCAAGACCCCCTACATTTAAGATACAGTAATGCCTGTGTCTCCTCTTCATTTCATTCATTTTCATGTACAACAAGCTGTAATTATTCTGAAATTAATATTTTTCCACAAATGACTCTTCCATACAGTATCTAAATTAGCAAGACTTAATTAGTTTAATTTCACTAATCACTTTTAAAGAAAATAATTCCCACCAAATCATTCTGGGTATGCTGAATAAAATTAAAAAATATATATTTATTTTATATATATATTATAATTTATATATATATATATATATATATATATATATATATATATATATATATATATATATATATATATATATATATATATATATACACACACACATATAAATTATAAAATAAATAAATAAATAGATAAATACAATAAATATATATTTATTTATTTATTATATAAATAAATAAATAAAACAAAATAAAACAAAAATAAAAACATGAAATAAAATAATATAATATAAAATATTAAATTAATGCTAAATAAATAAATAAATAAAATAAAAAGCTCAATCTGCAAATTAAATGTATACTTTTCAAAACAACAGGTCAGCATCAAGATATAAAATGTCAGTGATTGGATACATGATGGACACATCATACCCTACACTATTATAGATTTTATGACAATCGATTCCAACACACTGTGTTGCTTTACCACCTGTGTCTTTTTCAATTCCCACTTTCTGATGCAGGTTCCTGGGTTCTGGCCAAATGGACATCTCATTGAGATGTTATGTTCGGTCAGTACTCTCTGGACCTGATCTGTGACTTTCTCCAAGTCCTCACTTGTTCTCTGTGATGTGTTTTTTTTTTTTTTTTTTTTGGAATGAGAGGAAAGTTTACCAAAAAATTGACACTGTCAGATTGGATTGAAGCTGGTCAAATGTTTTAATACTGGCCTATGCAAATACAAGCCAAACAGACTGAACATGCATTTGCAATGAACAAATTCACCACGCTCAATTACACTGTGTCATTACTAAAATAATAATCAAATATGACAACTGTCAAATATGGAAACCTACAGTGAAAATACATAAACATTTAGAATAATTAAGTTTTGTGAAAGAGGTCTCTTATGTTCATCAAGGCTGTATTTACTTGTTCAAAATGCTGTAAAAACAGTAATTTGGAGAAATATTATTATTATGCTATTGAAATATATTAAAATGTAATTTATTCCTGTGATCAAAGTTGAATTTTCAGCATCATTACTCCAGTCTTCAGTGTCACATGATCCTTCAGAAATCATTCTGATATGAAAGAAACATTTATGATTATTATCAATGTTTGAAACTGTGATGCACCATTCAGGTTTCAGGTTAAAAAGGTTCATTTAAGAAGAAAATAAATATATTTTTATCATTGATGATACTATCAATAATCATTATTAATAATTGTGCACCAATAATAATTAATAATAAATATCAGAATGATTTCTGAAGGATCATGTGACACTGAAGACTGGAGTAATGATGCTGAAAATTCAGAATGAATTACATTTTAAAAAATATTGAAACAGGAAAAAAAACAATAGTTCACAATATTGCGTTTTTTGCTGTTTTTTTTCTGTATGTCGTTCTGAGCATAAGCTTCTTTCATAAACATAAAAAAGTAATCATTCCAAACTTTTAACCGGTAAAATAATACAGAATAGATTTTCAATATAGTACGAATTCAGATTTAGTCCAACTGACTAGCTTCTTCACAATTTTTGTAACCCGCCTCACCACTAAACGTCACATGATTGGTCATTTTTCCATGTCAGTCAGTCACGGTCTATTCCTGTCTACTGTAAATGGGTCGTTGTTGGGCAGAAGCTGTAACATGCACCAAACATGAAACTAAATGTAAACTAAGCATACACTTAATGCAACAAATAAACTTATACACAATAACATTTCATTTCTGTCCACAATCCTTCACCGATTTTTGACCTCCTTCTCAGATATCACAGCTTGACCTCTTCGGCCCCTATATCCCCACTGGAACATAAACCGTGGCCTTGGTGTCGGACGCATCCTACAGTGCCCTGTTCCTAATGTTCAGATTAAAAAAAAACATTTAATCACACTATCAGAGACAGTCTAAGCCCACAATCTGTTCCTGAGTGGAGGGACTGTGCTAATCCCATGATTTTCAGCATTAGGGCAGATCTCAAGATTTATAATATTGACCATTTCTGTCTCCTGCTCATAAATCTCTGCCTGCATATCCCTCTCAGTGACGGCCGCGCTAGAATTAAGATTTCATTAGGTCTTAAGGCAGAGCCTCTCTGACAGAAAGCTTTCCCATCTGGCACTATATGACCACACACTTCCCCCGTCTGTCTGTCTGACTCTTTCATACACACATGTGGCTGCGCTTTCACTGCAAGGCCTAATGCCCGTCGTTTTAAAAAACGCAAATGTTGTTTGCAATACAGCCCCGCCAGATTGCACTGACCAAATGACATGCTACCAAATGAATCATGCAATGAAATAGATTCTGTTGATGCATTTCACTTCCTGTACAGCTCAAAAGGGCGCCGTCCCATTGAAACAACTTGACGTTGGTCACTGTAAAAAAATCAGTAAGTCATGGTAACATGAGAATCTCTTCCATTCAAATACATATGAATGGTTGGTAGGGACTACAACAAGCTTCTGGGGTTGGTGACATCACAAACCCCAAAATTTACATAAACCCCGCCCCCGAGAACACTCAACAAAGGGGGCGGGGCCATGTTGGGCTGCTTTAGAGAAGAGGAAGAGTTTTTGTAGTCGAGTGTTGTTGATGCCGCCATTTTACGCCGGACTGCTTTACAAACGAGGGTCGATTCAACGAAAAAAGATGAACATGATGACACATGCTAGTGACGAGTCGATCAACTCCACAGCAACTACATCAATTTATCCACTAACGTTCAGAAACGTCTAAAAGTTGGAACTTCTCGGTGAGTCTCTCCAGTTTGAAAAATGTAAGGATGAACACTTTCATCCTTTTTGCTGCGTGAGATTCTCCAGCTTTGTTGTTGTTGAGCTGTTAAAGCTCTGCCCTTTTCTGGAAAGGGGGCCGGGAGCAGCAGCTCATTTGCATTTAATCGTGTTTTTGCTCACATCCAAATAGGGGCAAATTTGACAAGCTATAATAAATGATCTTGAGCTGAAACTTCAACGACACATTCTGGAGACACCAGAGACTTATGGAAAGGAAAGCGGGCAACACATATTTACATATTTATCTAAACATTGCTTTCCGGACTGCCCTGATAATAACAAGAGCTTCTGAATCAACTTATAAATGACTTGTACAGCCAATTTGATTATACTTAATTGAATGCATCAAATGAACTTAAGTTTTTAAGTTGAAGGGATAGGAAGAAGACGGCGTGGCGCAGAAAGACTGTCGAGGAACATAGGTGAGTGAGATTGTTGAGTGCTGATTAAGTAGATCATGTGGATGTGTTCCGCCCGAATTTATTCAAACCACTGAAACACGTTTGCTTTCACAATCATCATGAATAATGATCTGTATTCACAATATTTAACCTTGCATTTGCAGAGGCAAACTGAATGCCAAAAAAATGACATTTACAGGCATGCGTAATCTGATCCATAGAAGAAGCCTGTGACAAAATGATCAAAAGTGACTGACTGACCGACTTAAAAACAAAGGTGCCAAATCATATGTAGGTTATAATGTAGATGTGCGCAGAGCAAAACGGCCAAGGTCACTGTCGTGTCCAGCAGGTTGTACTGTAGCACACAGAGGGATTCTTCAGTCTAATAATAGAAAATATGACTGGCCTTATTAGTGTTACGAACCATCACGCAGGTCTGGAAGAAGTCTTGCCTCTTCTTGATTAACTTGCGGACACTGAGCAGAAATGAGCCAGAACAGAAGTAAGGTGAGAATGAGCACGCTGTCTGCCTGGTAATTGCAGATGGCCCTTGATTAATGATCGCGCGTAGACGTGAGTTAGAATTAGAGCTCCTTGGCAAAGGAAGTCTGTTAAATTAGCTGAACTTGCACTCAGGCTCATTATTATCCATCCAGCTATAGAACGATATTCTTTGCGAGAAAAAATGGCATAATGATTTTGTTGGGAAATGTTACCATCATTAGCGTGGCGCGAGACAGTTCGCTACAGGAAACCAACTTCGCTCGATTCGGGGCCCGTCTCCTTGAAGTCACTGATAAAATACACACTATGGCGCAAGTGTTGACTCTTTTTCCTCTGTGATCTTCCGCTCCGATTATAGGTGAATGTCCGGTTCTGTTCAGCCTTCTCGTTTTGGCTCTGATATTTTGATATTATGAGACCCAGGTTTGGCTTTAATGGAGTAACTACAGCTTGTGTGTTGAAGACTAGACATGTTAGTTCATCAGTAATTAAATGGTCAAAGGGGGCTTATTAATGGTTCTTGAAACATAAGTGCTATTTTTGCTAAATATTCTGCTCTATAATTGTATATTTTCAGGGAAAACAGTAGTACTGCACTGAGATCTCGCTTTCAAAGCTCTGAAGACTTAATGGAATGGAATTGTGTTTCAGTTAAGTGCACGCTTTTTTGCTGGATGTTTCCCCTGAAATAGATACAAATTTGTAGGGCTGCCCTCTGATAGCTGACTAACCATTAGTCGATTAGAAGAGGCTTGGTCAAGCAAGATTTAATTGGTTGGTTAGGCTCAGAGAAAACAAAACAAAAAACACAGGAATTGGCCAAATCTAAACATCCATGCACCTCAAATATGGCTTATCACTTGAAACAGGTAAGTGGTAGCAACTTTACAAGTCCGCTCGCTCTAATGCTAGCCTAGTCCTAGATAGGGCTGGGTAGGTTACTTTTAAAATGTATTTCACTACATATTACAAAATACATGCTTTAAAAAAGTAATTCTTAACATATTTCGTTCCATTACTCAAGCTTAGTAACTTAATCTAAATACTTAAGAATATTTTGGAATACTAATAAGTGTGGAACAAACACAAAAAAGGTCATTGTGAGTTTTTATCTCACAATTCTGACTTTTTACTCGCAATAAACTCGCAATATTGAGAAAAGTCAAATTTATGAGATATAAACTCACATACTAAATTCACAATTGCAAGAAAAAAGTCAGTATTGCAAGTTCATATCTCCCAATTCTGACTTTATAACTTGCAATTGTGAGTTTAAATCTCGTAATTCTGAGAAACAGAAGTCAGAATTGTGAAATGCAAACTCACAATTGTGAGGGAAAAAAAAAAAATTGTGAGAAAAAGTTGCAGTGACGAGTGAATTATAAAATGACTCATAAAACATGAAAACAGTGGAAAACATGAAACTTTACTTCGCTTTTTAAGACTATCAGAGTGAGAGAATCACCAATCGCTGTTTAAATGACATTAAAACTCAAAGTAATCACTTTGGTAATCTAAAACACTTTTCAGATGTAACTGTAATCTGATTACCACCCATTTAAAATGTAACTGTAATGAAATACACTGACTCAAATTTTGTATTTTAAATACGTAACTAAGTTACTTGTATTTCGCTACTCCCCAAACCTGGTCCTAGATAAATGTGCGCTATTATTAGGTGTTATCCACGCTATCATCCAAGTGTTTGTGTGGAGATCGCGCTTATTGCATGACATGGCGGCGCCAAATTAACTTTTGCATTTTAAAATACTCCGTCGTTTTAGTCATACAGACGGTGGCCGAGAGATTTCAACGCCACCAACAAATTAAGAAAACGTGATCATCAGTTTGACAACACGCGCTGCAAATCCTCACAACACAAGCAAACACAGAAACGCTCTGCAAATTGCACAAACCACAACGGAAATGTTTCAAGGGGACTTGAATTACAAATTGCAGCCAAACATTTAAACACGATTGACTAGATGATCTCTACATTTAGAATGATCTCTAATGTGGAAATTTAAGTCTCATAACTACACCTATTAATCTTCACTGAAGCGATTGTTTTTCAATAAATGTGAAATCCACAGAAAACCACAGAAATGCAAGTTCACATGCTTGACAAAACACCTTGAAAACACACCACGGTTTAAAAAAACACATTGAAGGTACATTTTGAAAGCTATATGTTGGGAATACCCCAGGTGTTACAATAAACAATGATGTTTGGAGTTGATTTGCCATGATAAAAGTGGGTTGAGAACAATAACTGTTCCCATCCAAAGTTGCAAATTTAGCTTTTGCTCAAAATTGGAACAATTACGAATGAGGAACCGTTTCCATCCCAGAACAAATTTGTCACTTCCTGGGAAATTGCCACAAAATATCTGTAAGTTGCTGAAATCAGGGAAGCCACTCTGGATATTATTTCGTATATATTATGAAGCATTTGTGTCTCAGAGCACGGAGACGAAACAGTAAACGCTGTCATGTTCTCTTGCGTTCGGATGCCTGATGTTTGGGAACGCGATCATGTGCGACGCTCCTGAAAACGAATTAAAGCAAACCATTCTGATGACAGACTTTGACTCAGGCATTTCAGAATGATCAAACCGGCATTTGAGATGCCGTGCGATGAGATTGGTCCACTGGCTAATTCATTATCCAATCACATCCTCAAAGTCATGTGAGTTTTTTGTTGCGCATCGAGGGATTTATTCGAGCATGTATTTCCTTCACAGTTTAAGAGGCAGAACCTGATTTCACCAAGTGCAGCATGTTCCCGAAATCCCAAATAACATCAGATTTGAGGTACAGGTTTACAGTTTATGTCAAGTTTAGGCTCACAACCAGGGTTAGGTGCTTCTCACCTCTCATTTCACTCTGATTTCAGGGATTACTTATGGAAAGGGTTAGGATTAAAAGTAGGGATGTGGTTAAGATGAAATATTAGGAATGTTGTTCCAGGAGCAACAAAGTATGAATACGTGTAACTCAGGACGTGTGTTTATGTGCATGTCTTTAGACATTTTTAGAATATATGCACATCTTGGTGTTTCCATACAGTGTTTTTTTTTTTTTTTTTTAATGTGATATCCCAAAATGCACATAAAAATGGTGAATGGAAACATAGCAAATGATTATTCCCACAAGCAGCTTTACTGTAAGACTACGGCAATGGTTCACAGAAGGTTGAACTTCATCATGCTTGTTCACGGTATATTTAAAGAAATTTAAATAATAAATATATTTATATGTTTTTTAATCAAAGTTATTTTTTATTATTTGTCGCATGCCATTTGGCTCATTAGTTGACCACATTTTAGACCTCAATAATTAATGATAGACAGAACTGCTAAAATTAGATCACGGTAGAACAAATTAGTCAAACATTCCTTCTAATTTTGACAATCCATTTTACAAAAAACACTTGCTTTACTCAGAAAGTGATCAAATGAAAAATATTGCATGACATACAGCCTGAAACAAAGGGATATAATAATAGTTAGCAGGGCTTAACAATAACAAGATTTTACAATCCATTCCAACTGATGTTTCCAAGACTATCTAGTCATTCCCGCAATTTCAACAAAACATCATCTGTGTCAGCCAGCCAGATAATATTACCACGCCAACACATTTAGATCAGCAGAAATCGGAAAACAACTGTGCAAAAAAAAAAACCCTGCAAGGCAAAAATGATAATTCACAAATGCAATACCGTAGGAAACAGAAACACAGGACCAACCGGTGCAAATGACAAATCACACACCAAAGTCAACGCAACTGGACCGAAATCAATGGTCCCAAAAAATCAGTTCAAATGATTTTAAAAATATATAAAACTATATGCAGTTAGCTAGATGGCTTATAACCTTTAAAAATAAGATTTTTATTTAATGATTTAAAAATCATTTTATATCATTATATCTAACAAGGTAACATTCTTTGATTTTACTAGCCAGCTAACAGGAATGAGGACACAAACGATGGCAAGATCATAACTCCCTTGACTCTGTGGTGTATTATACTCCAGACGCTATTGATACTTATTCACATACAGTACAAGCCCTCCTTTATTTTTGCAAAACATGTTTGTTAGTTTGTTTTCGAATGGCTGCAGGGGTGTATTCCAGAAAGCAGGTTATATGACATACCCAGGTATGTTTAAGAGTTCATAAGCCGATAACCTCAACTTTCGGTGATGCATGTTATTTTATTAATATAGTTTTATTAATGTAACTAAATTTCTAAATTTGTTACATAGTTATTGATTATACAATATACTTAATATATATATATATATATATATTATATATATTATATATATAAGGATTGTCAACTGGAGTATTGCCCAGAAAGACCACTAGAGGACACTCCACTGTTACTCACCACTGGACTTCACTTCCCACAATCCACTGTCACACACTCACTCACACCTGCGCACTACATTTCCCGGAAGCCCCGTCACTGATCATCCCAGCCAGCTGTAGCCTATCATCCGGACTATTTAAGCTACACACACACACCTACACACACAGACACACACACACACACACACACACACACACACACACACACACACACAGTCGCGAAGTCTTGATTTCATTACCCTGTCATTTGAGAGCAATTATTCCTGTGTCCGTTTTCCTGGTTTTGTTCTTGCCTGTTTTCCCTGTTTCCTGATCGTTCCCTGCCTGCCTTTGGATTTATTGCCTGTTGCCTACTGACTTCAACCCTGGTTATCCCCTGTATACCCGTTTGCTGATCATTGACCACTGTCTGTCTGACTACCTCTACTTTTAATAAAGCTCCATTTGGATCCCACTCCGCTGTCTCTTCATTACAAGTATAAAGCACTATTATAATGTTTAAACTTTTATTCAACTTATTCAATTTATATGTAATATAATATATGCATTTATTTTATGGTAATCTCACACATGGATTTCACGAGGATTTCTATACTATAACTTCTATAATAAAATACATATGTGAAATTTTATTAAATATTTAGCAACAAACAAACAATATAATTCTTATTCTCAGTGCTTAAAGATTACTAATTCAATAAAAAGATTGAAAAAATGAGTACACAACCACCTGATAGATGGCGATGTACACTAACAGATTATGTAAATCTCCATTAAACAAAAGAAGAAGAAGGAAGTAGAATGGCAGTCTTTTTCTCAGCGTCTGTTTCCATGGTGAATCATCGATTCATCGCTCGGTTGAGAATGTTTTGTGTGTTAACCGGGAACATACTCTGGGTTGGTTGAACTTACTCCCCGATGTGTTTGTGGAACGAGCATACCTCGAGTAAGAGAGGTTGGGGTTAATCAACCAAGAGTTCAGGGTATATGTGACAGTAAATTAATCTTGCTTTCTGGAACACCCCCCAGATGAGGTAATCCTGTGACTGGTGATAAAGCCAGCCAATCAGAATTTAGCTCCTCATATCTAATTGGCATAAAGTAAGGCACACAATTAGGCTGTGCCTAGAAACTTAAATCAAAGTTTTGTTTTACTGGTTAGCAAAGTTATCCTTTGCTGGTATATGCAATCATTTTCACTGCTGACAGCAATTCAAAAGCAGCCACAGCGTTTTCTTTATTATTATTGCAAGCACCATCTAAATGATAAATATTTCATTGTATTATAGCAGTTATGCAAAAAAATTCTATGCAAATGTGGTCATCAGAATCCTTTCAGATAATCTTTTTTTTTTTTTCCAAAGGCAAAATTGATTTTTTTTTTTCTTTTTGCTCAGAATGAATGACATTTTTTCTACAACACTAAGCTCATGCACCGAAATACCGTTTTATGCGCCATGTCATTTTCACATATCAAAATACATTAATCTAGTCATTATCATGTGTGTGAAGACATGCTGTTGGCTACGGGTGGGGGGTGGGGGGGTGGGGGGTTCGAACCACATGCAGGTTTTGCAGTATGGCCAGGTGGCAGAGCCAGAGGCGTCAGGTGACCCGACGTCACCCCTTTACTCTCAGGCTTTGGCCCATAATGAGCTTATAATGCACCCCTCAGAGCAGACTTTGCCTTTTCAGTGCACGCATTTCGATAAATTACGGTTAACACCATGCTTTTACACCCATAAAAGAATGCGGAGGTCAAACAAACAGTGCATTCATCATAATCAATGTAAAATCCAGCGGGCTGCACCACGAGCTATTGGCGCACACGCAGTGAAAAGTACAAATACACAAGCAAAACATTTTGCCTATAAATTGCTCTTTGAGTTTGAATTATAAGACAGATGAGTCTGGCCTCAAGTCTGCATCCGATATAGAAAAACATTCATCAAAGGAAGACCGGGGATCTATTATGGCGCAATAGACTTCTGCGAAGTTGCGCTCCCACTTCTGTTTCCACCTTCTTCAGAGTATCACATAAATCTTGCACGTCATTGCATCATAAGAACAAATATCACAGAGCGTAACCGCAACATTTATATTCAAATCCAGAAATAATCTCCTGAAGTAAAACAAGAGAACTGAGGCACAAACGTGTTGCTCTTTATAACGTCGAGTTTTTTTTGTGTGTTTTTTTACACAATTCAACATTCTAACACACACCTCACGGTCAAATTCAATAAGCAATCAGTCTGTCAATCGATACAAAGAGGTTGAGTAACTTTTATATCAAATTAACAATTAAAAAGCATGAACAAATCTCATTAATTTGTGAATAGTTTCATCGACCGTTGATTCAGAGGCTGTCGTGAACCTATATTTCCAGCTCCACAAATAAAACAGTAAGAGTGAATAAAATATAACTCGTTCCTAATGTGATTGAAAACCCACAAGTTAAATTTTCCAATCTGGGTAGATTAATCCATGTGATACACTGCATCAGAAAGAATTACTGCAAGAGTGATTTGATTATGGTAAGGGGGGAAAAAAAAAAAACGACATTGTTTATTGATATGCCAATGATATTTATGAGGCCCCATAAATAAAGCATAGGAACCATGCCAGACAGACGCGGCCATGGCCGGTTCTAATGGAAAGTGATAAGAAATGTTCCCACTTGCTCACTACTGTCCTCATCGAACATAAATTGCACAATCCAGAGAACTACATATGCATCCCAGCTCTTCTTTCACCCCAAAATTAAAATTAACCCCTAGTTTACTCACCCTCAAGCCATCCTGTGACTTTCTTCTTTCAGTCAAACACAATTGGAGTTATATTAAAAAAATATTCTGGCTCTTCCAAGCTTTATAATGGGAGTGAAAAGTAATTTTGAATTTTGAAGCCTAATAAAGCACATCCATCCATCATAAAAGTAATCCATACAGCTCCCGTGGGTTAATAAAGGCCTTCTGAAGTGACGCAATGCAAAAAAAATATCCATATTTATAACTTTTTCTTACAAAAACACATCGCTTCACTTCAGAAGGCCTTTATTAACCCACGGGAGCTATATGGATTACTTTTACGATGGATGGATGTGCTTTTTTTGAGCTTCAAAATATCAGTGACTATTCACTCCCATTATAAAGCTTGGAAGAGGCAGAATATTTTTTTAACCCCTTAGCACTCTTAAGGTCTCTTTTGAATGGTATGTGTATACACTTAGGATAGCTTGAGGATGAGTAAATTATGGGATAACTTTCATTTTGGGATGAACTAACCCTTTAAAGTTGTTCGACAGGTGAGTTGAATCTACTCCGGACTCATCATGAGTGACTGAATTCAAGTGGATAGCACCTGATCGCTTTTAAAGCGAGGTGAGAATGCATCCAAGAATATTTATAGACATATTAATGATTCTTCTGTCAAATACCTGTCAATGTTTTTTTTTTTTTTTTAATCATTAAAGCATGTAACTGTAATGAATCCGGTCTGTCATTTTTCATCCACTTATCACTACATGTCGCCCTTCCTTTTCACTGACTCTCTCACCACACTACATTTCCCATAAGCCCCTCACCCAGTCACTGATCACTGCACCAGCTGCATCTCATTAACCAATCACTGTTTTCCGCACCAGCTGCACCCTATCTCTCCATTATAAAAGCACCACTCACCCACTTCCACCTTGCAATGCATTAGCTGTGTCCGAAACCGCCCACTCGTTCACTCGTTCACTAACCCCTATATAGTGCATGGCAGTTGAGCGCACTATATCAGCAAAGAGTGAACGGAAATGAGTGAGCGAATTCGGACGCTGACGTTAATAGCATGCGCCAGACAATTTCGTCCTTAACATTTCCTATACCCATCTGTAATGAATTGTATATTACTGTTTATTTGTCATGTTTATTGAGAATAAAGAGAGAATAAATACACCTGTGTCATGCTATTTAGTAAATTTAGATTTAAAAATAACAGAACAAAAAACACTACACTGTCACATTTGTTCATAAAAAATATAATAGTAAATAAATACAATATAAACAACAGTATACAATGTACAACAGTTCACTAACATATGAGAAAAATCGACCAAATTATCATATGATAATAAGTATATATATATATATATATATATATATATTATGATATAAACCTGTATCATTTCGCTTCAAAATATCTTTACGAAGATGTTCTAATTAATCAAAAATGACACTTACATTTGTAGAAGTTGCCGCTTCCCGTAAAAATTACATCAATATTTTACAGCAGATGGCTGTATTCTTAATAACACAGCATATTGCTGTAAACTGCAATGCATTCTGGGGGGCGTGGCGGTTTGACTCAAAATTACAGGATATTACTGTAAATTTCATGCATAAAGAGGCATTTAGGATTTTCAACTGGTAGCAGCAAGAGAGAGTGGTCTACAACTGTGGTAAGTGACTTATTTAATTAAAAACAATACAGCAAATTAAAAAAAAGAATACAGTAAAATTCTGTAAATTAAATTATAGTAATGGTACTGTAAAAATTACAGTAACTGGCTGGAAACCCTGCTGCCAGTATTATACTGTAAAATGTACAGGTAATTTTTAACAGTGTGCCATATTTATTTTTCTTTCGCGCATCAAATGTACACTCAAAATCAGAGAGGATTGTGGGCAAAAGTAGTGAACGAATGTAGGGAATGCAGTCGTTCACTCAGAATTCGGACAGCACTACAAAATGCCCTACACCCGATATAGTGCACTATATAGTGGATAGGGAGCGGTTTCGGACACAGCTATTGTCTTACCTTGTATTGCAATTCTGAGCGTTATACCCGTGTCTTATTTGCCTGTTCCCTGATCCTGCGTGTCCCTGTTTTATCCGACGTTTGTCTGCCTGCCTCTGACCATCCGCCTGTGTGTTTACTACGAGTCTGTCTGTTCCCTGCTATTTCTGTTTGCTACTGAGTTGACCCATGCCTGTCTGACCACGCTTCCTAATAAAAGCTGCACTTGGATTCTACTCGCTGACTCCTCATCCTTACAGTAACATTTTTGGTTAATGCAATTTTAAATGCACTCCAGTTATCAAAAATCTCCGGGTTCCAGTCTAAATTTAATGTCGATGCTGCATGTAAAGGGACAGTATGTAGAAGAAGAAAGGTCAAAAGCGTTAGGACTGAATGTGCTGAATGAACAGCACTGCCAATGACATTATTTGCTTGTCACATCATTGACATACGAATGCATTGTGGGTTATTTTCTTGCTGTCGTTCACTAACGTTAGAGCTGTCAATCTCTCTTGGGTCATGAAAATGGCATTAAACAGAGGAAATGTGGGATTTCAAAGCAAAACTCCTATTAAGTGTTTGAGGAGGAGAAAGAAGAAAAAAAAAACTAACTGGACTGGAGTTTTTAGCTGCACGTCTGAGAGGATTAAAACAGCAGGAGGTGCCCCAAATAGTTCAGAATAAAAATTAAATCCTTGGAAGTGCAAATATAAACAGTGTTAATATTTTATCATTGTCGCTTGCTTTTACAGTCAATATTTTGTCATGCCAAATTATTTTCAGTCCATTTCACACTGACTGGATGTAATTTTAGTTTACAAAAATAATATTAAGGTTGACAATAATGTGCAAAATGATAAAACTGTTAACTTTAACCAAATGTTTAGACACTTTGAAAAATGTAGGCATCTATTCAATTAAACATACAGCAAACACATAAAAATGTATCAACATAAAATATGACTTGAAAAACGTCCCTGTGAAAGATGAAGCTTGTGTTCGTGTTGTGAATTTTAGTAATTTTCTGTGTTTTAGACTGTTTAGGATATTGCATGCAAAGTGTTTTACAAGCGCAGACTGTAACTTTCCAATGTTTTATTCTTAAAAAAACATCAATCATATTTTCATCAACAGTTTAAATAAAATGAGCATTCCCTCTTAAAAATAAAGGTTCCAAAAGGGAGTTTTTAACCTTTCATTGAGCAATTTTTAAAATAAGTATTTTTTTTTTTTATTTAGTGTAAAGAACATTTTTATAATCTGAAGAACCTTTTTCGGTAGCACTTTATTTTACAGTACCGTAGTTACACATTACTACATGTACTTACTATAGTAATAACAGTAAATTATGCATAATTACAAGTAACTAACCCTAAACCAAACCCTAATTGTAAGTACATGGAGTTAATTAATAGTACTCTGTACTTATTTGAGTAATTACAATGTAACTACGGCACTGTAAAATAAAGTGTAACCCCTTTTTCCACTGCACTATAAAACCTTATAAGTTATGATAACAATGAAAATATGAAAATATTACCTTAAAGCACTTAAGTTTTAAAACCAATGGGTACTGTAAACTCATATATAGTACGTTATTATTACAAAGAATACTTTTTGCTTACCAAAAAAACAAAATAACGACATTTCAATAATATCTAGCGGTTTCAAAACACTGCTTCATGAAGCTTTACGAATCTTTTGTTTCGAATCAGTGATTTGGAGTGCCAAAGTCACGTGATTTCAGTAATTTGATTTCATCAAAAATATCTTAATTGTAGTCTGAAGATGAACGAAGGTCTTACAGGTGTGGAACGACACGAGGGAGAGTGAATAAATGACAGAAATTTAATTTCTGGGTGAACTAGCCCTTTAAATATAAGCAACTTTGCTGGATAACGAATGCATAAAAGCGAACAAATGGACATAAACAACA
Organism: Opsariichthys bidens; assembly: GCA_037194245.1. Taxonomy (NCBI): domain Eukaryota; kingdom Metazoa; phylum Chordata; class Actinopteri; order Cypriniformes; family Xenocyprididae; genus Opsariichthys; species Opsariichthys bidens. Next base: position 20,856,701 of record CM074288.1, read on the forward strand.
CAATGCAAATAGATGGTAACAATCGTGAAATTAAACAGTTGGGTCAGATTTGCGTGTGTTTTGTCACATTGTTTTAACAGCTTGAGGTACTAACGTTACTAATGTTAGCGTCCTTTCAGCCTCCACGGCAAATATATATCCACAAATGCAGTCAATAAACGAATTACTTTATGGTGAAATGAAAATACGTACTTAGATTTGTTGTCTAGATCTGTTTTTGAAGTGTCCCGCTCTGTGCAGCCTCACGTCACGTGTCAAAACAAACTCAAAGAGTTTTTATTTGGCCTCTAGAGGTCGCTCTAGTACTGTATAACGACAGCGCACCCTTCTCAGCCGCTTCAGCAATGGACGCAACCCGGAAAATTAATCAAACTCGATTGATTTGCTTGCTTGCAATCTGTGTTCTTCCGAATTTATTTTGTAGTGAATCACAAATATGCTTTGGGGAAATGTTTAGTTGTAAAAGCATACATTTTATTTAGGAAATGCAGTGGAGTAAATTGTAAGGGTTCAGACTGCAGGGTTGCCAAATGACTAAAGAAATGTCATCAGCATGAGGGTAGAAAACTGTACATTTCTTTCTATTACCAGTTATAATAGCAAAATATGTAGGAGAGCATTGCTATAGTATGACGATATTATATTGCAATTGGTAGCACATCAAAGTTCATACCAAATCAGAACTAGTTAGCACATCTTTTGTAGTGAAAGAGTTTAATGACAATACATCCGTTTATGGTTACACTTAAAATGGTTACAAAATAGATGTATGAGATGATAAAAAGCTTTAATCATACCCACACTGTAAAATCCAACAGTGATTTTAACTGATACTTTTTAGTTAACTTTACTTAATGTCTTAACTTAATTGCAGAATTAAAGTAATCTATACTATTCACATACTATGTTTTTTTTTTCTTCTCATAAACCCCAAGTAATGATTAATTGATTGGTTTGTCACTTTGTCAAGCAAAAAAAAAAAAAAAAAAAAAAAGTTTTGAGGAGGGGCTTTTCTTAATAGACTTTTCCCTCATTTCCTCCACTTCTGCAGTTATCGTGCTCTGTTTGCATTCACTGGTTTGCCAAAGTCATCTTAAATGTTTATTAATTGTCAATTCAACTGAAAAAATTTGAGAGAACGTCACATAAGCTGACTTCATAAATTGACTGATTTTCCTAAAACTCACCATTATGGTGGATAGTGTTTCCTTTGCTTGGGCACTTGATTTACGTCCCTGTAATTATGATTATAATTTGTTACAGTGATGTAACAAGAAATCACAGTTCATATACTACATATGCAATGGTATTTCACATTGCATATATATAATTATACCATCTTATTTTATGCCAAATAATGATCTTTTATAAAGTTAATGGTTTTAAAGTTAATCGGTGAAACTTTTAAGTGGGTTGATACAAATTTGTGACAATATTTTGTAATTGACTTAACATGTGTCACACAGACTTCAACATTCAGCATGCTAAACACAATTAAATTTTATTTAAAGTAAATGATCAAGTACTTTTTTAGTCACTAGAACTCAGAGTCAACTGTACTTACTAAGCTTTTGTCAATACAACATTCAATTCCTATTTCACTTTGCTTAGTTTTTTTTAATGCAATTAAAAAAGCAAGTGGAGTAAATGAACAGAGGTGTTACTTAAACTTAAAGCATTTAGTCCATTCAACCTAAAATAATTATTAGAATGGCTAATATCTTTAAGTACATTTCACTCACTCTTACTTAATTTTTTTAGGGCAACCAGTTTCCTCAAATTTTTTACCTAAACTCAACTTATTCGGGTTTACAGTGCAGCATATGTAAAAAGTTACCTGAGAGAAAGAGAGTGAAAGAGAGAGAGAGAGAGTACTCAGGAAAAGAGCTGAAAGAGACAGAGCAACAGTTAAAAAAAAACCTTCCTTGACCATGTGACTGAAACCCAAATGTGAGACATTCAAACTGACCAATCAGAAGTAAAACTTCCCACCCTAAAGGTGTGACAATTCATAGACCCCCGATCCACACACACTATCAGCACCTTTGCGTCTTCCAAATGGCCCTTGTAGCAAAAGAGAGGGGGTTGAAACAGCAAAGCAAATGTCCTTGTTCATTTTACAATATCTTTGGATATTTTCAGCCCTACAAAGTAAAAGTTGAAAGGTATATACTGTATATAAACAACAGATTCTCTCAAAAACACTCAAGTAGGCCACTGTAAAGAAGTACTATTACTGTGTTGCATCACACCACTGATGGAGGGATTCCTGCCACTGTTTTGACTCCTTTACACATTTTACAAGCTCTTCACGAGTTGTCAGCTCCATTATACCGTCATATGTTAAAGCAATAAGCCCTATGAAGGCACAGTGAATTTATAACAGGCACGACTTTGGAGCAGAGCCTCTATCTGTTATAAATTCACTGTAAACCACGGCTTCGTAGGACGTAATGCTTTTATACAATGCCACACAATACAATACAACACTTGAAAGTTGAAAAAGTTGAAAGACGTGACATGTTGTCAAGTATGGTGACCCATACTCGAAATTGGTGCTCTGCATTTAACCCATCCCAAGTGCACACACACAGCAGTGAGTAGTGGGCAGTTATTGCGACAGCGCCCGGGGAGCAATTGGGGGTTAGGTGCCTTGCTCAAGGGCACTTTAGTCGTGGTATCGAAGGTGGAGAGAGTGTTGTTTATTCACAATTCCCACCTTCAATTCCTGCCGGCGTGGGAATCGAACCTGCAACCTTCTGATTACAAGCCCGACTCCCTCACCATTAGGCCACGACTACCCCCTTGACTTAACCCCTTCATAAAAATAAAAACACATCTATCCTTTCCTTTTTCCCTCCCTACTCTAGCTTATGTTACTGAGCAATGTATTGTGAGCACTTCCATTGTCTGTTCGCCTATTCATGAAGAATCGCTTGTTAGGATTCCTCACTTGGCGTCTGCTAAATGATTAAATGTAAATGTAAATATTAAAGCCAAAAATATTTATCATGAAGTAAAATCATTAAAAGGCTTCCTTCCTCTGGAAAAAAATAGCCACGAACAGCAACAGAAGTTACATTTCTTACGCCATTAGATGACAGCAAAGATTGTCTTCATGAGACTTTTGTATTGAAACTTGTTGTGAACATAGAACAAGACGCAAATGACAAATGCTTTGAGCGCGGTCAGCGTCAGCAGGGCACGGGAAAACCCATTAAATGTTACAAGGATATGATCTCAGCGGCAGACTTTCAAACGGATTCTCTGTTATTAACATAGGACTCACCTGAGGGAAAATACTACATTTGAATGCATGCAATACACTCGATATCTCTCTCACAATACTCTTCTACATAAATCAACAGAGAACAAACATGTGTTTACGTTGCTAAGACAGATGCAGCAACATACACATTCAGAGGCGCTGCGATACAATGTAACGTAATGGTTTTGGGAATTTTACATCGGCTTGGACCAATCAGAATCAAGGGCCGGAACTATGCGGAACTTGCATCGTTTTGAATGTTCAACAAGTTCTGTCAGCAAAATATATATAGTCATCAAACCTGTTCTTTATGTTCGGTGTTAAAAATCAGTATGAATGCGAACCAGGAACTACTGTTTTCTTGGTAACACTTTACAATAAGGATTTTACATTACTTAATGTATTAACTAACGTGAACTAACCATGAGCAATACATAGGTAACTTACTGTATTTACTAATCTTCGTTAACGGTAATTAATGAAAGTACAGTTGTTCAGTTAGTTCACAGTGCATTAACTAATGTTAACAAGATTGGTTACACGGTGTCTTTGTTACACTGTAATTATACATTTAAATACAGAGTAACATTAAGTAACTACGAGTATTGTAGTTTTAGGATTAGGGTTTGGTTTGGTTTAGGGTTAATTGCATGTAATTATGCATCATTTATAGTTATTACTATAGTAATTACATATGTAACAATGACACTGTAAAACAAAGTGTCACCACAAGATTTTAATAATGTATTAGTAAATGTTGAAATTAACATTACCGAAGATTAATAGATGCTGTAGAAGCGCAGTTCATGTTAACTAATAAACCTTATTGTAAAGTGTTACCGTTTTTTTTTTTTTTTTTTTTTTTTTTTTGTTCTGGACCAAAAGAACTTAGTTCTCCATGGCTAGTTCTTATAACTACCCGATGCGAAAGCCATCATGAAACCATCAATGCCAATGAAGAAACTTTATTATAACCTTTATGAGTGGAGGAGTTTGTTGATCAAGGAACATGTCCTACTTGGCTTTGTGTATACGGTTAAGGGCATGATGACTTTATTTCTACTTGTGCCCCATATTCTTCACTTTTTATATTCCATAATTGGAAGTATGAAATGTGCTCTGCATAATCTATCTCCATACTGAGAGAGAGAGAGAGCTGGAAAGTGTCTCTTGGGAGAATGCGACAACCAGCTGTGTGCTACATAATGGTGGAGAGCAGTTTCCGACTCCCACAATTAACACTGTTTAATTAAGGTGGGCCGCTCCTGTAGTCTGAGGAGGGTGCCATTAGTAGGGTGGAAAGGAGAGGACTCAGGAGAGACAGAGCTGAGAGCGGAAACCATCTGCTGTGTTGGTTTAGCTGGTGCTTGGAGAACATTTTCAATGCTGGTTTTTACTTCTGGTACTGTATAAAAGCTTAGAGCAGATTTAGAAACACTTTCCAAGTACTTTTGCACCATTTACACCAAAGTGAGTGGCATTTTCTTGACCGTTCACGTGGCTTTATCATTAGTGAGAAACTGTTATGAGACATGTGTGCTTTTTTTCTCGCTAATTCATCACCTGATGGTGTATGAGGTAATTGGAGAACATTTGCAGGAACTAATGACAGACAAGCATGTGTGTGCTGGGTAAACAGGAGTAGGCTAAACATTTAATAGCTTAGAGACTGTCTCAGAGTTGAAGACTTGAAAAGGTGTTAAAGTAGATGGATAATTGGCTGGAAACACAAAGGCTGTGGATCTTGCAGAGTCAGACGTTTGACTCCATAAATTCCGATTCATGCTGCAGTGTATTCTGGCCAAAATACACCCAGTTCGACAGAAAGGAAAAGGCTTTATAGTGACATGGAAAGTGGCCAGTCACAGTTTGCAGAACCCTGGACGTTAACTGCGGCCACAGCCCACAGACACACTACAATCTGCTCCCATACTTTCAGAAAAGTGCATTGCTTTAAAAAAGGACCCATGGAGATTTTACCATTACTTTTCAGTCATTAGTGCTGCCAGGATGATTATTTTTTCATTTTATTTTTCATCATTTAGCAGACGCTTTTATCGAGATTTAAGCGAGATTATTATTATCCTCATTTTAATTTATAATTATTTTAAAGAGATCAGAAAAGTCAGAATTATGAGACATAAAGTGAAAATATTGAGAAAAGTCAAAATTATGAGATATAAAGTGAAAATATTGAGAAAAGTCAAAATTATGATATAAAGTGAAAATATTGAGAAAAGTCAAAATTATGAGATATAAAGTGAAAATATTGAGAATAGTCAAAATTATGAGATATAAAGTGAAAATATTGAGAAAAGTCAGAATTATGAGATATAAAGTGAAAATATTGAGAAAAGTCAGAATTATGAGATATAAAGTGAAAATATTGAGAAAAGTCAGAATTATGAGATATAAACTCGCAATATTGAGAAAAGTCAGAATTATGAGATATAAAGTGAAAATATTGAGAATAGTCAGAATTATGAGATATAAAGTGAAAATATTGAGAAAAGTCAGAATTATGAGATATAAAGTGAAAATATTGAGAAAAGTCAGAATTATGAGATATAAAGTGAAAATATTGAGAAAAGTCAGAATTATGAGATATAAACTCGCAATATTGAGAAAAGTCAGAATTATGAGATATAAAGTGAAAATATTGAGAATAGTCAAAATTATGAGATATAAAGTGAAAATATTGAGAAAAGTCAGAATTATGAGATATAAAGTGAAAATATTGAGAAAAGTCAGAATTATGAGATATAAACTCGCAATATTGAGAATAGTCAGAATTATGAGATATAAAGTGAAAATATTGAGAATAGTCAGAATTATGAGATTGATGAGAAAAGTCAGAATTGGAAGCAAAGAAGTTGAGATATAAATTCGCAATTGCAAGAAAAAAAGTCAGTATTGCAAGTTTTTATTAAGTAATTATGAATTAATAAAACACAGATGTGAGTTTAAATATTGGATTTTTGAGAAAAAAAGTCTGAATTGTGAGATGCAAACTAGCAATTGCCAGGAAAAAAATCGAATTGATAAAAAGACGTGGATCATCCAGTTTTGTTTACATTAATGTTTAAATGACATTAAAACTCAAAGTAATCACTTTGGTAATCTAAAATACTTTTCACGTGTAACTGTAATCTGATTACCACCCATTTAAAATGTAACTGTAATGAAATACAGTAACTAAGTTACTTGTATTTTGTTACTCCCCAACCCTGATTATAACTTATATATATATATATATATATATATATATATTTTGGAACTATGGTCACCGTATGCTTTTATTAAATTTAAAGAGAAGTCTGGAAATTGATCTAAATATCATGTTTCAGAGAAAGAAAAAAGGCTTGAGGTTTTCGACCATCATGAAGGGTGAGTGTGAAAAAAAAAAACTTAAAAATTTAAAAGTATAGTTCCTTCAAAAATGATGTTTTATCAACTACTCACCCTCATGTCATTTCAACCCCTTTTGGCGTACTTTCTACTGCAGAAAATAAAGAACACGGGACCCCATTGACTTTTATTGTACGGAGAGCGCGCGCGAGAGAGAGAGAGAGAGAGAGAGAGAGAGAGAGAGAGAGAGAGAGAGAGAGATTTCAGAATCTCTTCTTTTGTGCAAGTCATGCAGGTTTGGAATGACATTGGAAGGAAATGTACAGTATATGTACATGTATGCACCAGACAGCTACCATAAAAAAAAATTTTCCAACAAAAGCTAGAAAGCTCAGATCATTTCAGTACTTTTTCCCTCCCAGGTGAAATCTGTTCCCTCCTTCGCTACTTTGCAGTGAACACAATGTATTTTTTATGACACTCGCTGTTCTACTCAGTCTTCGTTGGGTCACTTCAGGTGATGGTTTTAAGTAAGAACAGCAGGCTGTCATCCCAGGAAGGACAACCAGGACACGGGCACGTTATTACCGTGAGATGCCAGGTTAAAGGAGGAGTGTCATGTAAATGTTTGAGAATGATGACAAAAATGAGCCTATTCATCAAAATCTGACATACCTTTCCCCTTATTATCAAGGCCCGTTCGGCCCACGCCAATCACTCGCTGAAGGCAATTGAAACGTCTTTTGTCCTAATCAGGCTCATTTCAGATCCAAACCAGAGGCGGTGGGTATTAACATTCATTTTCCCTCCGGCGTCCCAATTTCAGAACATAAATGTGTTAGATGTTTTGATTGAGCCAGACAATGAATTTTCATCCAGTGCTGGTTGACATGTAATTCTGTTTTTTTTTTCCTCTCTCTTTTCAATCTTCCCTAGTTCCAAGACATCATCTTGACCAAAATGGATTGATATGACCGAGCGACTGTTACAGGGCGTTTCAAGGTCAACGTGTTCATTTTCTCCACATCAGCATGAGACGGGCGCGTGAAGATATTGGACCAAGAAAATGTGGCGTTAAGAAGTTAAATCAGCATGTTCCAATGGTTCGTTTCAATGAAACGGTTCAAAAATGGTTCATTTGAATCATCACTCAGTAGTGTTCACATTTAAACTTCTGCGACAGCTAGAAGTCTATCTAGTCTATAGTCACAGACAGAAGAAGGAAAAAGTGGATGAGACTCAAACTTTGTTCAGGTTGCGTATTCATAATATATACATGCATTTATATAATATATATAAAAAAGACTCTAACTTTTTTTTTCAGCTCTCTTAAGTATTCATGAAGAAATATCAAGAAACATCTTATCTAGGAAGCCATGTTTAGGGTATGATATCTTACGAATTGTGATTTCTGGCCTCATAGGGGTTGAAAAAAAATGTTCCCTTCAAGTACAACTGATTCAGGATCTCCTCAGAGTACAGAGATTTTCAGAACTGCCTACTAAAGTTAGGCGGAACAAGCTATTTAAAAAAAAAAAAATGTAGACCTGTGGTATTGGGGCCTTCATTAAAAAAAAAGAAAAAAAGAAGAAGACCAAAGTTAGACTAGTAATAATTGTGTTCTGACCTTTAAACATATACACAGGTACATGTGTGGACATGGAAATGTTAGAATCTGCAACAAAGCTTACCTAACAAATCCTCATTTTGAGCAGTAATAGCCCTAGACATTATACTTTTAGCCTCTGAAAAAATGAATGAATGAATGCATCAATCAATCCAGATTACAATCTACCACTTCATATGCTCACGATTTCAATGAAATCTGATTTGTCAGCTGAAAAAAGTTGCTCTGAAAGTGCCTCCGACTATACCTCTGTGATATTAAAGCATTAGTTCACCCAAAAAATGAAAACTAATTCCTCACCCTCTACACCCGTAAGACCTTCGTTCATCTTCAGAACACAAATGAAGGTATTTTTGATGAAATCCGATGGTTCAGTGAGTCTCTATTGACATCAAGATAATGAACACTTTCAGATGTGCAGAAAATATATTTAAAACAGTTCATGTGAGTGCACTAGTTCAACCTTGATATTATAAAGAGACGTGAATACTTTTTGTGTGCTAAAAAAAACAAAATAACGACTTTTCAACAATATCTAGTGATGGGCGATATCAAAACACTGATTCATGAAGCTTTACGAATCTTTTGATTCGAATCAGTAGTTTGGTGGGGGGATTTTTGGCACTCAAAAAGTATTCTCGTCGCTTTATAATAATAAGGTTGAATCACTGTACTCACATGAACTGTTTTAAATATGTTTTACTGTCTTTCTGGTTATTGAAAGTGTTCATTATCTTGATGAGACTCACTGAACCATCAGATTTAATCAAAAAAATCTTCATTTGAGTTCTGAAGATGAACGAAGGTCTGGGTGTGAGTAATAAACGACAGCATTTTAAATTTTGGGTGAACTAACACTTTAACATTACAGCTGTGGTTTGGACTTCACTATTCTCATAATGATTATTAAACCTTTATAGGGTACATTTTTATTGCAATAGTCGACTTTAGACATTCTTCTAACTATAATTAACTTTGCAACTACATGTCAACTAACTCTCATTAATTTGCAACATGTCAACTAAGTATTAGTATACTGTAGGGTTGGTGTTCAGATTAGTAAAATACGTTTACATGGACTTGTAACGTTACTTAAAACATTAGTGTGTGAGCATCAGAATAAAGTGTTTTCAGATATTAAGACAGTCTACTAATTCTCTAATGACTGATAGCTGACATGTAGTTGCAAAGAAACTTATAGAGAGGGCTGGGTAGGTTACTTTTAAAATGTATTTCACTACAGTTTACAAAATGCATCCCTTAAAAAGTCATTTGTGACATATTTCATTAATACTTTAGAATACTTTGGAATACTAATAAGTGACAAAGTTGCAATTGTGAGTTATAAAGTCAGAATTATGAGATATGAACTTGCAATTTTGAGAAGACAAGAATTATGACATTTAACTCACATACTAAATTCACAATTGCAACAAAAAAAAAGTCAGTATTGCAAGTTTATAGCTCCCAATTCTGACTTTATAACTTGCAATTGTGAGTTTAAAGCTCGGAAATCTGAGAAAAAGAAGTCAGAATTGTGAAAAGGGAATTGTGAGGGAAAAAACAAATTGTGAGAAAAAGTTGCAGTGACGAGTGAATAATAAAATGACTCACAAAACATGAAAACAGTCGTGGATCATCAGGTCATGACAGGACAGTTCAGTTGACAGTTGGGCATTTTTTTTAATAAATTCAGTCATTTTGTCTTGTTCAGGACAGAACTAAATAACATTTTTATGATCCCTCTTAAAAGTATTAAAATGTTGATGAAACTTAACTCCACTTTTTCAGACTGTCAGAGTTTAAATGACATTTAAACTCAAAGTAATCACTTTGGTAATCTAAAACACTTTTCAGATGTAACTGTAATCTGATTACCACCCATTTAAAATGTAAATCTCAAATTTAGTATTTTAAATACGTAACTAAGTAACTTGTATAGATGGACACTGCTTATAGATAGTAGAATGCCTAAATTATTCCAAATATTCCATAAATTACTATCCATAATTATTATTCTTAGTGCATGTAAATGGCAACAAAGTCTGCTTTGCAAATTGCTTTGTGTAGAACACTAAAAGAAAACGGTTCAAAAATAACAGTTTGTGACACACGCGTCACAAAATATCCATGTAATTGAGGTCTGAACCTGACATAACGCACTCTCTGAACTCGCACGTCAACACCTCCACACATCTTCACTCGTCACCGCTAGTGATTTCCTTCAGCATCTTGTCATCCTTCTTTCTAAGGACACTACTCGGGGAGCTTTTGTCTTATTCATGAGAAGGACCTCACATTGCAACACTCTATTCAGTCTCAGCAGCCTCCGTGGTCCTCGCTTCAGACCTACAGGAACTGCTGACCCATCTGGAAATTCGGTAACAGATGCTTCTCTGCGTTCCCTCTCCAGTGTACCTGCTGCCGGAGTCTGTTTCTTCTACCCCATTGCCCTGGTTCCTCTCTGATTTCCCAGGTCTTGGGTCTGGACATCTGCTAACCAATTCCCAAGTCCCCGTAATACATCTGTGTATCTCACACATTAGTCCTTGGTTAAAGTACAGTACCCTTCAGCGGCATGAACTCAAGTGCTGGCCACACACTGGTCAGACTGAGTATAATTAACTCCTAGATAGCACACTTCCATATATAACACCTGAAAGGGTTAAATCACGGACTTCATATTGGGAACCTCAAAACGGTTCCCTTTTCAATCACATCAAGGGTTTAATCAAAATTAAGGTTCGAAAATGAGAGATAGAAAATAGAAAATGGAGAACCTTTCAGATTTCAGAACATCTCAATAATCGGAATTATCTTTCTCCACCTCATGCTGTGCGACATAAAGGTTCTATAGATGTTAAAGGTTCTTCATAAAAACATTGATAACGTTAAGAGTACACCTGGGGAAAAGCATGGACGGCAGCGTCCAGGTTCAACTTGAGCAACTAACTGACCTGTAAAACAAATGGAACAGTCTTTAAATGTCAACATTAAATCAATATTGACCTTATTTACTTTCCTAATGCATTGCTGGTCTTATTGTAAAATATTTACTGGTGCTTGCTCAGACTTTAATTTTTCATCATCTAATAATTTCCCGACGGACCAAAGCGAATTCTTGTCAAACGTCCGTGAGATGTCACGTTACATGTGTTAACTGGGTTGTAAATGCTGTGATTATAAGATTTTTAAATGGAAATGGACTCTAAGTCTATTAAAATAAATAATGATAAAAAAAAAAAAAAAAACGAAGAAGATAGACACTACCGTTCAAATATTTGAAGTCTTTTATGCTCACATTCTGTATTTATTTGATCAAGGAACTGTTATATTTTAAAATGTAATTTATTTCTGTGATTAAAGCTGAATTTTCAGCATCTTCAGCGTCACATGATCTGATATGATGATTTGCTGCTTAAACAACATTTCTGATTATCATCAATTTTGAAAACAGTTGTGCTGCTTCATGTTTTTTTTGTGGAAGCCATTTTCCCTTTTTTTTCCCCAAAGAAACAGCATTTATATGAAATGGATGAAGTGAAAACCTTTACATTTTAATGCAATGTTCCTGAATTAAAAAAAAGGGGGGGGGGCATCTAACAACCTCAAAATGATGTTCAGGCAAAGAAACATCTTAGGAAGCCATGTTTTGGGTATAATATCTCAAGAATTATGATGGCTGGTCTCGCAGGAGTTGGCAGATACAGAGACAAACTATTCCCTTCAAGTCTAAATGATTCAGCGCTACCACAACGTTACTGAATAAAGCTATGCGTTTCTTTAACACAATCTCAGAACTTTTGAATGCTTGTGTACGACTAAATGACTATAATAAGAAAATACACGGCAATGATCACTTTTTATAGTTGCTTTTATAGTTCTTTCTACAATTTCCTCTTATTCTCCTTTGTCCTTTCTTGCCATCTCTCCATCTTTATCCTTGAGGAATGAAAATTTAATGGTCTCAGCTGTTGCCAGCTCACACCCCAGCTGTCGCCTCGGTGCAACAAGCCATCCTTAATCATTAAACAGCCACAGCTTCCATTTTGTCTCCTTTTGCATGTCTTTGAAGTGAGTGAAGGTTCAGTTTATGTGCCAGCGCACATCTGCGGTTGGATCTGCACGCACCTTCAAACACAGGGCCAGGAGTCTGATGGCGGCGTGCCGGCGATGTACTTTCTTCTCGCTATTTTATCATTAGGAAGAACCTGGTCCCACAGCAGGATTCTGGCAGGCGGCTAAACGGATCAAATTGAAAATGCTGGAACCGCTTGCCGTTTTGTAAATGTTAACAAAGATAAGTGTAATATTAAAAGCCAAATTCTAAAACTGAATATATTGGTCTGTTCTTCTCCTATCATAAGATTTTTGGAGGTGTCTCTTGAAAGAATTTACCGCGGTAACCACATTTTATGCCACCCTTTACCACAGTTTTTACTACAATAAAAATCCCCAAAACAAATAATAAATCATGGGGGGGTATGGTTTATTGGATTGATCCTGCACTGTCTTAATAAATAAATAATAAAAGATTATTAGAGATTATTAGAGACTTTGAGAAAATTGTGAATGATGGTATTTTGACAGAAACAATGCTTACAGTAACATATTTCCAGCACATCTCAGTCATGTCATTAACGGATTAGAACTTTAAATAGAATATTAGAAAGATAATAATATTTCATTATGTTTGCCATTGTTGATTTTTTATCTAGTGTGCTCTTCTGGAAATTTCCGTCTCATATATTTGTCCCTTCGGCAAGAACTGTTTTTTTCCATATAAAAACAAACAAACTAAAAAGTTAGCATTTCTTGTTTAATGAGCTGTTGTAGAAGAACTCTGAATTTTAGCTAAGATAATGTTGAAATGAACCTATCCCTCTTTGTGCGACATTGACACATCTGTTCATTTAATCGGATTTCTTTTTGTTTAAAGTTGCACGTCTACCTCATGGGGTTACAGCTCCGTCTACCCAGCAGGCAATCGTGAAGAACCAGTTTTACACTCTGCTCTCCAGTAGAAGGACTCGGTTGAAGATAAAACCACAAGCTTTGGTAAATGGGCCAAGGATAAAGACAAAGATAAACTCCTATTTGATGACGAAAGCTCCAGATTCACGCGGATTCTCCTCATCTTCAGCAGGTGGGCTATTTTTGACTCGGCCCATACTGTTCATGCTATAAAACACTATAAAGTGTGGTACAAAGCGAGCATGTGCATGAGCCGCCGGGTTACTGGATATTCTGATGCACAGCTACTCTCTTGTTCGTGTTACTGCAGCAGTTATTCACAGAACACACTTTATGATTGGTACAGTCAGTATTACGTCATTTTTTTTAATGAATTTGGTTTATATATGTATATACCGTGGGATTTGCTGGCTTCTATCACCCTGTAGCCCAAGACCCACTGAGAAGCCTCGAGGGAAAACCAGGGAGCTGCTGGAAGAGGTGTTAGTGAGGCCAACAGGGGGTGCTCTGTGTGGGTCCTAACGCCCCAGTGTAGTGATGGAGACACTATATATGTAACAAGCACTCTCTGCGGTCATAAAAAGTCCCAGGACAAAAAAAAAAAGAGCAGGGAAGGAGCCATCTTGACCAAATTTGCCCATTTGCCCTCTGTCCATTATATATATATATATATATATATATATATATACTCACCTAAAGGATTATTGGGAACACCATACTAATACTGTGTTTCACCCTCTTTCGCCTTCAGAACTGCCTTAATTCTGCGTGGCATTGATTTTTGAAAGCATTCTTTAGACATGTTGGCCCATATTGATAGGATAGCATCTTGCAGTTGATGGAGATTTGTGGGAGGCACATCCAGGGCACGAAGCTCCCGTTCCACCACATCCCAAAGATGCTCTATTGGGTTGAGATCTGGTGACTGTGGGGCCATTTTAGTACAGTGAACTCATTGTCATGTTCAAGAAACCAATTTGAAATGATTCGAGCTTTGTGACATGGTGCATTATCCTGCTGGAAGTAGCCATCAGAGGATGGGTACATGGTGGTCATGAAGGGATGGACATGGTCAGAAACAATGCTCAGGTAGGCCGTGGCATTTAAATGATGCTCAATTGGCACTAAGGGGCCTAAAGTGTGGCAAGAAAACACCCCCACACCATTACACCACCACCACCAGCCTGCACAGTAGTAACATGGCATGATGGATCCATGTTCTCATTCTGTTTACGCCAAATTCTGACTCTACCATCTGAATGTCTCAACAGAAATCGAGACTCATCAGACCAGGTAACATTTTTCCAGTCTTCGACTGTCCAATTTTTGTGAGCTCGTGCAAATTGTAGCCTCTTTTTCCTATTTGTAGTGGAGATGAGTGGTACCCGGTGGGCTCTTCTGCTGTTGTAGCCCATCCGCCCCAAGGTTGTGCGTGTTGTGGCTTCACAAATGCGTTGCTGCAGACCTCGGTTGTAACGAGTGGTTATTTCAGTCAAAGTTGCTCTTCTATCAGGCCCATTCTCCTCTGTCCTCTAGCGTCAACAAGGCTTTTTCGCCCACAGGACTGCAAGTGTTCCTTCCTTTAGGTGAGTGTATATATACATACTAGTAACTCTACAAAACTTAAAGAAACACCTTTAACAGAACATTTATTCTCCTTACACAGTGTGACGCAAAGCATGCTGGGAACTTGAAATCTGCTGCAACTTAATAGGGACTGCTTAATATTTAGCAGTGTTTTTGGTATGCCTGCATTGGCGCCGTTGTATGTGAACTGAGCCGAGCCGGACGATTACGTCACTGTTTTCTCCAGCGCCGATATACAGAAATTAACTAGACTAATAACTACTGATATTTGCAACGGAATGAATCAATAATATATAGAATAAGCTGGACAATGACACCATTTTCTTTGGGAGCTACTGTGCTGCCAAAAATTATTTGCCAATTATTAATGTAAAGCTGCTTTGACACAATTTGCATTGTAAAAAGCGCTATATAAATAAAGGTGACTTCACTTTATGTCGCTCACTAAGCTTAAAAATGTTGAGCTACACTAAAATAAAACTAAACTCCTCATTCCAAAAATGTCATTGTTTTAAGTTGCATCAATGATTTAACAGGCTTTAATTGTAGTGTACTCAATAATTATAAGTTAGTAGCACTGATCGGGTGTGTGCTTATCATTTGCTCACGGCACATACGTTCAGCTCAAAGACAAACGTTTCTCACAAGTTTGGTTAAACGATTCCTAGCAATTCACACACACAGAGAGTTTTAAAATATCTAATTTAATCAAGATGACTTGCCCTGATTAAACTCTCTTGGGAGCTGTCGAGCCGTTCCGGCCTCTCCCCGGTTCCTCAACAGCACATGCCAGAAGGTTCGCTTTCTCGTCTGTCTGCCTCCGAACTCCACTTTCAATTCCTCCCTCACACCACCAGTTATGGAGATATGAACCTGTCATTTGCACTTACCCCTTTAGAAAATGACAAAAAAAGACATTTGCTACAGCCGTTGGGTATCTATGGCAGTCTACAGCATAATAAGAAAACAATAACAGTTTCCTTCATGAACTGGCAGTTTTTAGAGTTTTCAGAAATAGATGCAGAAAACTGTGACGAGAATTTTTTTTGGAGTGTGTGTCAATTTCATGCCTTTAAGAGCCCTACAAAAACAAATTAGGCACTGGTAAAACATCATCTAATAATATATATATATTATATACACTCCCACACACTCCTGGGCAAGAAAAAAAAAGCCAAAAATGGCTAAATATTTAGTGGTATTTAAATGGCCTTAACTAATTAGGACAATTAGCAAGGAAATTAGGAAGAATTGCACAAATACTGTAACTTCGCCTTTGTTTTCGTGTAATGTTGAAGACGTGCGTAAACTTGAAGACAGTTTTTGGTAACACTTTATATTACAGTGTCATTGTTACATTTGTTACATATATTCACTATAGTAATAACTACAAATTATGCATAATTACATGCAATTAACCCTAAACCAAACCCTCATCCTAACCCTAACGCTATAATAAGTACTGCAGTTGATTGTCATTACACAGTATTTAAATACTGACACCTTAAAATAAAGTGCAACCCAGTGTTTTATAGGAGGAAGAGTCAGTGTTGTTCCACTCAGTGTTGATGGCTTCAAATAGTTCATGAGTAGTTGAAAAATGTCTGTTTCCTCCTTCACTATGGCCTTCAAATCTGTGACTAGGCCAAAACATGAAACCGATGGACTTGTTCTCAAGCCACTTCTTAGCTGCCTTTGCAATTTGGGAGCGTTGTATTATTAAACAAAATTATAAAAATTTTTGCACAGCTAATTGTGAATGTCCATCACTGGAAACTGATACTTTTTGCAGCCAGATGATGTAGTTACAATATTGACCAACATTGGCAAGCCGAGTCATTATAACCTACCAATGGGAGGAAAGCAAATTTTAGTTACCATAGATATCAATAAATTCTGTGAGAACAAAACAAATAAATATATATGAGCAATATCACACTCGTAGCTGTGCAATATGATGGAAATATCGGCATAGCTGTGATTCAGCCGTAAGTAATCACAGCCGTGCTAATATACAGCCATATAGCACGGCTGCGAGTGTGATATGGCGTTTATACCACAGTTCGACGGCACGAGTGTGCAAATAAATAAGAAATAACAACGGATTGTCCTTAAAACCCCTCTTTTGTGAGGAACTACTTCCTTCCGCCGCGGATTCAAATCTCAAGTTGACAGTTCTACTAAATTCTAACTCTAAAACGTCACTTCAGAACTAGTAACGAACGATGAGTCGCTTCACAGGGCTGGGTGGGTTACTTTTAAAATGTATTTCACTACAGATTACAAAATACATGCTTTAAAAAGTCATTTGTAACGTATTTCGTTACATTACTCAAGTTTAGTAACTTCATCTAAATACTTTAGAATACTTTGGAATACTAATAAGTGTGGAACAAACACAAAAAAGGTAATTGGAAATTTTTCTCACAATTCTGACTTTTTCCCTCAGAATTGTGTGATATAAAGTTGCAATTGTGAGTTATAAAGTCAGAATTATGAGATATAAACTCGCAATATTGAGAAAAGTTAAAATTATGAGATATAAACTCACAATATTGAGAAAAGTCAGAATTATGATATATAAACTCACAATATTGAGAAAAGTCAGAATTATGATATATAAACTCACAATATTGAGAAAAGTCAGAATTATGATATATAAACTCACAATATTGAGAAAAGTCAGAATTATGATATATAAACTCACAATATTGAGAAAAGTCAGAATTATGATATATAAACTCACAATATTGAGAAAAGTCAGAATTATGAGATATAAACTCACAATATTGAGAAAAGTCAGAATTATGAGATATAAACTCACAATATTGAGAAAAGTCAGAATTATGAGATATAAACTCACATACTAAATTCACAATTGCTAGAAAAAAAATTAGTATCGCAAGTTTATATCTCAATTCTGACTTTATAACTTGCAATTGTGAGTTTAAATCTCACAATTCTATGAAAAAGAAGTCAGAATTGTGAAATGCAAACTCACAATTGTGAGGGGAAAAAACAAATTGTGAGAAAACGTTGCAGTGACGAGTGAATAATAAAATGACTCTCAAAACATGAAAACAGCTGAAAACATGAAACTGAACTCGTCTTTTTCAGACTGTCAGAGTCAGAGAATCACCGATCGCTGTTTAAATGACATTAAAACTCAAAGTAATCACTTTGGTAATCTAAAACACTTTTCAGATGTAACTGTAATCTGATTATCACCCATTTAAAATGTAACTGTAATGAAATACAGTGACTCAAATTTTTTAATTTAAATATGTAACTAAGTTACTTGTATTTCGTTACTCCCCAACCCTGTGTGTGGAGTATTATGAGAGAGAGAGAGAGAGAGAAATTGGCTGAGCGAGTGTATTACCTGCATCTAGCTGATATTCTTCAGGTCAATCTTATATTCATAATCACAAAATCAGTTTGAATGTCCGCCGAAGAAAGCTCTTTAGTCCTTTTTTTAATTTAAAACATTCCCATGACAGCGCTAGTCAACGCATTTGTCAATTGTGGGAATGCTGACAGCGGAGTGATTCAAACTGTGAAACGGTTACTGTGCGATACTGGAAGAATATCTCACATCTCAGCCAATCAGATTTATATGCATTAATATATATCTTTTTTTATAATCAGTGTATTTTTTTTTTCTTGCCTTCCAAGTAATTTAAAGTGGCAAATGACTGCAGTGAACAAAAGCAGTTCAGGGACAAGATGATAGGAGACCGGAGCAAACACATTTGACGCAGGATGAACAAACTAATCATTCTGAAGATTCTGAACCACTTGAATGCTGTTTGATCCAAATGAACCTCTGAAGGCGACACAGTAAGGTCACAGGTTTGACTCCCATGGAGCACACGCACTCGTAAAATGTATACTTTGAATGCACCGTCAGTCGTTTTGGATAAAAGTGTCTGCCAAATGAACAAATGGAAGCGCAGGAAGTCACATTAGATAAAAGCTCTCAAACGTTAATAATTGTAAAACAATAACTAGCACTATAGGGTAAGTGGCCCGTCTCAAGATGAATCGTGTCCATTTCATTCCAAGCACATATGGATTTATTTATTGTGTCACCTTAAGCGCAGTCCTTGCTTCTGTTCAAATTGAGACACCTGCTTCCTGTCAGACCTGAATCTACAAGACAGAGTGCTTTTCATTTTCAAGGTGCTTGATCTCGGGAACCTTTCATGTCTGGAGGAACAAGTGTCTTTTGACTCCGCCGCTGCTGCCACAATTCCCCGGGAAAAGACCTTTCAAGTTTTAAAGTGTTGTTCTAGTTGCTTTTCAAAAACCAGGAGTCCGTATCGATTAAAATCCAATTGATTTGCAGCATTAGATGGGAGAGGAAGGTGTGGATGCAGGACGGGCTTTGATTTATCACAGATCGGTCAGTCAGTCGGTCTCCAACTCACCTGCATGGACCAAGGGATGCGTTTATTGCTGTTTGTATTTGAGGGCGAGTTCCACAGGGACACGACAGGTGAAGGAAGATCATATGTTGGTCTGAGAACAACAGATGGAAGTGTGTGGTTTAGTTTGCTTATGGGACTATGGAGTGAATTGGAACTGAAAGTGTAGCACATATTTTTCTTGGGGTTTTTTTGGCCTTATTTTGATAGTCCACTTTAGAAATTCTACTAACTATAAGTAACTTTGCAACTACATGTCAACTAGCAGTCATTAGAGTATTAGTAGACTCTCTGCTTAATATCTGGTCACACTTTATTCTGATGCTCCCTTTTACTGACTAGAAGTAACTTTGAAACACAACAACAACTAAACCTTATTACATTACATGACATTTTCACCCAATTTCTCATTACTGTAATGAGGTTTTTTGGAATTCCATTTATTATTAATGGCAATTCTCATTAGCTTATCATTTTTCACTAATTAAATACAGTAATTCTTTGTTAAAATAATGAAAAAAAAAGAGTTTTGTGTTTTTGTGGTGTATATGTATTCCTAATAAAACTTAATCTCTTAAATACTGGTGATGCTGTGCCAATTCGATTCAATTCACATTTATTTATAAATAGCGCTTTTCACAATACATAATGTTTCAAAGCCTGTTTGCAGAAAAAGCATGTTTCTACTTTACAATTTAGAGT
Organism: Opsariichthys bidens; assembly: GCA_037194245.1. Lineage (NCBI taxonomy): Eukaryota > Metazoa > Chordata > Actinopteri > Cypriniformes > Xenocyprididae > Opsariichthys > Opsariichthys bidens. The sequence continues at coordinate 20,876,634 of CM074288.1, forward strand.
AATTTGAAGTAACATTAAGCATTCATTTAGGCAGAAAAAATGATCTCATTAAAACAGTTATTACAAGTTGTCACCGATGACATTTACTAAACCTAAACAGCAGAAAATCTTTTTCTCCATACAGAACCATACAGAAATAAGTCTTTCAAAAAATACGTTTTCTATCCACTTAACTAATTAATTGCATTAAAAAAGCACGCAGATGCACGAATCAACAGCATGAAATTGCTTATTTACATGCAAACTGCTCTTAATATCAAGACAATATTTTTCCGTACTTACCAAACTAATTATCATTGACACTAATGACACGAGAATGCAGTGTGCCATGATAAAAACCCTGGTTTTATGTTTAAATGATGTTTTAATGATAGTATTAAGCTTCTTAGTTGAATAAACATTGTCTACCTGCTGTATTGCTGCTAATGGACACAAATCGGAGCTCTCTGAGGATATCTAAACGAGTCATTCACTGTATTGATGATACCTTAATCTGCTTAAAAAGCAGTGATACATTTTGGATCGGTTTAATACTTGGTGCTCTGTCTTGTACACATTAGGACATTGATGTCATTTAAAATATATATACAGTGGGTACGAAAAGTATTCAGACCCCTTTAAATTTTTCACTCTTTGTTATATTGCAGCCATTTGCTAAAATCATTTAAGTTCATTTTTTTCCTCATTAATGTACACACAGCACCCCATATTGACAGAAAAACACAGAGTTGTTGCAGATTTATTAAAAAGAAAAACTGAAATATCACATGGTCCTAAGTTTTCAGACCCTTTGCTCAGTATTTAGTAGAAGCACCTTTTGATCGAATACAGCCATGAGTCTTTTTGGGAAAGATGCAACAAGTTTTTCACACCTGGATTTGGGGATCCTCTGCCATTCCTACTCGCAGATCCTCTCCAGTTCTGTCAGGTTGGATGGTAAACGTTGGTGGACAGCCATTTTTAGGTCTCCCCAGAGATGCTCAGTTGGGTTTAAGTCAGGGCTCTGGGTGGGCCATTCAAGAACAGTCACGGAGTTGTTGTGAAGCCACTCTTTTGTTATTTTAGCTGTGGGCTTAGGGTCATTGTCTTGTTGGAAGGTAAACCTTCGGCCCAGTCTGAGGTCCTGAGCACTCTGGGGAACAGGGATATCCCTGTACTTGACCGCATTCATCTTTCCCTCGATTGCAACCAGTCGTCTCACCATCTTGGAGTCCTTCAGGTGTTTTTTAACAACTCCATGCGGGCTTTCATGTGTCTTGCACTGAGGAGAGGCTTCCATCGGGCCACTCTGCCATAAAGCCTCGACTGGTGGAGGGCTGCAGTGATGGTTGGCTCTCTACAACTTTCTCCCATCTCCCGACTGCATCTCTGGAGCTCAGCCACAGTGATCTTTGGGTTCTCATTTACCTCTCTCACCAAGGCTCTTCTCCCCCGATAGCCCAGTTTAGCCGGACGGCCAGCTCTAGGAAGGGTTCTGGTCGTCCCAAACGTCGTCCATTTAAGGATTATGGAGGCCACTGTGCTCTTAGGAACCTTAAGTGCAGCAGAAAATTCTTTGTAACCTTGGCCAGATCTGTGCCTTGCCACAATTCTGTCTCTGAGCTCTTCAGTTCCTTTGACCTCATGATTCTCATTTGCTCTGACATGCACTGAGAGCTGTAAGGTCTTATATAGACAGGTTTGTGGCTTTCTTAATCAAGTCCAATCAGTATAATCAAAAACAGCTGGAATCAAATGAAGGTGTAGAACCATCTCAAGGATGATCAGAAGAAATGGACAGCACCTGAGTTAAACATATGATGTGATATTTCAGTTTTTCTTGTTTAACAAGTCTGCAAAAATGTCAACAATTCTGTGTTTTTGAACTTAAATGATTTTAGCAAATGGCTGCAATATGATAAAGAGTGAAAAAATTAAGGGGGTCTGAATACTTTCCGTACCCACTGTACATTTTTTTTTTTTTTTTAATTGAGAAAAAAGTCCCCTGGCACACTGGGAAAATAAGTACACAATTTTCTTACAACACATATACGTTAGCCTGGTGTTTGGTGGATTTTTGTGTGAAACAGAATCCTTTCGTGCATGACAAACTACGAGTTTGACCTCCCTAACTCGTGTTTTGTATTAGAAGTCAACTCTCTCAGGAAAGGAAGGCTAAAGGTGAATCCTGATATTTTAAAGTTGCTGTTGCAAACAGAAAAGAATTTGAGGGAAATTGTAATGTGCATCTGTGCAAACAATTTTTTGCCTCTCTCTGAGCTTTTGTAAAATGAGGTGATAAAGCACATTTATAATATGATTTTGAACATAACATGACAAAAACAACTTTCATCTCGAGCATTTCGATCAAGGTTGTGAAACTAAAAGGTGCTGCTTATTAGAAAGAGAATTCTTTGCTGATATTTCTGTAAGTATTGTTTATTGGACATATTGTGAAACTGTCAAGATCGCCCTTTACCAACAAACAAAAACCAAGGATATTTTTCAGCATATCTCAGATTATGTTCGTCTGAAAGAAGATTGTCATATACACCCAGGATGGCTTGAGGGTGAGTAAATAATTTTTAGGAGAACTAACCCTTTAAAAGTGCATTAAACACTGTTGTACATTCATATTAGGTTGATGTAATTTCATATACATTTTTATTTCAATGCCCAAAATTGATTTGTTAAACCTTCAAAATATAACTATTGACGACTTCCTAATGAAACAGCATCATCTTCACATTTTTCAAACAAACTCATCCTGAGAGCAGATGGTGGTGAACACCTGGATGATCCACAGAGACGAACGTTCGGAAATTCTCAGTTGATTCCCTCAGCTGCTTCTGTCGTTCCCTTTAAAATAATAGAGATCTTCCATGATGTCTGACATCCCTCCAGTGCGTTTAGGGAGCACTTGGATTTCAGTTTGCTTTTAAGGATCCCTGCACGTTCCACAGCGAGCTCATTTTTTCCCTGTGATCTCTCCAGGAAAGGGCTTTTGAACACAGATCTTACAGTCGGGCTTTACCACACGCAGTGGATATGGCTGGGAGGTCATTGTAGTGAGTGTTTAGGCTGAGGATTGCTGCTGTTACACTTCAGACTGCATAATGTTAGCAGGAGCTTAGTTGTTGAAGATCTTGTCTGATAACCCAAAAGCCCTGGGTTCAAACACTAGAAGGGCTGATCTCCTGACAGCCTCCACCTTATAGCACAGCCATGAAACGTCATGCACATTTACACAGAAACAGCAACTAAAGGCCCGTTCACACTAAGGATGATAACTATAACAATAACAATAAATATATATGTAACACAGTTCGTAAATATGGGAAGAAGGAGGTGAGAACCGACGAACGTTAAACATAACTCGAGAGTCAAATTCCTCAAGGCGACTGCCGCCCACACAAGCATAATGAAAACACAACATAAAGTCCAGGCCTGGTCCTCTTTCATCCTTCACTGTAGTCGCTCCTCTTTTATGTTTCCGGAGCTCCTCCGTGAGAGATACGAGACCGGTGCAGCGCGCAGGTGACGCTCATTATCTCTCGCGACAATCGCCTTGCTCGTCACAATATAGTTCTAAAAATCATTCTAAATATAAAAGAATAGTCCTCCACACCACAACGATAACGATATAGAGCAACGACATGGTTCGGGTCACTTTAAGAACAACTTTTTTCCAGCTGTTGAATGATAAAATGACAAAACACTAACAGCCAATCAGAATCCATTCTAATTTAAGGCCTTTGAAATGGCAGACATCATCGAGGTGAAGTTGATCGTCGAGGTCCAGAAAAAGCCACCACTGTTTGACAAGTCAAACTCCCTTTTCAAGGAAATGGATATATGGAAAACATATACAACGTTCCCTTGGAATAAATGGTGAGATGTATTAATGATGAGAGCATTATGACAGGCTAGCAAACAGTGTAACTAGATTAGATTTGTTCGATTAGATCATCTGCCATTTTAAATGCACGACCTCTTAAATTGACTCTTCGCCAGCAGTTTGATTGACAGGCGATCTGACCGATCATAACCCCGAATCCGCCATTTTATCCGACAAAGCAGTCAGGTGGAGTTAGTAGATTATCGTTGGTGAACTTGAAAAATTGTGTGTCCTCACGTCTTGAAACAACATTCCTTCCGATGTTCATTCATGTTTATTTGATGCTATAAATGAACTAGTATAAAGAGATGATCGGTTCATCTGACTCGACACATTAAAGAGACACTAGGCACTATTTATTGTTTAAACTTCTGTAAAAAATTACAATATTTTAAATATGAGACTGTTTCATATCAAAAGTAACCTGCTCTGTCTTTACACTAGTAATCTATCTCAAACACAACCTCTCTTTACAACTGTAATGATTGGCGAGTCAGCGAATGAGATCCAATTGCAGGGTTTATTAGTAAAAGGGATGGTCATACAGGTAATGGTCGAACAACGGCAAAACAGGAATATCAGGGAGAAGGAAGAGTCGTAAACGTTTCCAGGCAAACGAGATCGAGGCAGGCGGCAAGAGAGCAGTGGTAGGTAGGCAGCAAACATTCAAAAAACCGGGACAGACAGGCAAGAAACAAAAACCAGGAAAATAAGACACGGGAATAACGCTCGGAAATGATAGCTGTAAACAGATCAAGACTTCGCAAACGTGTGGTGAAAATAGGGATGGCTGATGCGAAACTAACGTTTCGACACAGTGTCGAGATCCCAAAGCGTAGATGTTTCGAAACACTTCTTCTTCTTCTAATGGTGTTTTATGGCAGTTGGCAAACCAACTTTCGTTTCGAAACGCTGCTCCGAACTGTGATTCAAAGCACCCATGTCACGTGACTACGGCCAAACGAAGCTTCCGCGCGTTTCTACAGGTGGCGCGCTCGCCGAGTCTGCGTTTGATTGACAGGGGCGGGAACCAATCACACAACCGCACATCTGTCTCAACCCCCACAAAGTTAATGCATCTTCACCTCGTGGGTTTTTGTGAGAGGAGAAAGATTTTGAGATAGCGTTTATGATATAGTGACATTTATTAAAAAAAATCTGACAAAAATGAGACCGTTGTGGATTGATTTGTTTTATTAATTTAAATTTTTCATGACCAAAATAACCTACTTATTATTATTGTATTTTATAGTTATATAGTGAGGATGTTAAAAACTCACCACATTAACAAAAACACAACATTTTTATTTTTTTAAATGGCTTGTTGTCAAAGTTGTTTCCGATAACAATTGCAATGCAATTGACCACTAGGTGTCACCGTGGAGACGGGTGTCGGTATAGTTTTGAAGCCTCGACACAATACGACGCATTTGCTTAAACTGTTTCAGTGTTTCATGAAGACTCGCTCTGCCCAACACTAGGTGAAAGAGTGGTGCTTTTGAGGAGTGGGTGATGTGCTTCAGGTGTGGGTGTAATCAGCGGCTGATGAATGAGGTGCAGCTGGTGCGATGATCATTGAATGGGTACAGGGCTTATGGGAAATGAAGTCCTTACTGAGTGAATGAGAGTGTGAGTGCGTGAGAGAGTGAGAGAGTGAGTGACTCCATGTTGAACGGCCCTCTAGTACTTCAAGTGGGCACTTAAGCTGACAATCATGACAACAACAGTTTTACAAAACATTTTTCATTCCATCACACCTCGACTACTCAATTCAAAGCTAGTGGTGGGCAGAGCGAGGCTTCATGAAACACTGAAAGCAAATGCGTCGTATTGTGTCGAGGCTTCGAAACTATACCGACACCCGTCTCCACGGCGACACCTAGTGGTCAATCCCACACGTTATCTGAAACAACTTTGACAACAAGCCGTTTAAAAAAATAAAAATGTTGTGTTTTTGTTAATGTGGTGAGTTTTTAACATCCTCACTATATAACTATAATATATAATAATAATAACTAGGTTATTTTGGTCATGAAAAATTAAAATTAATAAAACACATCAATCCACAACGGTCTCATTTTTGTTTTTGTTTTACAGATTTTCTTTTATAAATGTCACTATATAGTAAACGCTGTCTCAAAATCTTTCTCCTCTCAAAAAAACCCACGAGGTGAAGGTGCATTGACTCCTCTTTTAAACTTTGTGGGGGTTGAGACAGATGTGCGATTGTGTGATTTGTTCCCGCCCCTGTCAATCAAACGCAGACTCGGCGAGCCACGTGACATGGTCACGTGACATGGGTGTTTTGAATCACAGTTCAAAAGTGAAAGTCGTGACGTATCGTCAAGTATGGTGACCCATTCTCGAAATTGGTGCTCTGCATTTAACCCATCCCAAGTGCACACACACAGCAGTGAGTAGTGAACACACACACATACACACACCCGGAGCAGTGGGCAGCTATTGCGACAGCAATGCTCAAGGGCACTTTAGTCATAGTATCGAAGGTGGAGAGAGTGTTGTTTATTCACAATCCCCACCTTCAATTCCTGCCGGCGTGGGATTCGAACCAGCAACCTTCAAGTTGCAAGCCCAACTCCCTCACCATTAGGCCACGACTCGGAGCAGTGTTTCGAAACAGCAACGCTTCTGGATCTCGACACCGTGTCGAAACGTTAGTTTTGCGTAAGCCATCCCTACTCAAAGCACAAAAACCAATATCCAAGTAAATGCGGTTAAACAACAAACACAGATTCTATGTTTCTCAAACCGCATCAAAATGCACAGCAGATGTAAATTACAAACAAGAGGGCAATTTAACCGTTTCCTTACATTTAACAGATGCTCACTGTACTGCTGCTATTGTTAACGAGAGGTGATGTACTAGAACATTCGCAGCGGTATTTTCACCTCATATAATGTGGTAAACACTATTAACACCATCAGTTCTCCTTCAACTGTTTACTTTCCCTATAAAATAAAAGTGATCGTATTCGCAGGCACATGCGGTGCTTATTTGTTTCTTAATTGCTCTAACATGTGGTTAAATGTGGACTTAATTGCAATTATATTTCCATAATTTGTTTGTCGCTTTAGAAATACAGAAATACAATGCTGCTTCAGAAGTGGTTTTACACAGTATTATATACTGAATGTGGAACATACAATAAATCACAAAGAGAAGAAACTGTTTTTAATAGGTAATGGCCAAAGGTATGGAAGCTCCCTATTTAAAAGGTTCTGGTATGTTAGATGACTTTAAAAATTGTAATGACCACCATTGATAAGATCAGATCCCTGGGTGACTGTGGTTAACATTTACAGTCATACATTTGGCTGACGTTTTTATCCAGCATGACTTACGGAAGCTTGTTTCCGCCACTGAATAAAAAAATAAAAAAGATAATTGCTTCTTATCTCACTAAACTCACAATTATGAGAAAAAAAGTCAGAATTGCGAGATGAAAAGTCTCAATTACCTTTTTTATTTTTTATTCAATATAGTAATAATATAGTACACATTTTTATCAGTTCTAGCTTTCCCTGGGATTTGAACCCATGACCTTAGAGTTGCTAGTGCCACGCTCTACTGTTTGAGCTTCAGGAATGGAAAATATTAACTATTCCAGTGGTTTTCTTAAAGAAAAAGATCTTGAAACAAGACCTTAAAGAGATAGTTCACTTAAAAATGTAAATTATTCCATGATTTACTCACCCTCAAGCCATCCTAGGTGTCTACGACTATCATGACGTACAATGCTTCATGTCGTTGTGTACTATGTCGCGGAGGTTAACGGTTTTTGGACGTACGCCAAATGCGTATGGATGTCGTGCCGGAAGATTTTACTTTATAAAGTTTTAATTAACGATACTTGTCTCACACAAATGCATCAATTCGCTGCAGAAGGCCTTTATTAACACCCTGGAGTCGTATGGATGATTTTTTTTTTTATGATTGAATGCATGTTTTAATGGACTAAGGGTATTTTTAAATATATCTCTGATTGTGTTCGTCTGAAATAGGATGGCTTGAGGGGGAGTGAATCATGGGATAATTTTCACTTTTACTTTTGAACTTTTTTGAACTACTATCCCTTTAAACTATCCCTTTAAAAGTGCTGGGCTGTACTCATGTAAACATGTAGTTTGATGAAAGGCTTATATCTACTTGTATTTGTGTGTGTGTGTGTATGTGTGTATATATATATATATATATAGGGGAGACCGGAGCTAGTTGTCGCATATAGAAATTTTGCGCTTTTTCTGACATGATAACCATGGCAGACTCAGGAGGCAAGATAACATAACAATGGCAATTATTTGGGGGGTAACGAACTTAGTTACGTATTTAAAATAAAAAAATTGAGTCACTGTATTTCATGACAGTTACATTTTAAATTTCTTTAAATTTTTTTAAAGTCATTTTATAATTCACTCGTCACTGCAGCTTTTTCTCACAATTTGTTTTTCCCCCTTACAATTGTGAGTTTGCATTTCACAATTCTGACTTCTTTTTATCACAATTCTGAGATTTAAACTAACAGTTGCAAGTTATAAAGTCAGAATTAGGAGATATAAACTTGCAATACTGACTTTTTTTTCATTCAATTGTGAATTTAGTATGTGAGTTTATATCTCATAAGTGAGATTTTTCTCAATATTGCAAGTTTATATCTCATAATTCTGACTTTATAACTCGCAATTGCAACTTTATATCACACAATTCTGAGGGAAAAAGTCAGAATTGTGAGATAAAAACTCACAATGACCTTTTTTGTGTTTGTTCCACACTTATTAGTATTCCAAAGTATTTAGATTAAGTTACTAAACTTGAGTAATGGAACAAAACACGTCACAAATGACTTTTTAAAGCATGTATTTTGTAATCTGTAGTGAAATACATTTTAAAACTAACCTACCCAGCCCTGATAATACACATGTAAAATTCAAATTTTTGAGGTCTTATTTCACAATATTATTGTTTCTCCTAGATTTTTGATCAGATCTAAAGACCTTCAACTTTAGAGTGACAGTATATGTATAAATATGAATATAAATGAAATTCTGAACACATATAAATAGCTACAATACAACAAATGGTAAAAATTGCGAATCAGTAGATGTTCAAACGTTTGACGGGCGTTCCGCGCATCGTCTGATACTCAACAACATCATTTTTCCAAATGAACTCTTTTCTTTCGTGCTTCCCCTCCAATGCTGGTTTCAGTGTGACGTGAGCAAGAATACACTCCATGGATTTTTCCATAAACACATGAAATAGAGAAGAGCTTACCAGTTAATCACTTACACGCTCTACAAAAACGTGTTTAATTGGAAAGTTATCAAATAACTCACGACACAGTGTGCCTCCTGAAAGCAGATATTGATTTCAGGTTCCCAGAGCTATTGCACAAATGCCATCTCCAAGAGAGTTTCCCATCAGCGCCTGTCAACGAGCGCCCGGACAATGATTGATCGTTTACAAAGTGGATGACCATTGATCATTACTCAATCATGGAGATGATTCCAGCCTGTAAAACGTCCCTGTCTAAACAGGTCATTCATCTTTAGACGTCCCCGCTGTCACGACGGCTTCATAACAACAAGAACTTCCACCAAACGGGGCAAATGTGTTGCGATAACTCAGAAAAAAAAACTAGAAAAGCCACAAACGTCAGATTTCATTTGCCCAGCTTCCGTCCAAAGTTGATATCTCATGTGAGAAAATGTTTGCTACACTTTCCAGTTCTTTAAAATCATCAATGCTAAATGAATGCTCAGCGAAGTATGAACCGAGCAATTGCAAACAAAGTTAAGGCATGCTACAATTCACAAAATGCATTTCATGCCGCAGACTTTAAGGGCTGGATTTGGATAACGGTTCTATTGTGCCATGCGCTCAATCAGATGTGCCAGTTTATACCTGCTGGGCCAATAATTTGGTCTTGCCAGACCTGGCACTGCCGCAGGTGTAAATTAGAGAGACGATGTTGGACTCAGGGCCTGAAATGTCAGACATCTTGGCGTTTATTCCCTGCTGATCATCAGTGAAATGCTATGGAAAGCTGATCCAGATTTTTCCTTTAGAAATAATGGCAAGTAATTAGCTTAAAGGGACCATGTTATGGTGGCCAAGAGAGCTCAAAGCACTGCAAATAAGAAAACACATGCAAATAATAAAAAAAAACACTCACAAATAAAAAAAAAATGGGATCATCGGTTTGACAACACATGTGCTGCAAATCCTCACAACACATGCAAACACAAAAACGCGCCGCATATACAAAAAGCGCTGCAAATTGCACAAACCACAACGGAAATGTTCCAAGGGGGACCCCAAAAAGTGACAGACCCTACTAGGACCTGGTTATTAGCTGTGTCCAAAACCAGTTCAACTCACCCGTTCACGTATTCAATAATCCCTATATAGTGTACGGCATTTGAGTGCACAATGTGTTCACAATCATTAAATATTATAAAAACTGCAAACAAAAATAAACAAGTGTACAATATTTCATGTATTTATTATTTTTAATAGTGTTTTTCAGTTTTCTAGAAGCTCACGCTCACAGACGACGTGTTCGTCGAGCGCCCTCACGATGACGTCACATTAGTACGCTACAGATGATTAACGAATATTTTTAAATCATCCACTAAATGATCATCTCTTAAAGTTGAATGAGTGAACAACAATGCCACATATTAAAACACTTTTCTGTTAGTGAAACACATTACATGGAGTTAATGCCTACATAATATATTTTAATATTTTTTAGTTTGTGCTGTTGTCTAGTAGGGTCTGTCACTTTTTGGGGTCCCCCTTGAAACATTTCCGTTGTGTTTTGTGCTATTTGCAGCACGTTTTTGTATTTGCATGTGTTGTGAGGATTTGCAGCACATGTGTTGTCAAACTGATGATCAAGTTTTTTTTTATTTCATCTGTTTTTTGTTTTTTATTTGCATGTGCTTTTTTTATTTGCATGTGTTTTCTTATTTGCAGCACGTTGAACTCTCTCGGCCACCGTACCATGTTCTAAAGTTCTGTAGCAATTGTATTTTGTGAATCTGTTCATTTAGTCCCAGATCAATGGTTTTCCAAAGAAATGAAAGTTTGAAGAAGTGAAAATTTACACAATGCATATACACGCCCCATGGAACCTTTCCATTCCAAAAAAACGTTATTCTTCACAGTAAAGTAATCATTTTTCACTGAAATATACTTTAGGGAGCCAAATATGGATTTCATTTATGGATGCCATCACTGCGAAAACCCTTTTGAAGTGTAATTTTTTAAGAGTGTGGTTACCATTATATTGTCCAAACCCTTTGAACTTAAAGATGAAATACTGCATAATGTCCAGACATAATATCATCTTTTTTTTCATAATAGGAATAAAGCTTCACAGATGACAAAAAGCCACGATATGGTGCCATTAAACTGCAAATATTCCCCTTCACTGACTCCTCAAAGTTCTCATGCTCAATTTCCCTTCAAATATGGCACGTGTAGCAGCGAAAATCCAAAAAATGGTGCAAAATGTACTCAAATTGTATTGTTTCTGTTGCATATAGTCTTGTAAACGGTTCAAAACATCTATTACATCTAGACAAACCAAAGAAAAGTGAGCAGGACAACTAAATTCAGGAGTATACAGAAAAATAAACATTCACGGCTCCGTTTTGACATCAGTGATATCAAACATTCTTTGTATGTTTAGATATTTCCTTTTATATGGTGTGTTTTGTTCTGTGAGAAATTCAGAGAGAAATTCAAGCTGGTTCGGAGCAACTCGAGGGCGAGTAAATAATGGGTGAATTGTTCTTTTTAAATATCATGGGAGAAGCTCAGTTACTTGACAGGATCAATCAGGAACTAAGCGTGATTTAAACCTTCCCATTTGCTGCTGCTTTATGATCCCAGTGGGCTGGAAGGTTATCAGACCTGTGAAAACACACTTATCGCTCCCGGACATCCATAGCTCCTGTTCAGAAGCAGAGTTCAAGGTGTTTTATCAGAGGATGTGCCTGATAATGTCCTAAAGCTGTTGTTTGATGTGTTGCTGGTATTAATATTAATGATTAAACTATATCTGTTGCAGCTTGCCAGCTTTTTAAGGCGTCATCTCTGTGCTCCTGACACTGCTGTAAACAGTAAGCATTATCATAATGCTGCCTTACAAGATAACTAACTTTGACAAAATTCCAGTGCATCCTTCTTGCAGAAGTTGAAAAAAAAAAATATATATATATATATATATATATATAAAACGAGCAGATGACTCAAGATAAATGCCAGCTACAGACTTATTTCAATAAAAAAAAATCAATAAAATTGTTTGTATTTATATTAATTAATATTACACTATTTTAATGTGTCTTGAGTCCCTGTGTGCCTCATGAGGACCACCATTGATACAGCGAATAGTCAGGGTTGGGGAGTAACGAAATACAAGTAACTTAGTTACGTATTTAAAATACAAAATTTTAGTCACTGTATTT